>VWPW01084860.1:123988-238444 GCA_013389825.1 Crypturellus undulatus | reverse complement strand
CATGAGGTTTTTGACCGCCCAGTTGTCTAGTCTGTCCAGGTCCCTCTGGATGGCAGCACAGCCCTCTGGAGTATCCGCTACTCCTCCCAGCTTCGTATCATCTGCAAACTTGCTGAGGGAGCACTGTGTGCCTTCATCCAGGTCGTTGATGAATAAATTGAACAGCACTGGACCGAGGACTGACCCCTGGGGCACTCCGCTCAACACAGGCCTCCAACTAGACTCTGCACCGCTGATCACCACCCTCTGAGTTCTGCCATCTAGCCAGTTGCCAATCCACCTCACCGATCACTCATCCAGCCCACACCTCCGGAGCTTGTCCAGGAGGATGTTGTGAGGGATGGTGTCAAAAGCCTTGGTGAAGTCAAGGTAGATGACATCCACCGCTCTCCCCTCATCTATCCAGCCAGTCATCCCATCATAGAAGGCTATCAGATTAGTCAAGCATGATTTCCCTTTCGCGAATCCATGCTGACTAGTCTTGAGCACCTTCTTGTCCTCCACGTGCCTGGAGACAACGGCCAGTATGAGCCGTTCCATCACTTTTCCAGGGACGGAGGTGAGGCTGACCGGCCTGTAGTTGCCCGGGTCCTCCTTCTTGCCTTTTTTGAAGACTGGCGTGATATTGGCCTTCTTCCAGTCCTCCGGCACCTACCCCATTCTCCAGGATCTTTCAAAGATGATGGAGAGTGGCTTGGCTACGACATCCGCCAGCTCACGCAGAACTCTGGGGTGCATAAGTAGTCCTATTATTTTGTCCCAGCTGCTCTTGTGAGCAATGAGGAACCTGTGAGAGATTTAATTAACAAGGCAATGCTTGAAAAGTGATTTGCAGATGTAGAATACCATACACTGTGTTATCTTCAGTGTTGACACAGCTTTGAAAGGTTGCTACATTTCATTTGCTGCGGACCTCCTCTCTGCTCCGTATGCAGACCCCATGAGCATGGCAGAGCGGACAGAGGAGACAGCTCTGCACATCACCCACCACCTCACATCTCCCGGCCGTCCCGCACCAAGGGCTCTCCTCGCCCACGCCAAATTCTCTCAGAAACTGCCATACAAATACCAACAACCTTATTTCCTTAGACACAACTGCCAGAAAGAGGTGTGAAAATATTATACACAGCTGAAAAACTGCATGGATACTGCTGCTGCTACAAAAAACACCTGATTATAGACAACTATATTCCTGATCTCTTTTTTCCCACAGTTCATCTTTGGGTAAGCTTGTGCTCAGAGCTAACTGCATTTTGCAAACTCACACTTTTTAATAATGATGCCATTGCTTAGTTATGAACTTGAGAAAATGAGAAGTTGGGTTCATTAATGAAGTTATTTTGTTTACAAAGTAAGTTATTTATTTGGGGTTTTCTCTTACTTTAAGATTTATTGGATTTTTATGTGCCAGAAACAGGTCACACTCTAGATTAATTATGTGCTGAAATGTAAAATTAAAATGCTAAGCACTTATATTTATCAATATTTTCATAATTATCTAGTGTAGCATCTTTCTTACTTGTACTATCTTTTTTCCTTGGGACCAGTATCTCTTGTTTAGCCAAAACCCTGACATAAAGAAATAATCACAGTTCCAATCCTTCTCCTATGTCTAGGCTCTTGATAAAGAGTTTTCTACAGTGAATTAATTTTTTTTCCATTCAACATATATGAGGATTACCCCTTTTATTTTTTTCCAAATATATTTTCATAAACAAATGCAAGTTTATGTATATAAAATCAACATCCATAGAATTTACTATGCAGCACAGAGTCTGAAAGGGATAATTTAATCATAACAATATAAATGGTGCCATTTGTCATGTACCTGTTACTGATTTAGCTGCACACTCTGGTGCCAAAATATTGTATACATGTTTCATGCAGCTGTATTGTCGAATGACATAGCTAAAGACTGAACACACAATTGCCTCCAAGATTACACCTACTAAAACAGTCTCTTTTTTTTGGCTTGACTAATATCCCAATTGCAAAGAATGCTTATGAATACATTTAATTCTATTTCATCTTTTGCAAGGTCTGTAAGTACATGCTTTATATGAAGCCTGTGGCTCAGCCTCTGGCTCAGCTGATGTTAACAGCACCTTTCAGTGATGATAGCTGTTCACCTGTCAAAGAAGAACAGTGTGCTTCTCTGGAGTCTCATCTATCCAACAAATGTATTGTAAAATTGTAAATTTTATCTGTGGATTGTGGTATTGGACCCTTCATTCAGACTGCATGCTTCACGTTGCCTTGTCCCATATTCTGCTCCAGTAGTTGTGGCATACTGTGGATCTTTGTGGCTTAGGTCTCTTATTAAGGGAAAAGTATGTTTCATGTGCTATATTTTCAGGTGATGAACCACTCCATAGTCCACAGACTAAAGACCATAAGCCACTCCATTCTTTCCTGCAGTTGCATGCTCAGGAGTAGCACTCCCCAAACAAGTACCTGTTTACCAAATAAACCAGATCTCAAAACACCATTTTGAGTGGTGAAATGCAGATATTTTGTCAAAAAAGTAACCACATGCCTTTTTACTAGATATAAAAAGACTTCATGCACAGACCAAGACTGCAACACAGGTAATTTCTGTGGCAAAAAAATGATGGTCTGGTTCAAATTCTCAAGCATCAATGCTCTTTTCCTTTTAAATGAAATCTGAAGCCATTACCCCAGACTCCCAGAGCTACAGATTTAAAAAGTGCAATACTATGAGAAGCACATTCAAATGAAGAATAATCCTCCTTTTCTTTTGCTCTCAAATTCTAGAGACCAGGAGACATTCAAGGCAATGGTGAACTGATTCTGCATTTCTGCAGCTTTCCTAACAGAGATAGCCAAAGTCTGCCTGCTCATATGTTAGAAAGAAATCTATACCACAGAATAATTAAGTAAAAGATCACATTCAACTAAATGGTGTGACAATCCCTCAAGTGTACAGAAAATTGAAAAGGTCACTTTTCAAAATGGGATGGGAGAGAGTGGTTCTCAAAACTTCTTAGAATTACCACTATGTGCGCAATTAGAAATTTTATGCTGTAACCGGTGTCTTTAACTGTTAATTATTTTTTTCAGATTAGCAAAATCATTCAAAATCAATTTACAGGGAATTATTTCTAGCAACGTACAATCAGTTTCAGAATTTCTCTGACTTACCTCGCCAACTGGAAGCGTGGTAATTATTCACAGCAAGTATGTGGACAACATCTTGTCCATTAACTCAAATGATTAAAGTGTACTTTTCCATTTGTATCATTAGAATTTGAATTAAGACACTCAGAGATAGTAAAAGAGGAATAGTGGAAGCTTATAAGTATAAGCTTTTCAGTGAAATCTAACTTATCTTCTATTTCTTCAATCTTGAATTATCCAGTACATATATCTAAACTGCACGCTCATACTCCTGCACTGATAGGAGCACATCTCATTCTACAGATATATAGACTAGATATTAACACTATTTCATAAATATATGCAAATTTCTTCTATGAAACCACAGTCCACACAACACCATCTGAAACCCAAAAGATATGTGCAATGCTGGGAACTGAAAACACCTTGCCACTGAACCTCCCACCATTTAATTAATTTGCCTTCCTAGGCTACTTTTTTGCATCGATAATATCTTAAGGGATTAAATCAACGCAGTTGCTTCTGATTCATCCTGAGGCACCTGGACTCTGGAGCTGTCTTACAAGCCTCTTCATGGAAGAGGAGAGCTCCTATCTTCCTTTCAGTTGTACTGCACAACAACAGTGACTGCTAGAGGGGAGCTGCTTGAGCACAATTAGAGAAAGATTTTATTCTCCAAATTCCACATCCACTTGAAAGTAGGTTCTTACCCAGTTCCTGCCTTTAAAGTATCAACTTGGCAATTCCACTGACATTTTCTACATGTCCTCTCCTCAAATTTTATTTTTCACATTATTCCCAACAGGATGACATTTGTTAATTGACTGAAAGGCAACCATTATGGGCTGATATATTTCAAGAATTGTGCTGCGAAGTTAAGTGATGACTGGAGATACTCCACAAATCTTCATATGGAAAATGTCTTTGTTTCATTCCATCCTATCTCAGCAGGATCATTTGATAACTTCAGCAAGCACAAATTCAATGCAGGAATGTAGAAGATCAAGTTGCGAAATGTCATATTATCAATAAAAAGACTAGATAAATAGCTTAAGGGGTATGACATTTCATGGGATTAGTGAAGCTAATCTTCTTTCACTGGCTAGCTGCTGTGCCAGCAAGGTATTAGACAGCCTTGTTGATATCAGGGAGAATAATTCAGTGTTTACCATACTTGCAATCTTCCTGTGGTTGCCAACATTACTTCACTAGAAAGCTACATCCTGATCTTCAACAGCAATGACTGAAGGCTATCGGTCACTACCAGGCAAAAGGTTTGCAGGCTTATGCTAAATGCTAGCTATTCGTTGGAACAGAAAGGATGATACTGTCCTTGGGTATCAATTTAAGGTGCAGTTGAGCACTTGCATTGAAAACTGGGCCACAAATTGAGTCTTTCCGAGTGAAGACTAGAATCCAACCTGAGAAGCTGCTGGGGGGGTTGGTCTTCATCACTTTTACTTTCCCACTTTGTAATGTGTCTCTCAAGTGGAGGCAGGAGCAGCAGCCTGAGACTTTGACTCTTTATAAGCTGTCATCTCTCAGGATTTAGGACTGTAATAGTAAACGTATAGTGATGGAAATTCAGATGGAATTGATTGTAGTCAATTTTTTTATTTTTCTTTTAAACATATGCCCTTCTAACACTTTGCAATGGAGCTCAACACACAGAATTCAGAAAAAGGATATCTATCTGTTAAGAGATAGATTTCCAACTTCTGTGAAAAAATATATTCTGAGTATGGTGTCACCTAGTTCGAAGTCTCACCTCCACCCACACACTAAATATTTAAGAATCTTTTTCAGTATGGCAGTCCATGATGCTGTGCCTCATGCTAGCAGACAATGGAACTTAGACCAGATAGCAAATAAACATAAATGTTCATCTGAGAAATCAGATGACATATGGAGATGGCATTGTTGCAAGCAGGAAAAAAGTATGAGAGCTTGAAAATATCAGAAATACACATCAAGAAGAGGCTGGCAGGTTAAGAAAGGACAAATGCACTTCTATAACAATGAGTGAAAGAGGTAAAGAGTATGCAAAACTATTCATCAGAAGACCATTTTTGTCCTAGACAATTTGAATTACCCTCTTCACTGGACAAATGCATGGTGCACCAGATGAAAACTAGCTTGGTTTATCAAGTTATACCCTACTACAGTTTAATCTCTGTGCTAAAACAATAACAGCAGAAAGCATGGGACCATCAGAACAATGGAGCAGAAAGCAGAGTGGCTCCTCATACCTCCCAGGAGTACCACAGCAAAGTCTTGAGACCTCATTCTGCGAATATGCGTGCACAAGCCAACTTCATGTACTGTGATTAATTTCCCTGACACCATGTGGTTTTCATTGCACACACAAAACCAAACAGACTTACGTATCTTCAGGATGAGGACCTAGTTAGTGCTAATGAAGTGTGATTTAATGCTCCTGTAATTAATATGAAGCTTACTAAATGTGAGAGAATTCTGGGTTTTGGTACAATTTGCTTGCTTTCCCCCACCCTGAGCAGTATGTATGTTGTTTCAACATTAATGCTTAAAGAGAAATTGTCCGTAGTCACTGATGTTAGTTTAAACAATTATAATGTTGTCTAATACATCTCGGAATGGAGGTACAGTAGCCTCACATTTAAAAGCATGGACTTTTATATAATTTTAGAGAGCTCTACTGGATATATTGTCCACTTGTGGACAATATATGAATGTGCCTTCTAATACCTTCTATTTTTCACAGGAATTAGTGTTCTAAACCCAGTGCAGCTATATAAGATTTTTCTTTTGATGATTATGTATCATCAATTCAGTGATTATTCACTCCATTGTATACACTATGCCAGATTATTCAAATACTTTCTGGCAGAAGAGATTATGGGTTATTTCTAAAAACAAACAAACAAAAAAAAACCAGTACTATACAATAAAATTATAGTGAGGGAGAACACCAGGGATGTAAAAAGGGACAGAAAATGCCTCCTGCGGCATTACAGGAACATCCACTTGTAGATTGTGTTTAGTACCACAATCAAGTTGTGGATAACTGTTAACAGTCACAAGACAGCAGGTAATCTTGCATCAGTCTTTACATCCTTTTAAGTCCTGCATGCACTCATACACAGATCAAGAAGAAACCTGTTGAATGACTTAAGCTATGTAAAGCTGAAGGCAAAGGTTTTTGATGTAGATCATATGCCTCTAAACCACAGTTTGTACTGTGAAGCTGAATCAGTCACTATACAAGATGCATGTTGTGTCACTTAGTTGTACACCCAGTGCTCACTGACTTCACCAGGGATCTCTCAAACAACTTCCCAGAGAAACAGATCAGGCCTCCTGTGACACTTCAGGAATAAATGTACAAAATCAAAAGGCAAAACCTACACTGAAACACTTAAAGATCTTCATGTACCAATTATACATACTAAATCATGCAGTTACTATTAATTACCATATCCTTAAGACATTTATCAGTCATTTTCTGTAATGTCAATTGCAATTTTAAATATTAGCACGTCCACTTACCAAAACTATGATGATGAGCAATAACTGAAGTTTGAGTTGCTCTTTTTTTAACAATTCAAAGTTAATTATTTTTTACTTTTCTCATTTTTTCCAAAGTATATTGATTTCACCTGCTTCTAACTGAGCATCAGAAAATTTGTTCATGACATTTATTGTCCATCATATAACCTCCTGTTCCACTTTTAAATATACAACATCTTTTCCAGCTGTAGTGCTTGAGCTATACAATGAAATTAAGAAAGTGAAAATCTTCGCCCTTATTATTTTTACAGCTTCACAAATATTCAGATTTCAAAGTTAAGTTATAGTCATAATCAAAACAACCAATTTAAAAGCAGTGAGTATGTAACAATACTGAATAAATAATAACTCCTGGTTCTGCCCCAGGATTTGCTTTCTCCCAAGAATATATTAGGTGCACAGGACTGGCCAAAGACCACTGAAATCAATGGAAAAACTACCAGCGACTTTGATGGAATATGGATTGGGTTTTGAGCATAACACTGCGGACTTCATTGATTCATCACAAAGGCTGAATTTGGCTTTGACAGATGTAATGTAGTGCATGCCATGTGCCCCTTAACAAATTGCATATATTTTAAGTCCACGCCACCCTTCCACTCCCAGAAATTCACGCCATCTTTCTATTAGCTTTGTTAAGGAGCCCCATTACCTGCAAAATGAAAATGAATGATTGAAAGACATGCAAGCATTTGTACTTACAGGTATCTGGCTTGAGCTGACTGTTAGTAATCCCGAAGTACTGAGGATTTTCAATGACGGGAATCTTAGTCATGCCGATGATGACTGCATCCGGACCCCCCTCAGAAGAAGATGGAGTGTTGCTGCCATTTGAGATGTGATGGAGGGGACTTGCTGAATCATCATCATTGCTGATTACTGAAGAAGGACCTGGAATTAGAAACAGAGAGTTCCCTGTAACTCAGCAAATGAAAATTGCCCCTTCCCCAGTCAGGTCATTTTTTCCCCTTTTTTGATCAGTTTGTCCTTAGTCATTCTGGGCATCATCTGGCTCATTTTACTTCAGGAATTTTACATGTCTGAGTGGAGAGGGAGCAAGAAGGGAAAAACTTCAGTAGGCTATTAAGAGTGAAAATGTGATGTAAATTTTTTTTCTTGTCAAATCACCTACATTGAATATGTCAAGCACAGTGTGTCTATGAGAAAGATCTCCAGATCTGGTGAACTCCTATCATTCTTAGAAATAAGCTATGAAATACATGTATTAGCTGCTTTTACCTTCTGACCTGCTCAGATAACACAAAAATAACACCCTTTCCCACAAAGGTGGGGAATGTCCACCTGTTCTTCCCAGGTGACACTATAGCAAGACTACAGACATGGAGGTGACAATAGGCTCATTTTGATGTAGAAAGCAGCATGATTTCTGGCAGACAAAAAGTGAAAGTCAAAATCCTTGAGGACAACTTGGAGAGGCACAGTAGGTACACAGCAAACATCAAAACTGCACTGGGAGAAATGGACTTCATCCCATGCTCCACCATAAGACCTGGTGTCACTTCAAGGGGCTTCATCCAGCCTAGGGGAACATTTTGCTCATTAACATGGCCCAGTGGCCCAATAACCGATCTTCCAGTTACTTTAAATTACTGATCAAATACCATCTCCATACCACTGCTGTTAAAAATGTAAAGCACACAGTGAGAATAAAACAAAAACTAACACTAAATTACTGATCAGTGTTAGTTTTTGTTTTATTCTCACTGTGTGCTTTACATTTTTGCTTTTGCTTTTTGCTTTACTTTGGTGAGCTGTAGTGGTCTCTGATAATAACATGGAGAGTAACATAGAAAACATCTGAAATTTTGCAATTTAACTCCTGCTAGTCTTGTTTACATCCAGAATTCAAAGAAAATATGGATAATTATTAAACAATGATGACTTTTTACCTAATCTGAACATCCAACAGTTAACACAATTTTCAAACATCATAACATTCTCCGCTGATGCTGAACAGGGTTTCAGGGTGGCATTCATATCTCATAATGTCAACATTAAAAAAAAAAAAAAAAGCTAAAAATAAAGCTAAAAATAATTCATTGTCTGGAATGTCTTTCCTAGCACAGCATGCTCCAAAGAAACCAATGTTTGTCCTGCAGACAGAAGTGCGAGGACCAAAAGCACAAAAGTGTGAGGACCAAAGCACCATCCACAGCAACTAAAGAAGAAAGCAGCAGAGAGGGCTTTGGGCAAAATGAAATCTGTGTCTCATTCTATTTGACATATATTCCCTTGCAAAATATTGGTGCTCCAGTCTGAGGGTTTAGACTGGGCAGAAGAGGACAGCACAGAGGCAAGAAAGGGATCCACCTGCGTATACATGGCATCTGCATTTGCAGGCAAAATGGAGAAGGAGAGAGGATGAAGACCAGCAGCAGGTCCTGAGGATCCTTCATGGAGAATAGGAGAGAAGACTGAGATAATCTACCATAGCACACGTTATTATAGGAAGAAGATGAGAACCAGGAGAAGCCCAGGCACAGCAGCCACAGCAGTGCAGTTCTAAAGAAGACAAACTTGGACTCTTTTACAGTTTTGTGGTTCACAGCATCATAACAAAAGCACTTTATACTGACATGGCATGGCTCACAAGAATAGAACTTAAATAATCTTGACACGCTGCTATTTCAACCCTAGTCATACTGGCTCAAGCATATTCCCACCCCTATCCAGCTTTCCTTTCTCCTCAATTGGCTTAATGGTGCACAAGGGAAATGTTCTCATTGTTTGAAAAGGTACTTCCCCCACTAGCCTGAAACATTAGAGGTAATTTTTCAAATACCTTTACACTTCACTGGAAAGTCACTGTTGACAAATGTAAGCGATGCCTAGATCTCTGCAATTTATCAAGTGAAATACTAATACCAAGGCTGTTTTTGTCATTACTGATCACCCAGATCCTCAAAAGATTGATTCTACTAGGAAAGCTGCCAGGATGAAGAGGTTTTGGTGAAGATTTTTCTAATGAAGTACAGAGACTAATAAACTATGCGAAAGGGTCCCTGAGATGGCACAGAAGATAGATAGGCATTTAAAGTCACAGCACTGTTTTGCAGTGCACAGGAGTTTGCATGAAGTGGAAACGGAGTGTAAATCCATGAAAAGCTTCATTTAATTTTTCTAGAAAATATCCTGATGCTTCCCAAACTTTGGGAATCTCCAGCTAATGGTTGCAAAAGCCAGGCACAAAAATATACATTTTCTTGGGTCTTTTTGTACTTAAAAGTTTTAGCAAGGGGGGTCAAATCCCTTTCCTAACAGAAAACGGGTAATTTATTTGGACTATGTAATTTAACAGAGGCACTTCTCTAAGTCTTTTTCAGGCTTGCTGTTTGCTGTTTCACAAGAAGGATCCTTTGTCATGGTTTGCTTTCAACAACATGCAGTAATAGCAAGAAAAAGTGTCCATTATACATTTCTAGGACAGTAAAGCAGGATAATGAATAGAAACTCATTCTGTTCATCAAATAATTTTTGCGCTACTCTAATATCTAATTTGAATGGTGAACTAATTTTTCAATCAGTAAAAAACTGCAAAGTGCTGCAGGTGAAAAGTAGGCATCTGTTCTGTAAATCAAATTATTCAATTAAGCTAACTGGTAAAGCTAGTCTTCTGTGCGATATGAAGTAGAGTCCAAGTATATTTAGCTTTCTGTAGTAGCCGAGGAAAATCTGGAAAATGAGGCGGTTTCTGATGTGCGCCCTGATGGTTTGAAACCAACAGAAAAACATTCATCTCCAGGATCTCCAAGAAACATTCCTTTCCAGGATATTGGTGCAGTGTCACTTAACAATCCCTGTCATTTATAAGTAACATTCTCATGCAGAAGTCTTTGGAAGTAGCTGTTCATCTTCAAAACTCCCATTCCCATTTGCTGCATATTTCTTCTCTAATTAAGACAATCAGAGATCAACAGATGGAAACTTTTGCATATCAGAAGCAGCTGAGATCACACCTTATCAAACATCCATTTTCCTGGGATTCTGTGATCATGTGAGTGAACTGGTATACAAGCTATTTCCATACTTGCTTATATGCCAAACTATCTGCTTTCCATGACGTTACATTTAATTTTTTGCATGCACCATGTCACATGATACTCACAGGCCAGCACCTCAGCTTACTCCTCACAGCAGCAGCCTGTGAGTGATATTCCACTAATGCAAAACCATTTTCCAGAATGCCAGATGAGGCCATCATCTGTGCTGACAAGAAGCTAGACCTATCCCTTCCTGAATTTGCACTGAGCACAAATCAAAGCTAATTTCTTAAAGTACCTTAACGAGTGGTTTCATCCTGATTAAGCAGGGTCACTTAATTACTTTTCAAAGGCATAATGAACAGGATAATTACACGCAGTGCCCTATAATTGATTGTGATTTCTACTCAAATCTGCTGTTGGTATCACACATGAAAACTGAAAATTTTAAACAAAACGAATTTTGTGGAAGTGAAAAATCATGGGTTGTCAATAGCTGTTGCCCCACATTCAGCTTGATCTTTTAAGAAAACTCCAGAGAGGCTCTCTCTATCTTGATATATTCTGCCTAACATCTTCCTTTCATTTCATTTTAGAAGATGTTTCTTATCTTGGGAAGATAGAAGTTGGAGCCAGATGAAAAATAGTATCCTGCCTTGGAGAAAAAATATGAGACCTATATACTGCAGACTTGAATACACCTTCCCTCTGATATCGAGCTGAAAAACTGTGCATTTTGCATTGTCCAGAATCAAAAAAAATCCCTCCCATGTACAAAAGACACTCTCCTCTGCAGAAATGGAGACATCCAAAAAAAACAATTCTACAAGCTATAACAAGGCCAAAATACTCCTCACATCTCTAGGTCATAAATGATTATTAGGCAAACGGTAGGGGGAAGGGGTGAAACAGTAAACTTCCCTTGCTGTGCATGCCAAAGAGAACTGGAAATACACTATTATGGAGCTCACAAAATCACAGAATCACAGCATGGTTGAGGTTGGAAGGGATTTCTAGAGATCATCCAGTCCAACCTCCCTGCTCCAGCAGGGACACCCAGAGCACGGGGCACTGGGCGGCATCCAGGCGGGTTTGGAAGATCTCCAGAGAAGGAGACTCCACAGCCTCTCTGGGCAGCCTGTACCAGGGCTCTGTCACCCTCACAGGAAAGAAGTTCTTCCTCACGTTGAGGTGGAACTGCCTGTGTTTCGACTTACACCCATTACCCCTTGTCCTGCCACTGGCTACCACAGAGAAGAGCCTGGCCCCATTCTCCCTACATTCTTCCCTCAGGTACTTTTACATGTTGATCAAATCTCCTCTCAGTCTTCTTTTCTCCAGAATAAACAGGCCCAGCTCACTTAGTCTTTCCTCATACAATAGATGCTCCAGTCCCTTAATCACCTTCGTTGCTCTCCGCTGGACCCTCTCTCGAAGCTCCACGTCCCTCTTGCCCTGGGGAGCCCAGAGCTGCCCCCAATACTCCAGATGTGGCCTCACCAGAGCTGAGCAGAGGGGCAGGATCTCCTCCCTCCACCTGCTGGCAACGCTCCTCCTCATGCAGCCAGGAGCCCATGGGCCTTTTTGGCCACGAGGGCACACTGCTGCCTCATGGTGAACCTGTTGGCAACAAGGACTCCCAAATCCCTCTCTGTGGAGCTGCTTTCCAGCAGGTCAACCCCTAATCTGTGCTGGTGCCTGGGGTTATTCCTCCCCAGGTGCAGGACCCTGCACTTGTCCTTGTTGAACCTCATGAAGTTCCTCTCTGCCCAACTCTCCATCCTGTCCAGGTCCCTCCGAATGGCAGCACAGCCCTCGGGAGTGTCTGCCACTCCTCCCAGTTTGGTGTCACCTGCAAACTTGCTCCGGGTGCGCTCTGTGCCCTCATCCAAGTCACTGATGAACAAGTTGAACAGCACCGGGCCCAGTACTGACCCTTGTGGGACACCACTGGCCACAGGCCTCCATCTAGACTCAGCTCCATTTATCACGACCCTCTGGGCTCTGCCATCCAGTCAGGCCTCAATCCATCTCACTCTCCACTCGTCGAGTCCACACTTCCTAAGATTTCCTATGGGGGTGTTATGGGAGACTGTGTCAAAAGCCTTGCTGAAGTCAAGGTAGACAACATCCACAGCTCTCCCATCAACCACCCAGCCAGTTACCTCATCATAGAAGGCTATCGGGTTCGTCAGACACGACTTCCCCTTGGTGAATCCATGCTGACTACTCCTGATCACCTTCTTTTCCTTGATATACCTAGAGACGGTCTCTAGGATGAGCTGCTCCATCACCTTTCCAGAGACAGAGGTGAGGCTGACCGGTCTGTAGTTTCCGAGCTCCTCCCTCTCGCCTTTTGTGAAGACTGCAGTGACGCTGTTTTTTTTCCAGTCCTCTGGCACCTTCCCCGCTCTCCATGACCTCTCAAAGATGATGGGAAGCGGCTGAGCAATGACCCCTGCCAGTTCCCTCCGCACTTCCTGGGCGCAGCCCATCCAGGCCCAGAGATTTATGGGTGTCCAGTTTGCCTAAATAATCCCTAACCCAATCCTCCTCGACCATCAGAAAGTCCTCCTCTCTCCTGTTTCTCTCTCTTGTCTCCAGGCTCAGTACATGGCAGGTGGCCTTTAGCAGTAAAGACAGAAGCAAAAACGGCATTTAGTAACTCTGCCTTCTCTGCATGCTCCGTCACCAAGGCACTCTCCCCACTCAGCAGCAGACTAATATTTTCTCTAGTTTTCCTTGCGCTGCTGATGTATTTGTAGAAGCCCTTCCTGTCGTCCCTAACATCTCTTGCTAACTCTAATTCCAAAAGGGCCTTGGCCTTCCTTGTTGCATTCCTGCATTCTCTGACAATATGTTCCTATACTCTTCCCATGTGGCCTGGCCCTTCTTCCACATTATCTGCAGACTCTTTTTCTCATAGAGTTTACCCAACAGCTCCTTGCCCATTCATGCAGGTGTGCGGCCCGCCTTGCCCGACTTCTTTCTTATAGGAATGCACCAATCCTGAGCTTGCAGAAACTGGTGCTTAAATAGACGCCAACTCTCCTGGACCCCCCTTCCTTGTAGGACCCTTGCCCAGGGGATTCCTCCAAGTTGCTCCCTGAAGTTAGCTTTCTTAAAGCACAGGGTTGTAATCCTACTTCTTGTCCAGCTTCTTCCTCACAAGATCATGAATTCCATCATCTCATGGACACTGCAGTCAAGACTGCCCCCAACCTTCACATTTCCCACTAGACCATCTCTGTTTGTCAGTATCAGGTCTAGTAGCACCTTTCCCCTTGTTGACTCATCAACCACCTGCATCAAGAAGTTATCTGCAATGCTCTGCAGGAACCTCTTGGACTGTCTGCTCCCAGTTGTGTGCTTATCCCAGCAGATATCAGGGTGGTTGAAGTCCCTCATAAGGACCAGGGCCAGGGATTGTGAGGTTTCTTGCAGCTGCCTATAGAAGGCCTCATCTACTTCCTCTCCCTGGTCAGGAGGGAGTGCCTACTCAGCAGGAGCTCAGTGCCTACTGTCACCAGTGCGAGCATGAGCCACCTCTTCTTGAAATACAGACCATCATCACACTGCCCCTGTTCCAGCTGGTATCAATACACTTCCATTTGTAGCTGTACTTTCTTTAGCCTTAGGAAGACATATTCTTATGAAATTAACTACTTTCAAGGCATTCTGCATTACCCTCAGGGTTAATGCAGTTTTAGCATGCACACTACCAAGACCTATCCACATTGTCACTTATTGGATCTACCTTTGGCTTTGTGTTATTCCAGACTTCTGCTAATACTTAGGTACTTGGCTGTAGCACCACATCTGACTACTGGCTGCCACTGAAATAATCCACATGACCTTACGTGTATCAGTGAATGGAAAGAGTCCCAAAGTGAATAACAGTATGACTTAACTAAGCAGGCTCAGACAAAACATATAAAGAGGCTAGATTCTCAAATGCAGAGAACCAGAACGAGCATATGGTTTTGTTTTGCGCTTGGCATGGCCTTGCTAGCATACATTCTCACTTGAGTTTAGATGGTCACAATAACCTATTGTGCACTTCTTCAAAGTTTACCAAATGTGTCAAAGATATATGCATCTATTATATCTTCAGAACTATAGCAAGATCTCCTAAAGGCTACAGTATCCCACATCCCCTCTGCCATATATTTCTGAGAACCACACACACCACTTGAACTACCGCTGAAGTCACCACTCAGGCAAAAACACCCTGATAATAACAATTATCAGGGACAACCAATTTTAGCTTTGTGGTTGGAGTAGTGTAGTTATTCC
The DNA here is from genome assembly GCA_013389825.1 of Crypturellus undulatus. Classification (NCBI taxonomy): domain Eukaryota; kingdom Metazoa; phylum Chordata; class Aves; order Tinamiformes; family Tinamidae; genus Crypturellus; species Crypturellus undulatus. Next base: position 223,460 of record VWPW01084860.1, on the reverse strand, counting down.
AGAGCTGCACCCGCTTAGTCAAGTGTTACATGCCAGTTCAGGTAAAAAAAGATTGATTTAGAGTTGACTTTTGCACCAGTGCCTTAAAAAACACAGAGTCTTTCATGAAAAGGAGGTTTATTCCTCGGAAGACTTCTCAGTAGATCTTTCACTAGCATTGGTTCTGTTTCTTTCAAGCTCTTGACCTCAGAGGAACAAGTACCAGCCTGCGCAGTGACATGGTAATAGTGCACCACCACCAGTGAAAAGCAGGACAAGCGCCTGTCACCGGCACCGAGCCGGTGCATTTTGAGGCCATACTGAATACTCTGTCTTTCTCCTACTGAGAGAGAGATGTATTTGTTTCACTAGTTAAATAGCTTGTTCTCAAAGAGCACTTACACAAGCTTTCTTTCCCCATGAGACTCACATATTTGCAGTAGATTCTAAGAAGTCTTTTTTTCTTCATGATTAAAACGTAAGTTTTATAATTCAGTAAAAGCAGAGAAATTTTCCTGTTATCAAGATAGGATCTAAGTATTTTACCAGAACACATGCCTCTTCTGGAGCTGAGCTCTTGATCCCCTGTCCTACCTTTCACTCACTCTAGAGGACAACTCATCAAAGCTGGTCACACTTTTTTTTTCTTTTTAACTGAGGTGTTATGAGCTATTCTTTCCATTCCTAAGTTCAATAAGCATAGACAACTGTGATATCAAATAATGTTTATGCAGTTCTACTTGACTGAATAGGAAGTCTCAGCCTAGTATAAAGCAATACAATTATAACTACACTATTTATATTATTGATCTTATAAATGCTACAGGCTGAATATATGGAATTGAATTAAATTGAATAAAAGCATAAATAGAACAAAAAGAAAAATTATGTCAAAGCTAGTTGAATAATCTTCCCAAAGACAAAACTGTTTATCACTACTGCTCAAAGCTGCCATATCGGAGCTGCTCAAAGTAAATTCAGACTCTACTGCAAATTCATTCAAAGTGGGCTATTAAAATGATGCTCCTTGCTTTGCAGCTGCTGCTCCTTTAATGTAGGAAAGTGCAAAGCAGTAGTATGCAGTAGTAAGCAGTTTCCCCAGCAGTTTGGTTGTGTAGAGCAATAACATCAATAGCATTTCTTTCCTTGCCCCTCTTCGAACCATCCCTCCCTGCCTCATAGCCCTAGCCTTGCCAGCTCCCCTGAAAGCAGCCGTTAGTGTTGGCCTCATTGCCAACATCCTCTGCCTATTCACTGCCTTACACAGCTGTCGAGTGAGAATTATGGGATTACACTCTTTCGTTGTCGGTGAAGAATAAGATCACCTCCAGAAACACTACACCCAGTTCTATCCCACTGGGGCATAAAGTTCTTCACAGCTCAAACAGTGCATGTCCTTCTGTCCCGGTGCCCGGTGCACACTGAGCCAAGAACTACAGTGCAGACATTAAATTTGTGACTCAGAAACGGAGACTTGCCAGGGTGAAGTGTTTAGAGGATAAATAATTGTGTGTCTTCTGACAGGTACCATTAATCTAATTAACTGATTTGCATCCATTGAGTGCTTGTTTAAGCTTGTACTAAGCAGCTTCGTGACATATGAGGTGAGAGAGACCTTCTGAAGCTACTCAAGATGTTTGGTTGCCATCCAATGAGCTTGTTCACAGGAAGTGAGGTGGAAAGAAAAGAGGTTGTTCCAGGGAGCTGGAGACCCTCCTTACACCCCGCAGCCAAACGTCCCTGTTTCTTGTCAACATGCACTTCAGACATTCCCTTTCCAACCATCTCCAAATTACAGAGGAAGGGAGCTCCTCAGAAATCATTGCCAGAAGAAATTAGATGGGAGTGGAGATTTAGGAAACTGTACAAATCTCTTCACCTGCACCCATGGCAAAGTAAGGTGGAGAGATTTGTTTGAAAATCATGATGAAGCCACAGCACCCTTCACTTGGGTGAACACTACAAGCATTTTCCTTATATTTCCACATGAAAATCCACGCTTTGTCTTTCATTATTTGTTACAGCTTCACAAGAAGACTAAATTGTGCTGTTCTCATGGTAAAGCTTTGATGCAAAAATGCTGCAGTGACAGACTATTTTTTCTATGTATCATAACTTGAGTAATGTGTACCCTTGAGAGTAATTAAATAATACATATGTTAGTCACCTTTACAGTACTAAATTTTCAATGCTGCCAAGCATGAAAAGGTCAGTCACAGCAACTTAAATGCCTTTCCCCGAAAATGCATGTTCTTCTTGCCAGAAAACTTTTTATTTTGAATGCTGGAAAACTTTTGATTTCAAATACTTGACTCCTCTAGAAAGCAAGGAACAAGCAATCTGTGTAATTTCCATTGAAATGACTGTGCACAGATTTTAGCTACTCAAGTTTTTCATCAGGCCTTTTTGTTGTTGCTCTGAACTGATGAGAGTCACAGCTGCATATTTGTTTGCTTCATCTTTATTCTGGAGTGCTATTGTGAAAGAATCTCAGTCAGTTCTAATTAACTGCCTTTTTTTGCGCTAACTCATCTATATTTTTATGCACACACGCACACAGGCATCCCTTTACGCACTAGCCTAGAACAGTCCAGAAGCCGCAGTGTCTGCAACGGCAATTTCCATTTAGGGAAAACTCCCTGGTATCTCCTGAGGGGTCCCGCCACAAAGCACGTCACTCGCTGAAAGCCAGGCGACCTGCAGGACACAAGCATGGGTGCATGGGCCATGAGGTCCAGGGCAGGTTGGTTCAGTAGCTCAGCAGCAAAACCTCTCCAGCATGGAACAGCCGTGCAGACTGGCAAATGTCTCCAGTGCATACTGTGTTATCTCTGGAAGAGGGAAGCGGAGGGTTGCTGGTGCCCTCATCCATGTCAGATTCCCAACAGAGATTCCAGCCATCAGGATGCCAGCCTACAGCATCCATTTCCTTTTCCGACAGGACAGGAGGCATTTGTGTAACAGACCTTATGGTCACAATCTGGTATGAATCTTCAACGCCTTAAACACCATAACCAATAAATCCTCATGATCTGTCCTTAGCAAGGTGTGCACCACTACTATTCCCTTTTTGGAGGTGGCAGCAAGAGCACTGCACCAAGGTCCCCAGCAGGACAAGCTGTAGCTTTGCCACAGTCATGGCCAGGACTCAGAAGGGACTCAGAAGGTCCCAGTCTCCCACCGCACAGCCCTACAGAGTTAAAACCATCTTTCAGTTACAGCGTAGCTACAAGGGTAGCTATAAAGCTGCCGATTGCTTCGTGGGCACATTTGCACTATGTGCAACTCAGACAATATATCCTGTCATAAAAAATGATGAATTTTTGGCCTCTCATTATTGGCAGTCAATTGAAATGCATATCTCAGGCAAAAGACTAGCAGGGATGTGCATATATATCAATACGAATATGACAGAGATGTAAGGATACAGGGCAGAAAAAAATTGAAAGAAAGGAGGAAAGAAAAAATGATTTATCTTTTTTAATATAGATCACCAGGACTATTCATTATAGCCACCTGGAGATTAGCATATCAAAGAAACATGGGTAAAATAACAATCGTTCAAAAATACTGTAATGAAAAATCTTCAGTAAAGATCATCTAAGATGATTTCTCAAGTTGAGGTTGAGAGATCTGTGAGTATATAAATGCATAGAACAATATTCTCCACTGGCTACAAGATAAATACAAGGCAAAGAGAGGCAGTAGATGCTAACCTATACAGTGGAATTTATGTGAGAGAAAAGCTATATGAAGTTGTCAACTGATAATAGGCCAAATTCATACCAAGACTGCTGCATATGAAGAGAACAATCCTTATTTCACATCTGTGCTGAACTGGAATGAGAAGTCACATAATACCAAGAAGACTGAGGCAAGATGTTAGGAAAACTTCCTCAGACAACAGAATTGTTCATAAAAGGTATAGAAATCTCCACTCCTGGAGATCTTGAAGACAATCTAGACAAATGTATGTTAGGAAAGATGCAAGTTTAGGTGATACAGACTTAGGACAGTGAACCTCCTGTCCAGGCTCCTTTCCAGTCCTATTTTTCGTGATGACAAAAAACTTGTAAGACTTTAAGGAGTCTTCCTTCACATACTTTGGTCTCTTCAGGCATTGATTTATGCATGTTCAGAACTGAATGTGGTCAGCAGCTGAACAAATATACAGTATAAATACCAGGTGCAAACATGTACAAATATGTATATAGATATATATGTATACATATACACACACACATATATATACATATGTAAACATATACATGCAAATAGTATAAATAAATGACATCATACAATACACTGCATTGGAAGGTTACTTTTGCAGGCCTCAATAGCAAAATATATCCAGTGAGGTGAGACGTACAACTGGAATTTATGAATCCACAATCCACTCCAGCTTACCGCTATTAGAATGCAACTTATTTAATTGTATCCTTCATGTACAATTACTTTCCACTCCCTCCACCTTAATTGCTTCTGAACACTTTTTTATCAGTGAAAGTGTTAGCCACATAGCACTATACCACAGTCTTTGCCATTTTCCATTTTCTGAGTGACAGATTTCTACAGCCCCAAAGATTTCATGAGTTATAAAATCAACACTGTATGACATTGAAATATACCTCTCAAATTCCTCCCGAATTTCCCGAAATAATAGCTTTCAATTCATTTTGCATTAACATCCACACTAACCTAAAAAAGGCAATCTACACAGAAGGAAAATTAAATGGTTACACACAACCAACTCAAATGCTATGCTCAAATTATAAGCAATATTTATTCAGCTGTTACTGAGACAAGCCTGCACTCCAGCTAAAGATTTCTTTGACTTGCACTTAGTCCTAGCCTAGCTGCTCTTCATCTTCAAGCATTCCTCATCCTTGAAAACATGCTATGAACAGAAAATCCCAAGATATTTATGCCTGGAAAGACATGGGAAGCTGATGAACTAACAGTCCATCCACCATTCCCTGCCAATTACTGTGCCATCTTCCTGGGTACAGCAGCTTTGGGACCTTATAGCCCAAATTTTGGATATGGTCTGGAGGCATCATCCAACCCTTGGAAGAGGGCTCCTGGAAGGGTAAGAGCTGTGAGCACATACAAGAAATTCCTCAACGTCTCTCTGAGCAAAAGCAAGAGGTAGTCATTTTTCTTCCTGATTATCAATGCTTGACATTTTATCCCAACTTACATTAAGATATCAAGAGCAAAACTGATTATTTTTGTATGTTGGTCACAGCAGACATTCCACTGGCTTTTGCTACTGCTTCTATCCATAGAGCATTTAGGAGCAATACATCTCTCCTTGATCTCTGCACTGAGCCCTGTCCAGAAATCCTCACCACCCTACAAAAGACAAGTCTTCTGGAAACATTTCTGGTGCTCAGCATTCTCATGCCACTATAAATTCAGGAGAAATATTTGCCCATGGTTCTCTGACACAAAGCAGCCTTTGCAACAGGCTCACTTTAGCAACCAGTGGATTTTGGGCACCTATAAGAAATCACAAAGAAAAGTAAAGCAATTACTTTGCTTTAATGTTGCTATAGCTTTTATAGGATTATCCTCAACTGGATCTTCCAGGATATCATTTAAAAAAAAACAATTCAGAAGAAAGAGAGCGGAATGGACTGTTTCCAAAACACCCCTGCCAAATACAGTTTCAGATCAGAAGTGCGTAACTGCATCAGGATCCTTTTTCAAACCTTTTTGCAAGCCTAAAACCTAAAGTAATGATGATTCAAATATTTAAAACTCTCCTCATATGCAGACCTAAAAATTACTGCAGCAGAGCAAAGGGCACCCACAGATAGAAAAGTATGACTTCAAAATTCAGTCTGACCCAGCAGCATCATTCTAGACTATGTGATTAGCTCCACAAATTGGCTGACTAGCGTTGGTTTTCTGCTGTTCACAGTCTCCTCCTCCTCCCTGTCACAGGATGCCTCATCTCCTTGAGGTTCCCTCCTGCCACCTCTCCTCTGGCAAACTGGCTGGAAATCGTCTCTGTGGCCCATGCTGAAAGCTGCCTGCACCACACCAGACAGGTTGTGATCCCGGAGGCAGCTGTACCACAAACCAAGCTCTAGTAGTTTTGCTATAGTAGATTTGAAAATGCATGTATTTATAATAAAGCCAAACATCAAAATTTAACAGGGAAGTTTTGCTGAAATAGTGGAAGGATCATTGTTTCTGTTCTGCAGGGCTCTACATAAAGCAATGTCCCTTCAAGATACTGCATAAAATACTTCCATAAATAACTTCTAGATTGTCACAGACTTTTAACAAGAACTCTAAGATTTTTTTCATGATGTATCCACTCTGCTCATTTTCTCACTTCTTCCTTTCTGCTAAATCATTTCTCTTTACTGCTTCTCCTTCCTTTGAAGATCCCCTTTCTTTCCTACCATCTTCTTGAGTATCTTAATTCTTTGGAGACATGAACTGCAGCTTACTATCACCTTACACACCTAAAACATTCAGGTCACAAGCCTGAGCATGGCCTCCAGCAATGCTCTAATGTATATGTTACCATGAAATACCATTAGTACTTTTTACTCTCAAGAATTTTATGGGGCACTCATTTGTACTCAGTGCCACTTCCTTTTTTATCAAAAATTCAGTCGTCTGTTTCTTAGCAACAGATTGATCAGAATAGATATACATGGCAATCCAAGTACTCTCAAAAAGGAACTGCTAAAAGAGTCTGTTAATGTGGTCCTATTTCTAGCCAGCAGAGGTAAATATTATAATTGAGAAAACAATTCTGCATTATAATGCTTTGTAATTCTACCTGCATCTGAGGATCACATGCTCATGGTGATCACTATTGATCAGTGATACTGACTGAAGTAGAAAACTATATAAACTATCCTAATTAGTATATCTCTGAGTTGATCTGTAAAAACAATCTTCTTGTCTTCAGAGACTGCGAAATAAAACAAACTGTACACAGCCACAATACCCTTTTGCACTGGACCGGATTCAAAATTGGAGCCTGCAACAGTCACATACAAATGTGTCTCAGGGGACTAGCCTGCAAAAGGCAGACACATGCACAAGAGATGTATGCCTTTACTTCATGCACATCAGTATTACACAGCCAAGCACCAGATTTCAGTGCAGAAACACAGTTAATTAGCAGTTACTGCTCCAGGGTGAACACATTTATACAACAATTTCAATAAATTGAAAATTCTTAATTTTCACAGTCTTTACAAAAAACACATTTTCTCTGAAGATTTTTTCGACAGTTTAGTCATTTTATAATATAAGGATTTTCGTGGTTTTGTTTTTCTTTTTTAAACCAGTGTAATATGCTAAGCACCAACTAGCTAGTTCATCAAAAACGCAAATAAAATCAAATGTCAGGATTGGGTAAAAAGAGTGAAATGAAATATAAAGCTTGCAGTTCTATGAACAGGAAAAAAAAATGAAATAGGAACGGCATCAGTCTACTTTATCTGAATGTCAACTGAGAGTAATTTATTAAGATCACAATAGTGAAAAATCTGCATGAATGACAGTGGAATCAGGATCCTTGTCTTCATATTTAGAATGATGACATCCTTTCTGGCAAAGTCTTGTTCTGCTGTGGTATTTAGTTCTGTCACTGAAAGGCAGTGTCACTAATATATAGTTGCATATGAATTATGTTAGGAATGGGTTAAAGTAATAGATCTGTATCATTCCCAAGAGGCAATGCCAAAAAGGTAATTGCCCGTATTTGTATCATTATGTTATAGAGAGTGACAGTTTAATGCCCTCCTAATGGTTAACTGAAAATCTATAAAATCCATTTCTCTTTCTTGCCGAGAAATTAATATAGGACCAAAATCTGAAATTCTGACTCTGGTCATGCTCAAACAAAATTCCCGCAGAAGTCAGTGGGATTTTTGCCAGGGAGAGGATAAATGACAGGACAATTTGCTGGGTGCTACCAGAGATGCAAAGGCAAGCTAGCTAGGTCACCGTAACAGAGCCGCCGGGGCTGTTAAAACGAGCGAGACCTTCATCCTTCCCCTTTCACGGCTGCGGTCACAGGGTCTGCAGCGGCGGGGCGGCCGCGCGGGGCTGGCGCGCTCGTATGGCTGCGCTGCGAGCAGGGGCGCCCGCTCCTCCCGCACTGCTGCCACCCCGACCTCCTCCCCAGGGCCCAGAGAGGAGGAGGGAGGGAGCAGAGCAGCAAGTCAGAACCCTTGCCAAACAGACCTGCTCGGGGCGCCACCGCATCCCCGTCACGGCAAAAACACGTTAAGGACACCCGTGATATCTATGCCTCTACAGCACAAAGGTGTGCCTGGAAACAGGTTGATTTGGGGAAACAGAAACGTATTTAAAAAATACACAGTTCATTGACTGAGTCATTTGGATGTTTTTGTTCTACAGTGTATCTTCCCAAAGGTTCAGAATTTGGTTTAAGAAGATAGTATCCTTTCTTACTTTACCCACCAGTCCCCCTGTGTTTTCATGGCATGGTAACAGAAACAACTTACAACAGCTCAGTTATCCAAACAGTGTACACAATGATGGAAAAATTAAATCCTGAACTACAAAGAAGCTTGTAAGATGCTAACTCACCCATTTAAATTTTCATGAGGAAGTAAGGATAACATATATACTCATTTGAGATGTCATTTTAAAAAAGAAAGTTAACTTTGAGAGTAAGATTACAACACATTTCTAACACTTTATATCACCACTAATGGCATCTGACCCCAATTTGATTTCAAATGGCTAAGCAATTATTGCTAAAATAAATAATTAATATTCACCCAGGGATATGTCTTAAAATGTTTAAATAAAATACCTCCCCTTGCAAGCACCATCACTTGCAAAATACAGATCAATATACTACTAAATAATAATTCAGACATTAGAACATTGAGGCTCTGAATTTAAAACAAATTAGCTCTGTTGAATTAAACTCACTAAATCAGGTTCAAAATCAAGTTTGGAAGTATATATCATACATAAACTCATTCAGTTTATTACTGAATTAGTTATCACTGTTAGTAACATATAACTAAAAATGTAATATATAGCACAATTTTTCACCCACATAGTTCCCTAAAAGATTGTTTCATAGAAGATGCAAAACTATAGATGCAAATACTTCCCCCCACCCCCAAAAAAATGAAAAAAAAATCTCTTACAGTTTTGAAATTAAAATTAAAGAAATTACTTTCTTCATTTTGCTGGCACTTCCATTTTGTGTTAAATGTCTGTCAAGACCTAAGCTGTTTACTCCAATACATGTTCACAGAGAATGAGTTTTAAGCTTTAAGAGTTACTATTCCTGAATAGCTGGGAGAAGTAGTACTAAGGAATTGAAAATATTTAAGTTAGTCTGATGTGAATTGGTTAAAGGATCTGACTCATACCTTTCTCAGTCTCTACTGGGTTGATTTCCTCATGGTTTTGCATCCCATGCCGACATTCACTGATCTTTATATTGATCTGTTATCATTTTACTGTCACATGCCACAAACATAAATGCAATATAAGAGAAAGACATGGGAGAATCACAGTGTGTATGAGTGGTGCAGATGGAATTCTGATCTGCAGGTAGCAACAACAAAAAGTTTCAGGTTGCTAAAATAAAAGCAGCTAAATATTATTCAGGGACAACTTTATGTTGTATGCAAACAGTCCTACCTAGACTCCTGAAGCAGAGAAAATTACTTGAATAAGAGAAAGCTGTGACTTCAGGCAGAGCCCCGCATGCAAGCACCATTTCTTGTGTCAGTAACTGCAGTCATGACAAAAATCTCAGATGAACAAGCACACCTGATTTATTTCATGGGGGATATGGTGCTGCGCTCTATCTGGGGTCAGAGCCAGGGCTCTGGGGTAACTGAGAGAGCCAGCATCTGCACAGGGTCTTTGCATCCTCTTTGCAACATGCAGATGGAATTCTTTACAAACACAGTGAGTTAAAGTTACATTTATGTTCCATAAACAAATAAATCTTACAGTAGCCTGATTTATGGCACCCAAACCAGGCCTCCAAATGGGGGTTAGGTAGAAACCCTCTGAAATCTTTCTGAATTTCCTCCGTCCTCGCAAAGACAAGCAAATCCTTTGTAATTAGACTGATGACAGGATAACTCAGTCTCTGTGCCATCAATCCTCAGCCTCTCTACTCAGTCTGCCAAAGGTTGCCCTTTCCTGGCATGAGTATCTGTCCCCTGGCAATCATTGATCAAACTGTTAGCTTGTGGGCTATCTACAAATTATCATTTGTTACAGGCGTTCTCAGACTGGGCAAAGTTCAGACCAGAACCCAGGAGTAAAAGAAAGTGCTGGAGCTCAACAGTTAGGAACATGACCTTCTAGACCCACTGCTATGACCTCCAAACTAGGGTAATGACTCCACCTGCATCTCGATGGATTCTACTTTATGAGCAATAGGTTTATATGTATATTTGGACTTCAACCGAATATGAAGAAGTCGCAGGTAACAAAAAGTGGTCATCCTCTTCAGAAAGGAAAAATAATTATGACAGATCTTTTCCATTCTCTTCAAGAGCACATGGAACTTCCTTTTTTCATTGTTATTTTTAATCGAATTCAATTTTAATTGAAAAGTAATGAAGAGTGATAAAAAGTGATTCTTTACCTGAAAAGAAACTACACTAACTCTCAAGGGAAAACTTATAGTGACATATTGGAAAAGATATATTTTAATACCACACTGCAAGCAGAAAGCCGTCCTCAAAGTCTTCTGCTTCAAAAACTGTATCTCACGATTACAGGTTATTTCAGGAAGGAAATATTCAGGTAACTCACAGTTAACTTACTTGGTTTTGATATAAATTCTCTTGGGCAAGCTAATATGGACTACATGATTCAGGCTATATTTAAAAACATCACACATATTGAATATTTAATAATAACAAGAGTTCACGCTTATACAGCAGAAGCCTTTATAAACCCAGCAGAAGCCTTTATAAACCCATCCGGAACTGAGACATCACTGGGTTACTTGCTACCCAGAAGACGGACTTCAACAAGATAGGCAGACACTTCTAGTATCACATAGTCACTATCCCAGACTGCCAAAAAATTATTTCAGGCTTAAAAAACATATAACTGAGAGAGAGACTGTGTTGTTTTTCCTGCCATGTAATCACCTGATATTAATAGAAAAATCCAAGTAGGGTCAATCATGAAGTAACTAATTTCTTTTCCTTCAGACTTTTAATTTTGTTCGAATATTTAGAGAAAGACATAGTAATTTTTAAATTCTGACTGACAACAGAATTTCATGTAAATGTTTTTATCCTTCAAAATACAGACTTGTCAAGGCTGTACATTTTGTTCCAATGTTCACAGTCAGCTGTACGGGTACATGCAGCCCTAGGACTTTCTCATGAATCTTAAAAGGCATTCAATAGAGGTGAAGGAAAGTACCCTTTCTTTTTAGGACTCTATGCATTCAATAGCTACATTTCCACTGTGAATTTCTGACGTGTTTAGCCACACAGACCATCACTCTGCACCCTCTACGGTAGGAAAGTGTGAAAGGGTAACTGATGCTCTCTGACCTAAGCCTCTGGCAAGATCCCATCAGGGAACAGGAGAAAAAAAAGAGAGAGAAAAGAAAAGAAAACAACAACAAAAAAGAAGTTATGTAGCATACGTCTTTGCAAACCACAAGAGAAACTCTGTTTTAGACAGCAAGGTCTGTCCCAGGATTTCTACAGGAGTAAAGACATTACGAAAACCCAGCATGGCTCTGAGCTAAAGAACTATCCAGCCATTGTGCAAAGCCTTAAATAGCACCAGTTGTTTTATTGGACTGTGCCCCTGAGAGAGGAATGAAGCATCAAAACTGAGTCATCATTGACTTCAATGCTTTATGCACAGTGCAATTGTGCTAAAATCCTTCCATGGGAAAGGGAGGTGACTCTTTAGTGGGATGACACTACTCGTCAGGAGGCTGCATTAGTTAGTTGCCCACCTAGTCTCAAAGAGTTTCTTAGTTTCTCTTTTCTTCCTTCCTATACCTAATATTAGCTATTAAGGGAGTTATGGAGGAAATATCATCTGTGGTGTCATCGATATAGATTTCCCAATACATGTTCACATATTTTCACTTTGTTTATCTCTGTTGAGAAGGCATTATTGCTAGAATATCCTGCTGAATCCTCTGCTTGATTTGGATGTGTAAACAGAACGGCATTTTCATAAGGTAAAAAAAAAAAAAGTAGGTACAGGAAAGGCCCTGCCAAATTTGTATTAAAATATAGTCCAAGCTATCATTTTGGATTTTATATTTTACTGATTACACTTATGATGCATACGAGGAATGATTCCTGAAGTCTGCCATCTGAAGTCAAGACACAATAATGACATTATCAGGACTATGAGAATAAACTGTGAACTCTCAAACTGCAGTAGAGAAGCAAATGGCATAAAGTGAACAAACTGATTTTAAGATACTTTTTTCAATTACCAAAGCAAGCCATTCATGCCAAAGACAGTCTCACCTTGTGCACCATACAAGAACTAATCCAAATTCATGTACTCTTTCAATTACACCTTTCTGTTCTTCTTATTAGCTTTATTCTACTGTCGCAAACTCTGCATTGCAATTTTCTGTTTTGCAGTAATCAGTAATCCTAATTTTGTGACTTTTTATAACTGTCCTCATGAAACTGTAATATCCAATAACCTGTTAATTTTGTTTCTTGAGCCTGATTACAAAGATAATGTAGGAAGAAACATCAATTGCTTAATCTGAAAGGTGTTACCTACATTCATTCACATTCACAAGTTTTAATTCATATTTATTCAAATGAATAAACCTTTGAATGAAACCTTTATTGTTTTTCCACACTGATTTTGAATATTAAAATCAAGAACATTTTAAATCTCTCTGTTACTTTTGATATTGTTTGCTTTCTAATCATGAGAACTGTCTTTTCTCCATTTCATTTTTCGTTCTTCTTAAATAACTTGCCTGAACTCCTGTTCAGACTGCAAATTCTGTATTTAAGTATTCAACACTAAACACAGCTCTACAAAAAATATTTCATGTATCCTATTTTCAACACAATTTATCTTAAGTCAGGCCCTTATATCAAACTTCTTTCATAATCTGAAGATCCTCTAAATTGTCAATTACACATTTTATACGAGAGATAGAAAAGCATGTGCAAAATATGCTGTGTGACATCACGGTGTGTCAAATATATGAAAAATTAGAAGTTCCCAATGGACATATAAAGCAAATTTACTTAAATCCTCAGAGATGTTCTGTTCTCTCAGAATGGAAAAAAAAAACAAGAAAGAGAACATATAATGCAATACCCACATCTGTTAAATTCCAAATACAGCAACCAAATCCATGGGAAAATAAGAGCAGAAAGGGAAAAACAAACAAACAAACAAACAAAAAACCACAAACCCACCTTGCATATAAGTTGCAACATGTTGCAACTTATATCATAATGTCAGTGGGTTCTTAAAAAAAAAAAAAGAAAAAAAAATCTCAGCAAACAAAAGTCTCAAAACAAAACACATCTTCAAATAACAGCATTTATTTTTTTTCTCAAAATTGTTTAGAAAACCAACTTAGCCTGCTCTTGTATCCAACCAGCAAGTTCTTCTAATTAAAGTTCTGATGGCATGAAGAAAACCTCAAAATATAAAAATTGCTGTTTTATGGTGAAGAATTCAAAAAAGAGTGATTTGATTGGGATACACATATACCAGATTGAATGTACATGTTAAGCACATATTAATTAATTTAAATAGAAAAATCTGTCTCTCAAAGTGTGTGTTTGGGTGGGGTGAGGGAAGCAAGCAAGTAGTTAAATGGGATTAAATAATAAATGAAAATAGAAAATAATAACAAATAGTAATAGGTTAAATAGTGGTTAAATAGTTTTATGCAATTTGAGATGACATAAAAGTATATAAAAATCGAGTTAAGTCTAAGCATTTATCATTAAATAAAAGCAACGACACATTTTTAACAACGGATAGCAGGTAAAATACCGTGATTGACATATTTTCCAGTACACTGCACATCACTAACGAAATACGAGACATGAGCAATTTACAGGGATTGAAAGACATCATGATAATGAATTATAAGACTTTATTGTCCTGCTGAAAATAAGAAGTTTACCAAGTACACTTTTTTGTAAGTGTAGATTGTCCAAACTGTTATAGCAGTATTTGGATATAGAAATTACAATTGCCAATCATTTACAAGAAATATATAAAAAAAGTTTTAATAGGAAAACCTAGAGAGGACAGAGAGAGCGCTAAGATATAAAGCTTGCTGATGGATTACCACAAATTCTCTGTCCTCTTTTTTAAGGGTGCTACATTAGAATGAACTTTCACGTTATCATTTTGAGTATTTTTTCAACATGAGAAAAAAAATAGAAATTTACACAGAACTTTTAAGTTCTATACTTTGATACAAACAGAATGGCCCTCTCAGTGTTTCTAAGTTGAAACTAAGTTGAGAAACAGCAAAAGTAGGGGACTTGGAGGACTCTGAATCGTAGAGGAGACATTTCAAGTGCCTGTTGTCTCAGGTTTGCTTAGTGGCATGGTCACTCACTAGTAAATCCAGTAATATCAGAGCAATAGCTGTCTAAAAATATTCTGAAGAAATTCTGTTTTGCACACATACCCAAGGAGTGAACCCTACACTACTCACACCAAGGAAAAATCAAAACCATCAACAAAAAAAAAAGCATGACTTCATCCACTACTTTCTTGAAGATCAACTAATTATATAGAATCCTACATGGTAGTTATTGCCATTCCAGCCAAGGAGAGAAGCTTCAGTTAAAATGTATATCTGAGGAGGGGGGTCTTTTATCTAAAATTGAGCCATAACGTGCTTAGTAACACTGCTGCGAGTTGCCGTCTCTAGGGCCTACAGGGGATTGCCCTCTTTGAAACGTAGCGGTTTGGCTCAGCCTTGCCTGTGACTGTGCTCCAGGCCAAGACACGTGCCTACCCACCACGCTTATTCCTTGCAGCTGCAAAAATATATATAATCCCGGAAGGATGCTATCAGCTGTTATTAACATTAAAAGGAGATTGCATGTCCATATCAAAGAAATATACACCCTAATGTGGAATCTTTTAGCATGTCTTTTTTGATGAATGGCTGAATTTCTGAGAAAAAAAAAAAAAAAGACAACTGATGTTCAAATACGAATATCTTCCAGTTAATTTTGATGTTTGATTAAAAGACTGCAACCTCTTCTACAGAAATGTGGTCACTCAACTTATACACTTGAATAAATAAACAGCTGTATCTACTTCCCCTTAGTGAATCCACTTCTATTTTCATAGCAGATTATATCCAAATGACTAAAAGGAAACCAAGAAAAAAAATAGAAGTTGCCTCCAAAATTTGGGCATGGGCACTTCCACAGAAGTGGGACAATGAATTGAGCAGTGAACACAGTGTGAAATACACAGTGTCAGCATTCCCTTGCTTCCTGTAATGCTGTATTTGACATTTGCAACAGTTCCAATTGTCCACGACATCTTGCTGCAAAGATCGGACGGCTACACCTGACATAACGTGGGGCTGCGTTATAAGGTATGGGCACTGTTAGGCCAGCCCAGAACCACGGCAAAGCCCTTCCAAAGGGTATTCATATACCTGGGCAAAACCTTTAAAATGAACACTTGTATTGCAAGAGAGCTCACGGCACATGAAGAAGGAGGATATACGATGCTTTCAAGAGCAGAAGAGAAAGAAGGACAAAACAACTGAAATTCCAATAGATGACAAACAGCAAGGGAACTGCGAGGAAGAAGAAGAGAAAGTACTAAAAAAGAAAGAAGTTTCAGATAAGCTTTCAAGTTTTTTTTCTTGAAATGAACTTGAATAAAATACTTCACTCCCTCAAATTATAAGTTACTTTCAAATTCCTCCAAATGTTAATTATGCAGCAGAAAATGGAGGTCTGAATTTAAACGGTGCCAGAAATGAAACATTTCTTACTTACTTGATAATGTTTTCCAACCTTATAAACCATTTCCAACCTTTTAAACATCTGAGCAGCTGCAATCAAGCACTTATGACAATTAATAGTCAATTCATGACAATGAATAGTCAGCATGTCACAGATGGCCAAATTGGACTGTTGCATGAATGTTGCCGTGGGCAGAGGCAGTAAGAAAGGTATAAGTCACTCTCATATGGCAAATTTCATAAGCCTTTTGATCTTTGAAAAGCTGTTTTTAGAAAGTGTTTGTGCCGTAGGATAATTTTTTTTCCAGTGCTTCTACTCACAGTCAAAAATCCTGCAAGAAATATCTGAAGTGGAATTGTTTCCCAATAGCTGTCCACAGATATGCTTGGCAATGCCTACTGCCCCAAAGGCTCTTGCTCCTGCTGAAAACAACCGTTCTCTTCACTGCTGTACGGGAGGTGCAGCTGATGGGGTGGGAGGAAAGCCTGCTGAGCCCCTTGTGCGGGTTGAGCAGACCCTCTCTTGCTAGAAAAGGTGTTGCCCCCTAGGCCTTCCCATGGGAAAAGGCCACAGGCCGTGCAGCACCAATGGCAGCCCGCCTTGTGGCTATGACACCACATGGCACGTAGGCCTGGCCTGAGGTCGAACCTCCTCTGAATTTGGCAGGAATATGTTTATTGGAGAGACCTGAATTCACTGCGAATTTATCCCCATGGTTCTTGCACGCAACTCATCCGACTCACCTGCCTGTCCAGCTGCCCAACCGCTAATCTCAGTTGTTCTCCCAGTGTATTGAACTTCAATCTAAAGTCAATTTTGGCGTAAACAAACCCTTCTAAACGAATACTTGAAATACGTTTTTATTTTATTCATGGCTCTCAAAGCTGAACATAAAAACAAAACAAAACAAAAAATAAAAAAAAAAGCAGAAGACCTTTGTCTTTAAATGTTTGATAGACTTTTTTATTGCTGAGTGAAATAGCATAAAAGCTTTTTAGTATCAAATCCTGGACATTCAGCAACTTTTGACATGTTAATGGTTTTTGCACGATTCTTAGTTTGAGTCTTATTTTATTTTAAATAGGTCAGGAATTTGGTAATTAGCTGAGCCCTTTGTAAACCAACACCATTCGGGCAGATCAGAATCTCTACAGTTACAAGAAACATCATTTACAACCGAGCTGAAAAACAGGAGCTAGCAAGCACTACAATTTCCCATTAAAAGTTTAGCTCCCCTTCCTTAGCTTTAAGAGGCTCTGTCCACATACTGAAAAGAAAGTATTTTAGAAGTATGTCATCTTTTTCCACCAAGCATTAAATATCTGCAGTAAGACATGATTAGTAACAAATCACGTGCTGCAGTCCATACAGCTCTGTGAATACCTGCATCAAGTAATAGTCCACTGAGTGACTAATATAAAAGATATAGTACAAAATAGGTAAGAAGGATAATCTACTATATATATATATATATATATAAATATATATATTCCAGCGGTGCATAAATCAGTTGTGGTTTATTGAAGTTATCTCCATGATGATTACATAAAATCCAAAATACTGTCAGTACATGCTGAAATAGTTGAAGGTCAAACCTACTCCTAAGCCTTAAAGATGAACTGCAAAGTGCCACAAAATAAGTTACAAAAAGAGTTTAAAATCCCAAATCTGTAAGTGTGCCCACTTGTGTGCACATAAATGTTATGAATCAGAAAGAAATATCTTTTAAAAAATGAAATGTTTAAAAAATCATCTGCTAAATTCCAACTCTGCAAGTTTGTCTTTTTCCTGCCAAAAGAAAAGAGATCAGATTCTCACATCGTTTATTTGGCAATTAATTGTGATTATATAACTAAAATATGCTGACTTTGTCCCAGCAAAATTTAACCCTCCAATCTGGGCTAATGGGTCAAGCGCTGTTCTTTATCCCATTTATGCTTAATGCAACTCCACTGACTTTAATTCAAATATTGCTGATCTAATTATTGATTTAGAATCAGCTCAGTATCATTTAAACAGGGGGAGATAAAAGCAAGAAGTCTGTGAAAAAGTAAGAAAAAGTTATGAGGGAATCAGTAAGTAGAAGAAAAAGTTAGTATTTCTACAAAATAAGTCCATTTCCACACAGACTTAGCAAGGAAAAAAAAAAAGAAGAAAAAATAAATTAAAAAAAAGCAGACATTCTCAATATTTTTTTTCTGAGGAGCAGCAGAATACTTGTTGACATCTACTTCAAACAGAGACTATGATGAATATCCTTAATTGCTGCCATCCCTCCCCAAATCGCCACAATATGTACAGGGTGAGCAAAGACATCATGATTGCTGGGCCACCACTATACTTACAGCTCTGGAGTCTTTTTCTAATGTGAGGAGGGGAACGCATCTTTTGGACAGATTTTGGAAAAGGGAAGAAAACACTGCAATTTCAACTCCCCTTCCCAGCCAGTGACATAGAGAAGAAATATCTTATTATTTGCAAAAGAATGCAAATGTGGATACGTTTCTTGACTAATAAGGACATTCCCCAAAACTTAAGCACCGCAGGAGGAAAAAACTTGGATGTGAGAGAGACTGCAGAGAACATAAGGAACTAGACTTGTTGACTAGTTTTGTCAAAAGGCAAAGAGAGAGTTAGTTTTTGGAGAAAGAACAAAAATGCCAGGAAAAAAACAGACACAATAAACAGAAAGAGAAGGACAGCGTATACTGAAAATGACTGCAGTAAGAAAAAGTTTCAGTGGAAGAGTGAAAATGACTGAAAATGAAAAGCAAAAACAAAGAAATCACAGAAGAGACAATGCAAGATATATATTGTTTTTATTTTCATATAAGCACTACTGTAATGAATTGGAATCAAAACAAACCTCAAAATGCATAAAAAGACACAGTTCTCTTTAAGGCTTTCACTACTAGTTTTTGTAACTTATTTTCACCTAAAAAATAATAATAAAACTGTCTTTTTTATAATAATTTCCTAAGTTGAAAAGATCGAAGTATAAATTCCAGACCTGACAGCAAAATAGTGCAAAAAATGGAACTTTATCTTAATGCCTAAGTGTAGTCCCTGTTCTTGCAAAATGCTTTTACCTTTGCTTAGCTTTACTCATTAGAGTACTCTTCTCTGAACAGTCAAGTGAGCCTGTAAGTACATCGTCTAAGACCAATAGTAGAGTTTGTTATTCTTGCTTTTGGCTCAGAGTGAGCATTCCAGCTTACAAAAGATTTGAACACTTACCCAAACTTAAAGGCTTATTATGTTGAATAAGCATGGTCTAACTGGATGAGTAGCACTGAAGCAATGGCAGTGATTCAAAACCCGAAAGCAGTAACGCACAGTATTACTCGTCTTATGCATACAATGCATACTTTTCATAATCTTCCTTGCAAAGTCTGTGAAACCACATACATAAATTAGCTTTGTGAGGTCAAGTCTGCAATTTACTGCTTTAGGACTTTAAACCATACCCTGAAAATATACACAAATTTAAGTATGTGAGCACTCTCTCTGAAACAAGTGGGATTACACATATGCACACTCAATGAGGCGTATGTGGAAGGGTTTTGCAGAGACAGTAACTGAATAAAAGCAACTTTGCAGTTCACCTTCAATAAATATTATTTATAAACCCAACATTTTTCCAGTTAAGGTCAAACAGGAAAAAACTGACAGAGGAGACAGTGTGACATAATTTCATCTCAATGTTATTTTGAAGACACAGTAAGAACATGGCAATAGAAAACAGTGTGATAGCTTATTTCCGGACCTTCTTGAGTTTTATAGCTGCCTCAGGGCTGGCTTTGCCCTGCTCTTGCAAAAACAGCTACTGATTTGAATGTACTTCTAGAATTCTCCAAACACAACCAATGTTTAACAGAGAAGTCCAAGGGAGGTGGCACTTCACTGGGTAAGAACACTGTCCACTCCCTAGCGTGCAGCATACAGCTTCCACAAACAAGCTCAACAGCCCCTCTCTCATCTTTTCCTTATTTCATTTACCCATCCAGTGGGATCTTATGAAACAAAACAAAACCTAAAAGAAACAAAATAAAATATGAGAAATCATGCTTAAAAAAAATCAAAGAAAAATTAATACAAGGATCAAACACAAATGAATACTTGACAATCAAACAAATAAAGTGCATTTTAAGCATACACAAAATACTAAATAAAAAAACAATACATGATTTTATGAAAAAGACAACATTGGCTCTACCTTGTGGACAAGGTTTTCACTAATTAAGTAAAAATGTATAAGGTGTATAACTCCTCTTTAGCACATGATATATTGCATTATAGCTCAATATGAATATTTTCTAGTATGTTCTAACCATATTTTACACACCTTAGATCTATGTGCTTAATAACCTTTGCCTGCTCCAAACAGGTTGCTCCCCTTAATGACATCAGATGACTTTGAGAGCAGGAAAAAAGGTGGAACTGGGAGAAATACTGATTACCTTATTAATTGATTTGTTTCCAAATATGAACAGAAACTTAAAATAACAACTAAAAAAAAATGACAAATTAAAATAAAAGTAAAAGCCCCCAGATCACGTTTCGTTTCCAGATGTAGAGGAAACACATGTATCTATCCTTTGGATGTTACCTTGTTGTTTACAGTAACAGATTTAAAGAAAATTATGTCTGCCCCTGTATTAAATCCAACTATCTGACTCTATATCATAAATACTTCCTAGAACAGTATTATCTTACCCAGTCTGTTGTTATCAGATGCAGTTGAGTTACTATGTACATCACTGTTGACAGTCACCATTACTTGTTCTAATGACATTTGAAGAAAAAAACAAATGTGAGTTGCACTATGTGCCTGCAACATAAACTTCACCAGTAGTTCTGCTTGTTTATTTAAACCTTGCTTCATTAAGTTCAGAAAGCTTATAGAGAAGTGAAAGCTTATCGACATTCCACATCGCCCAAAACAACCCAATATGCAGGGCCAGATCTTGATTTCCCTTAAGTCAAGGGGAGTTTGGCTACCAGTTTCAAGAGAACTTGAATTTGACTGAAAGTAATCAACAGTGACTAATTCATTTACATTGCATTTGCTGTGTTTAACCTTGAGACACTCCTAGTGCTTCCACTGTGGAAGTAGGTGATGGCACATTCAGAAACTGAACATGCTAGCTTTGATCCACTGCACAATTCCAAATAGGTGTGGGCAAAATTCCTTTTCTCTGAAGCAATTGATAGGATTTAGAGCAAGATGCCAACAAAAATAAAGACTTGGCTAATTCACAGAAAAAAACACAGTATCAGTGCAGGCATGTATCATTTCAGAATTGCCAGGCTTCTGCACAGCAACTGTTTTCACCGGAGGTAAATGCTGGACTAAAACTAAAAGGTACACTAACTTTGAGAAGATGTGTTTTGTAAGGTCATATCCAGATGTAGCAATGAACATCTTCAGAACTTGTAAGGAATGCTATATTGTTTTTGCAATCTGTCCCCTTAATGCAGCTTAGATTATTCCAGCCCTTGATACTTCTGCTTCCTCGCACATACATATCTTAAATAGATATGTATGTGCGATCTTAGAGATCTTAAATAGAATTAATACAGGATTAGCACATTGCAGGAACATGAAATTCCCAGTGGGAGAATTCAAAACCTTACTACTGAAAATCCAGATCATCACATGGAGTATTAATATCACAGCCCTAAAACTCTACTATAATGTTTAAGAAAGATGAATGCTTCTAAAATGTTTTGACCTTTATCATGATTTATGCATGCTGCAAACTATCTGACAGATCTACAGGTTGTACAAAGGCAACAGGCTTTTCAGCCATTTCTATGATATTTTCACTTGGATGTGCTTAATCATTATCTCCCAGGTAATTCCATGAGGGATGTCTGGAAGTTAAAAGTTAGAAGGGAAAATAACAATTATCAGGGTTTTGGTAGTCTAGTATATAAAGCTATTGCATGGCTGCTACCTTACCTTCAAATTTGTTAAGTCATTCAGACTGACTTTTGCCGTTTCTGTTTTGTTAAATCTGTGAGTCATACAATCTGTGTGTCGCAATCTGTGAGTACATACATATATATACATATGTGTGTGCAAGAGTGTATACATGAATGTGTGTGTATATGTATATATGCAAACATATACACACATGGTGCATATATATGGCTACATATTTGTGTATAGTCATTATATATATTTTATACACACACTTTCTCTCCACAAATACACTCAGCTACACCATGTTGTTAAAAACCACTAAAGTGAAAGCTTTTTGGTCATGGAGTTTGTGTCTTACTTGCTCTGGTGCGATCATTGTGAAACCCAAATACTGTTTAAAGTCACTTCTGAATTTGCATTTGGTAAATTATTAACTGATGAACTACCACTTAGTAAATACAATTATGCAAAATACAAGTAGACCATAGATCTGCTTATATTCTTACTTGCATCAGCATGTATATTACCTCTAGTAATCAACTGCAGTGTTCAAAACCAGTATAGAAGAAGAATCAGACCTATGACCCTGACCTGAAAAGACTACCAGAGTGAACAAGCCCACAGAGGAGTCCTGCAAGACCTGTTGGAGACATGGGAATTGATCACCATAAATGCATCTTTTAAAGGGAAAAGACTTAACAGTCTAGATTAGATACACACATTATTTGAAGTGTTCATGGGCACAAAAACCCAGTCATAGCTATACAAGTGTAACACAAGGACAAAAGTGATAAGGCATTCCTCATAGCAGTAACTTATCTTTTTCCCCAGGCTGAAACAATGCAACTGGTGCAACATTTTTCAGGAACTTGTTAATTTATCATAAGCGTAGTTAAATTTTATTTCTAAATCTGCAATTTTCAAATCAAATTTCAATGAACATTTTCCAGTGGAATCCAAATCCTAAAGGCTGATTTACAAACAGAAGAGTTGCTGCACTTCTACTAAATGCCCAAATAGTTATCACCATTACTCTCTATGAAAAGAAGGTGTATTCCTTCAATTTCTTATACCTGGCAATTTTTCCTTTTACTTTTCTTATGTCTTCCCTGACAAAAAAAAAGGGCTTGCTTTCCTGTTTCAGTTTTAGTGAAATATTTTGTGAAGAATTAAATGAGGTTTCAGACTTCCAATTTAAAGCAAAATGGAACAAAAATGGTACTTTCTTAACTTGTTGAAACATAGAAAGCAACTAAACAAAGTATGTAAAAAGGACACAAGTAGAAATACAGAAGAATTAGTTGGCAGAAAGGCTCTCACTCGGGGAAGGTGAAATAGAATAAAGAAAAGGGGCTGAAATGCATAGGAATCTTTTGTAAAAAAAAAAAATGATTCCAAGGATTAGGATTTTTTTAAGGCTAAAAATAAATCCACTAAGCATCAGGCAATCTGGACTTAATTTGTACACCAGCTCTCTATTTGGAGTAATTGAACAAATATAAGCAAAATATTATGGACAGTAGGTAGTTGGAAGATGATTTATCATGCCCTAACTGCTAAGCTGTTGACTTGTTTCACAGAGTTTGAAAGGAATTTGTTAGGGAGGTTGAGGCAAAAATCTGTTTTGATTCAAGCTGCTTCCGGAGCACGGCATACTGAATTTAGCCTTAGTTTAAAAAAACAAAACAGACAAAAAAAACCCCTGATGTTATGTAAGCTGCTGCTCACCCTTGCAGAAGAGCATATTCTGAAGAATAAAAATAAAACAAAATTTTGAAATAAAAGTGGAAGAGAGAGAAAAAAAAAGCCATCCATCTTCCTTGTACAAGTAATGACAAAACTTCATTCATCTTTTAAGGGAACATTATGTATCTGTCTCTGTCAGATGCAAATGTCTCCAAGACAATAAAGAATGAAGTAGTTTAAAATACAATGTGATGATACTTCAGTACTTGAATCAGCTCCTCATTCAGAGCGCTTTAAACTGAACACTGGATTCATTATTAGTCTTAAAATAAATATGATAACTATTTTGCAATACGTTATTCTAGAGACATTATATTTGACTCCATTTGAGTCAGTAGTGAGGGTTTTTTCCCAATCCTACAATTGACTTTATGGAAATACCACTGCTGGCTATCTCATGAGCTTTGCAGATCTGTACCTCTTGTAGCAGTAATTTGTCGCTTCCTAAGTTTCTATTGCCTTTAGTAGCCGGATAAATTGCCTTTAAGTTCAATCCCTTTGAGCCTTTCTGTTCAATGTATTAGGTTTAATAGCCACATGGTTCACAGAAAGCAAAGCACAATAACAACAACAAACACACACAGTAAATATACACATTGAACTCATTCTGAAAGAAGAGCGTATTATAAATATCAACCTTCTTAAGAAGTTAAGTGAAGAAGTTAATTTAAATTTTTTTTTTCTTTATACTGACACTAAGAGTTTAAGCACTTAATACAATCATAAGATCAAATGCACTTCATTGACAGATTCAGAAGCATCACTGGTATGGGGGAGAGTCACACACCTGAGGGCTCAGTTTCTAACAGTCACTGCCAACCTGCAACATATGTCACTACTCACAGCCCTGACAGCCTCCGCATAAGCAAGAAGATAAACTTTAGTTGTGCAAGATCCTTTTTAATCCAACACCAAATGAAACATTATATTTTCTTGACTCCTACATAAATTAGAGGCTTAAAAGTGAACCCTCTTGGTCATTTCAAATCTGATCTGAACCCTGCCAGACCAAATAAAAGATTTCTGTAATGATAATGCTACCTTAACTGAATTGAGAAACTACCTTTCATATTCTGCTCTCCAAATATTTTTGTAGATGACTGAAGATTTGCATAAATTCGGAGACCATATATGGTTCAAAGGAAAGCACAAGCAAAATAAATGTGCGAGTTCCCAGGATATTACGCCTCGTTATGCTTTCTCTCTTCACCAAGTACATACGGTTCATCCTAACAAAAATGTTACATGATGTTTGATCCATACAGATCTCTAAGCCCTTTTAAATGAACAGTGATTTATGTGGAGAAAGCACCAACTGCTTGTGAAAGTGAGAAAAGTAAACAGAAGAAAGATGTAGTTGCGTTACTTAAAAAGATGTTCTTATCAAACTAGTTTCTGATTTTAAGTAGAAAATTAAACGAAATAATTAATTCCTAGTTTGCTTCTTGGACCTGAGCCTCTGCTTTAAATATCAATGCTGGCTAATGCCTGATAAAATGAGGATAAAATGTCACTGCATTCTTATTGAAAAGCAAGAGGAGGAGAATGTTTATTGCACAAAGAAGAATAATGTCCTGTTTCACTAGAGAAATGCCTACATGGCTATAAGAAGATAAAGATGTCCAAAGAAAATTATCCTTTTTCTTCAGGATTCTGCATGGATGACAACGTCTTTGCAATCTAACAATTAAGTTGTTTTCAATAAATGAAAATCTAAGAGTTAAATACAGAGACTTAGATACACTCTACCTTATTACAGGCCAGGAATTCCCAGAATAATCTTTGCAGTCACTGAATTTACTTAATAATGGTGGAAACAGAGAGACTTGACCCTCTTACTTGTTTTAGATACATATAAACTCAGAAGACCATGCACAACAGAATATATTAGTCTGAGAACAAATTACAGTAAACCAAAACCAAGTTTAAGTTTTCCTATATTATTCTTCAAAATACTGCAGTATTTTAAAAAGAGTTCTCTTCTAATATTACTAGTATTTCCTTTCCTGATTAAATTTATGCTGCACAAATACATAGCTTACCATTTTAGGGTTGCTACCACCTGTATGAGATTTCCAAATGGGCTTAATAAAACTGGAGCCATTAACAACATTGTTTCAGACAGCTATTTAATGGTTTAGTTTTATCTAAATTTAATGGGTTAAATCAATTTATTTAATGGTTTAATTCATTGATCCACAACTTCATAAAATTAGGAAGGGGGTCAAACAGAATTATATGTGCTTTCGTAAAAGACCCTATAAAGCTGTTCTCGATGTAAAATGAGTTAGGACCATGAGACAGTAAAACTTGACCTGTCTATTCAGCATTTTAGAGACCAAAAATAATTTAGGCTAACAGTTCCCTATGTTGCCAACAATGAACACATAATATCTTAATCTGTTTTAACTTGGTCTAATTAGGAGTATTTATTTTATTTCTTCATATGATACTTTGGAAGATGTGCTCATTTTCCAAGCAGGCAGCAGAAAATGAAACATTTGTGCTCAGCATTCTTAAAGAGAATATACTGCATCTTTCTGAAGGAGAGTCATTACCCTCTTGTCTTCCAGCACAATATCCAACAGACATTTCCTTTTCAACACTGCTGCTGATGCTATACTTGCTCTGCTTGCTATTGATTAGTGAGAGTCAAGGACATTAAAACCTTAAGCTGAAACCACCAACTCTCAGAGCTAGTCAATGGGTATATTTTGCACAGCTTCTAATTCAGGGACAGGTTAAAGTAAAAAGGGAGAGTGTGAATGAGCAACCGGTCAAACTCGGAAACAGAAATTTTGCAGAAACAGCAGCTCCCCATGGCATGGAACTACAAAAGAATATACCTTAATAAGAATCCATTTCAAAGAAAAGGATGTAAAAATTACTATCTGCACACACATTTTAAAACCAAGACATCTGGAGGTTATTCCACACCTCTTTTGCATGAAACTCTGCATGCCCAAAAGATCAATCAGTATTTCAAGGAACATTTTCTCAAAGCTTCCTGCAAATCCTTGAAAAGTCAAAGCAGTTAAGAAAAAAGGCTGTTTACCTTACGACATCCCTAGCATTTGTGCTTAATACACTCATCAGTATGCATGTAAAATACAGAAATGCTACTACAGAAGTGCACTTTTGACAAGTGCCAGTTTACAGCCCCCAAAAAAAGATCAGAGCACATGAAGAATATAGCATAATTATGTCTAAGCTCTTTGAAAAACAAAATCATTGTCAACTTGGAAACTATTCTGTCTCTCTCTGCCTGAACACTGAAAGCAAACTCTACCAAGAATTTAGCCTATTTAACTCCAAAGATCAATAGATATTCCATGTATGGCATTTTGGACTAGAACTGGCAAGAAATAATGTTGCCTTTTCTAGTATAATAAGAACAGTGATGGAACAGTATCATATATATTCATTTATAATGAAATTATTCTTCTAACTATTGCCTTCTGATAGTATAAATTCCTTTGATCATTACAGACCTTGCAGTTGTTACTGAACAGTTCTCCACCTTCCTTACAGTGACATTTTACCTTGAATCTGTGCAGCCTGAGTACTTCTTGTAAGACACATATGCTAATCACTGACTGCATCTAGTAAAACAATTCTGTTCTTTTTATTTTATTAATCTCAGCCACCTTCCCTTACAAAAGCTACTGTTCATACACTTCCAGGTAAAGTCTTTCTTAAAAAAATATAATAATCTTCTTAAAAAAAAAAAAAAAAAAAGACTGAATAAGACTAAAAGCAAGGAAGTAAGAGCCACACCATAGCTCGCCTAGTCACCTATTTGCCCCAAGAACACAATTTCACCTTTTGTGCGGATTTACTTTTCAGCATTAGGAAAAAAAAACTCCTCCAAAATCTTTAACTGTCTCTTACCATCAATCCTATTGTCACAGCACAGGGAGGAAACAACTTAGTGTCTTTCACTAAACCGCATCCAAATGAGTCCCTCCACACAACATCAAACAGGATTTGAGGGAGAAGGATCAGGTGCAGGATATCTCCTCGTGAAGGCCATCCCAAAACGGGACATACATTCTGCAGGCAGCCTGAGGTATATACACATAAGTCCTACACCTCTGCAAAAGCTCCAAGGACTTTTCTCTCTTCCCAGCTACTGCAGTTACTTGGGATTACACTGAAGACACTGCTCGGCTGGAAAAAAAATCTGTGATTACTCACAAACACAGAAGGTGGATAATATTTTAAAGAAAAGATATCACATAGCTTGGAGCTAAATAAAGCAGTCCAAAGTCCTGAAGAACAACCCTGCAGAGATAAAGTAAAAACAATGTGCACTTACTTCAGGCTGTCCTTGATTTGCTTTATTTTGTTCCCAGTTTTATACATACATGGGCACAAAATAGACCTCAGTTCAAAGAAGTGCACCTCACATAGCACAACAAAGTAATGGAGAAGGCAAAAGTTATTACAAATATGCTTTGGGAAAAGCAAAAAAAAAAAAAAAAAAGAATTTCCCACTCTATTTTATACCTAAAAATGTTACCTTTTACTACACCTTCTATGTCAGAAGTAAACACATATATTTAACAGTCAAACTGTATTTAAATTACAGTCAAAACGCCTGACTAAAGACAAAACAACTTTTTTATGTGAGAAAGGAAACAGTTTTACTAAATGATACAAAGTAATTAGAATCTTAATTAACATGAAATAAATTAGAGATCTAAGTCTATAATGGATACCATGTTCAGATGCTTAATGTCGTAACTGCCAGAGAAGCCTATTAGCAAGTAAATGAGTTAGGCTGCCTTCCTATTTGAAACTGTGTTCCCACAACTGGGGAGGCTGGATTCCTCATCGACATGCTTTGGCACACTGTATGCTATACATCCTATTTGGATCCTATTAATCTGCCCCCACTGATGCACCATGAACATTGATTTCTGAGCTGCTTGAAAAGCAACAGAAATAATCTTTCCCTCTTTCCATACGTGTGAAGCAAGCTTTGAAATGAAATTCCAAAGATTTCCATAAAATCCCAAAGAACCCATAAAACAGCTTTGAAGGCACAAAAACAGGCAAGGAATGGAGCTATTCTCGGCTATGCCTGCCGCATTGCTGATCTGTGCCTCCTGAATTTCCCAATTTCCATGGAGAAAAAAGAGCGCTTATAGCCTTAGTAAGGTCAAAAAATGCTTGCCGTGATGAAGTAGGAGGGACTGATGATTTGCCTGTTGACATCCATCTCTCCACACCCAAGGCAGCACTGAAGAAAAACGGAGACCTCAGCCTGTGTAGTCGTCATAAATCCCCTTGCATTTTCAGTGAATAAATAGCCACATCCACATGTCTGGCCATGGCGTGAGCAAGGACGTATGATGTTCCACTTTTTTATTCACAAATATTTCATCTACATTAATCATGGTACTGCTCTGGGCTAAGCTAAATAGCGCTCTCCCAGGCAATGTCCTGATAAGGTTCAAATAGCACGAGTTACGACCACACACCCTCCCCACACAGTATGCATTAGGCCACACTATCTGAGGGAAGATGGAAGAGAGAGTTTTAAATATACATACAAAATTAATTCTCTGGTCGTACTTAGCAGGAAGGGTATGTACTCTAGCCCCCTTTCCTTTATTAGTATCCACACAGCTTCAAATGCTGATAGCTCTTTTGCCCCAGAAGCAAGTGAAACGATACAGTATTTGCAAACCACACATTATTTGTATTCTCCAGGGAGGATACTTCACAGTTAATACTAAATAGAATTATTTTTGAAATAATTGAATTATTACTTAAAGTTAAATGAAACAGAAGCAGTGAGTCCATTATATGAACTCTATGCTACTAATGTGACTTGTTAAATTTTTTTCAAAATAATTGTACTCATCTTGTTAATGTGTGACAGAAAAGCCTGGTTATCAGGCCAGTTCTAATTATTTAGATTTGGTTCCACAAGACGGCGTTCATAGAGAAAGTAATTTTTGACAATCTATCTAAAAAACATATTGAAATCTACAAATACTTGAAAACTCCTTTGATTTTATTCCTGTATAGACTGAAAAAGATGATGAATGAGAATATGTTAAGAGAAAAAAAAAATCAGAAAATCCCTCCCTGAAAGCAGTCTAAATATGATATTTGGGATTTTTTCCCCAGGTCTACAGCTGGGCTTGCTTATACCACATAGATTCCTGCTAAACAATGGAATTCTACAGCAAATGTAATTCTCATACTACTACTTATTCCACCCTAATTTATCAAGTATTTCAATAAAATATTATATTTTTCAAGTTCTGTTCAAATTTCTGACATTCAAAAAAAAAAAATCCAGATTTATAAGGGAACTTAAAATGCATCACTTCTTTTTCAAAATTTGACTGTATATGTATTTTATTTACCAAGAAAAGTGTGTGTGTATATACACAAGTATATGACGGATATATATGCACATACACATACAGATATACATATATGTATATATTCTGCATAACCATACACACACATATAAATAGATCCTGGAAATAAAACTCAAAATATATGTGTAGTATGTTAGAATTATATCAGTTCTAAGAGGAAAAAAATCCACAAATTCACTTAGTATATATAATACACGAACAACATAATTATTGTTCTTTATAGGTTAGGAGTCTGAATAGCTTTATCATCTCACCTTCATTATCGCAGTCTTGCAATGAAAGCCATATTTGATCTACCAGACCAACTCCTTTTACTTCACCATGAACTGGAATGGAATGCATTGTCATTAATGCAATGTCAAGGGTTTGGTTTGCAATTGTCAAGCCTACTCTTCTTCTATATTTACATTACCAATTGCTTTATCTTCCTAGTTTTCAGGACATAAATCATCTATTGTGATAATCTATTGTGATATTTCTAGACTGTTCCCAGTTTGTATTTTTCAAGCTGTGAAGCAGTACTATGAGAACAGCTGTGACTATTCGCTATATTTTGGATTAACTGATATTGGATTAAACTGGACACATTCTTCATATGCATTTTATAGCTACAGAGAACTAGCACAACTTAATAATGTTTAGGAAACAATTTCAGTATCATGCTTTACAATAAGTACTGATGAGAAAGTCTCTAGCCACTGGTCCAGTTCTTCTTCTTATATATCCCTGGCTTCCAAAAATAAACCTTATGTTTGAATAGTTCCTGCAGAAGTCAAGGGTCAATGCTTGGTCATACAGCATGAAGATCTTTTTTTTGCTGGTGTTTATGGACTTTGGGGTTTTAACTTTTGTTGGGGGTCAGACACAGAACACAAACTTCACTCACAAACAGTGAAGTCAGTAATTCACTGCATTAAAGAATCCTCAGAAGAGCTAACATCAAAGCAGCTCATTCAGCACCTGCCTTTACTTCTTACTCCCGGTACTAGAATCAACGTTTAATCAACTGTATTTCTCACGACTTCTCCAAGTGGCCAAACATTATGGTCCCTTACTGCTCTGAGTAGTAGGAGGGAGGCAGCAATCCAGCATAACAACCGGTCTCCCCTTCTCCTTTAGACTGGGGTGGTTCAAAATGAGGAGTCTCTGAGACTATAAATAGAAGACTTCTAAATTCAAGCCTCTCTATCTTAATTTTTCAGACACCTGATCTTTGTAATTATAAAATGCTTCTCATGATTGGAAAACATGAACTTAGTAGGGGCAAACTGAAAAAGTATAAACAAAATTGTAACTTCTTCAAGCTGCTATTTCTCACATGTAGCCAGTAAACCTTAGCACATATTATGAATTCAGTGTAGGGCCAAATGTCTGAAAATAAATAACAAGTAAAAGCAAATGCCAGCCAAATAGCAAGGCTCAATATCACTCATGTACTTATATTGCTCAAAAAATTGTGTAACTACACATACAAACATATTCCCTCCAATGCACTTCACAAGATTGAGTCACCACACAGCTTTTTCCCTGGAAACCACATTAACATTGAGGTCTTGTTCCCACACATAAAAGCAATAGAAATAGATTTTCAATTGCCAGCATTTTATGAACAGCATAAAATCAATACGGTATGTATAATACCGATTTCAGTCATATAAAATAAAACATCTCTAGAACGAGTAAAGTGAACGGAGCACATTCTTTGACAGATTAAGGATTATGACCCACAGCAAATTTGGACTCATAGTGTACAACAGGCTCAATTAACTGTTTTCATAAAATTCTACAATAAACTGGATCTCCAGAAGCTCACTTTTGAATTGATTAGGGAAATTCAGAATTCTGTCACACTACAGGCTTTTATACTGTCTGAATTTCCTATAGAACAGGAGAAGGAAGAGACAATGATTAAAATTTTACTTGCTGTTCTTCAGCCAATATAGAAACTATGTTGGAACAACCTTTTCAGCTACTACAAACACACCCAGCTCACTCCACACAAGTTAACAGTTCTTAAATATCATTTTTAAACTACAGAATTTAGTTGTTTAAAAGTAGATCCTGTACAACAATGTGATACCTACAAGAAAATTGAGTAAAGAAAGAAAAGCCTCCCTTGCCTCTCATCAGACTATATCTAACTTGTATTTTAGTAGCCTGCTCAGAAAGGAAATGCTTGGCTGAGAGAATACTCCAGTGAGACTCTGAACAAAAGTATAATTAAGATACTCTTCTGTATTTGTGGATGACTGCTTATGTTATTTCTTGAAATAGGAAAGCTATTTTACAAGAAGAAAGATTTCCACTCCCATCAGTGGAACATTGTTTCTCTTCCTGCAATTAAAATACTGAATCTGGGACTCCTCTTAGGATTCACAATATAACTTCAGGAAGTGAGGTTAGTTATTCAGCATGGGACAAGTTTACTTAGTCTAAATTGAACCAGTTTCCAAACAAGAAAAAATAATTATTATTTTTTCGCATATACCTGGAAAACATGCCAAAATACAATATGAAGGACTACAGTATGAAGGACAATCACCATGCACTGAAAACACCCTTTCTCTCCCAGAAACAACATTTTCTCAAAGTTAACCCAATTTTACAAACTTTACAAAATCTGTATCTCAGAGAGGTATCCCAAAATGTTTTCAAGTCAAAAAACCCTTTTCAGTCCATAATATGACGACAGGATTACTGGGAATGGAAAGGGAGGGGAAAAGCCCCTTTCATGACCTCCAATCAGTGTGAATCAAAGACATTCACCAGTACAGCCCCCCATGCACTCGGATTTAGGTTGAGCCCTGTACTGTAATAATATGCCTGGCTACATTGAAAGTTATTGATGACAACCTTGATTAAATAAGTAATTAAATCCTTCAAAATACTTATATGGTTGGGAGGAAGGGTTATGAGAAGGACAGAGACCAAGCATCAGTTGTGACCTTGAAGGAAAAGTATTGATTGGATTTTGTCTTGTGAAAGGAAGGAGGGGAAACTGAAACCCACCTTCCTGAATCATTAATGAACGCCAATAGCCAGCTCCTAATTCCAATGTTATAAGCCTCCAAGTGACTCTTTCTTCAGGAATCCTCAGAAGTGCATGTTTACAAACTATTCATAAAAAACAATTGCAAATTCCCTCAGACAAGAAGTATATCTAGGAAGAAATTCCAAAGGTTTCTGTTTTTGTTTACTCTAGGTTGTTTATATTCTATATTTATTACTGTGCCACTATCCGGGCTTTCATTAGTACCCACATTTTCAACTCTTTGGATCGTTTTTATGACTGAAAGGCCTTTGAACATACTTTTCATGATGAATATCCCTTGACAAGTTTTTCATTCTCAAAAGAAGAAAAAAATCTCTTTATAAAATTGAAATTATAATTGAAATTGAAAATATAAAATTATATGAACAGGGATAATTTACACATCAGGAAAAATCCTAGTAACTCCTGTTCTGTGTCACTTAAGCAGTAAATGGAGAAGGAAAGGCAGAGCAGGGAGTGGAAAAGCAATCAGTAGACATGATGTGGGAAGATGTATGATAATTTTCTTCTAATTTATCCTACTTTTCTCTTCATAATATTTTTTTATTTTTTCTTACATCTCCTTTCCTAAAAATTATCTGCAATGGCTTTCCCTTATATAGAGACAAACATTAATGCTACTTACTTCAGTATAAAGAAAGCACCCTCTTTCCAACCTGGATCATGTAGCAGTCCTACTGCAAATCATTCTTTAGCTATTAACTTACTTTTATAAAGAATCAATACTTTAGATTACAGAACTGTTCTTCTGAATAAAAAAAAAAAAAACCTTTGTTAAACAAATCAACTATGTTAAAAGACTGGAGAAACTGTTAAGACAAGATTTGTTTTAATGCGATCAAACCAAGAAAACTAGAAGAAACAAATATATTAAGATGTTGTATAATACTATGATATATGTACGAATACACTAAGGTATCTTGTTATACAAGACACATACATGAGTGCTCAGTGGTACCAAGACTGGGACTGCATGTTCACACACATAAGAATTGGGTTATTTTAAAAGTCCGCCTGATTTAAGTTTCCTTTCCACACTCCTCTTCATTTCTACTTTCCAGAGATTAGAAATCTTCCTTTAAAACACAGTGATTTAATAACTGACACTTTTTATCCCCTCGTTTTCATGGACAATGTAGTAACATTGATAGAGGTGAGAATTACTATTACTGGTATCAAATTCAGGTGCTTTCTATAGTAACAGGATATCAAAAACCACTAGAGCAGTGCTGCCACTTCTATACTTAATGATTCATGAATTCACATATTAAGATGAAACACTAACCATGATCTTAAAATGAAACACAGAAGTCTTTAAAATTTCTATACTGTGAGATCTCAGTTAAAAAAAAAAAACTCTTCTGGCCTAAATTCTGAAATGTAACAGTTCCACTTACCATAGAAATGTATATGTTTGTATCTTAGTGGAAAAAAAGGCCATATAAATAAAGATCAAAAGATCACAGGTAAAGGTAAATCCCTGACTGATTTAAGTCAGGGAGAAGGAGATGATCTGTGGATTACAGACTACACATCATAGAAAATTGAAAATTTACACTGTAACAGGCACAGAAACCAATGTATCTCACATGTTAGGTCAAATCTGCAGTTTTGGCATACAATAATTTGAGTGAGATTCCAGAGATGACAGTGAGGACTCCTTCATAATGTTCTTGCTCAGTTCGTCTTTTCCACCTACATTTGTCTGATCCAGAAAATAAAGGCAATAAACAACCAGATGATTAATTATCATGAACTGGGCAGTGATTAATTCACTATCCACTGGTCTGTAAGAACAGTGATCTCATTTTCTGCTAAAATCAAAACTCTGTTATGAAAATATCTTGTTCCCTATATATTTCAAAGACACTACAAACCTCCTTCTTTTGGTTATACTTTTTTGCTCAGTTCCATGGATCCTGTAAAGACTTTAACAAAATCAAGGAGGAATAAAATGTAGTGAAGCGTTTCTCTAGAAAGAAAACAGTTTACAATATTTGTTATTTCTTCTACTACCACTTAAATTCAGAGAGGATCTGCATTTTTATAATGCAAGCTGCATGCATTCCTATACAGAAGGAATATACTGCTGGAATGTGGAAATTTACAGAGTAAGAGCAAAATTCTGCTCTTTGTACAGTTTACCAATACAGTATATGTAGAGCTGATAACACTGCTTATCCTGCACTGACATGAAACTCCCATTTCCAGCAGCGGCTATTCTGCACTGAAAAAGTAATAGCAGGCTGCAGCCAGACCAGGGAGAAGGTTGCTCTCACCGCTGGCTGAAGCCTGCAATGCTAATCACCCTGAGACAATCTGCCTTTCTTTTGACTTGGGAGCTGACCCACAGTTCTAATCAGCTGTTTCTGTGAATAAAATTATTTGCACAAAGATGGGTAGGAGAGCTCTCATTTTTCACTTCAGTTATGATTTTAAATGTACATATTGCATAGACAGAAAGTCATTATGTTCCTTGATGCATCCAAGTTACTAGGAGTAAGGCTGGCTGCTGTTCATATTTGTTACTGTATTATTCTTTGATGTATTCACACCACATGTGGATAGCACAGGCCAAATTAAGTAACACTTTGTGTACAGAGCTGTCCTGCCTAGTGACCAGGCTGACTGCTGCCATGCTGTTCACAGAGCTTTGCAGAATTAACTTCCTCAACTGGTTTTAGCACAAGACGCCCATTCCTTGGTCCTGTCTGATTTTCAGTGCCAACGGCCTCGACTAAGTTCATACCAAGCTGCAGTTTAAATGTTTTGTTGTTGATGCTGTTGTTTTGATCTTGTTTTTCAAGCAGATCATGGGAATTCCTCACTTCATGGACACAGAGTGGCACAACATAAGATAAACCAGTGCACAGGCACCTTTGCTTCCAGGTCATGAGAGCTGATACTCTCCTTTGCTCTCAGTCTTCCCAACATCACTTTCTTGCCCCTTTCTGTCACTGGACTGGACAGGGTGGTTCATTTCTTGTGTTTCACTCATTTTCTCCATGTTTCTTTTGCTCCTGTCCTGGACCTGTTAGGGTTCATCCTTGCAAAGTCAGGTTTGGATCTCCCGTGCTGTCCAAGGTGCCGAACTCATGACAAGGACTTGCACTTCTTCTGCATTTGCCAGCCTTTCAGATGACCTTACTCAATATAACCCTGACACACAACCACACTTCATACTAGCCTTAAGTAACTCATCATTCACCTTCAATGCTATGAGTTTTACATGACTCATGGTTTAGACCTCTCCAAGAAACCCTAACTGACACATTCTACTTCTTTAAAATTTGATTTTTAAAACCTTACAGTCAGTCTCTATAAGAAGAAAATAAAATGTAGTTTTCCTTTCAGGGTAAGGATCAAAGTGATGCTTCTGGAGAGAATCTCCATCCACCTGTACTACTTTTGAAGATAGACTAATCCACACAAAGACCTACCAAATATTGTTTTGCAAAACTGCAAAAACAAATCTCTTCATTTTGGCTGTAGGAATCATCCAAAATCATGCAACATTCATTCTGATTTATGTTTGTTATGTTGTGTCTGCCTTTTCTTTTCTTAGCTTTAGTATTTTACACATATTTTTCAGGGCTAGTCATAATTTTCAGTGAAATTATATGACAGAGAGTTACATAAATATATACATATATGTGTATATATATATCTATCTATCTAAAACTACATGTTAAAAGTTGAAGCAATGAACCCATGAAGTATTTCAAAAATTGACATACTTGTTCAAGTGACTAAACTATGAACACACTGGACAAATAAAACCATTTACACAGCAAAAAGCTCTGTTAAAGCAGAAAAGTATATTGAGCCATGTTTGGGAAGATGTTTATCTGCACACAGCTAACAAGCTATACACGAAATGAGGAATGCATAAGCACACGTGAGCATATATACATAAATTTCTCAATTCACATATATAACCTTCCTGTAAAATGGCTCAGTTCAGCCTAAAATCCGTGTTCATGCACACTACTGGACAGCACTAGACACATTTTTTTCACTGACACCAGCAAAGTACATCTTATTGCACCATTTATGCAGTCAATGCAGTCAAGTAGATCTGAAGTGTAGCTAAGGCCACTCTCTGAAAATTCAGTCCTTTAACTACATCCTTCGCTAACTATCACACTTTAGAAAATTAGCCATGGACCACACCTTGCCCAAAGCAAGTTCAGCAGAGTGCTTATTAGCTGGGGCTCTTTTCTGTACTTCCTTCCTGAGTTTTGCCACATTGCCTGGAACCAGCAAGACGGCAAAAAGTTGATATTCTATCCCCTATTTTAAGGAGCTATTTAAGAGCCACTCTAAGATGTCTCCTTCATCCAGAGCCCACTGTGCTACAGTGCCAAGGTTAATTGAGGAGCTAAAGGCCAAGATTAAGTTCCACCTATTCTCTGGGAGGATTTAGTTTCCCATGTTACTATAAAGATACTTTCCGAGATGCATATGGAAGCTGACACAGGCAACCGCAGGAACTTTTGCCTGCTGCACTTCGTTCCCCAAAGAAATGCTAACCCCCATCAATCTAAATGAGTCCAGTTTCCATCTACACTCATTTACTGGCAGGGTAGTATAAAGGGGCCATTGTATAAATACAAGTCAGGCTCACTGACCTTTTTCTTTTTATGAAGGATGCCATCAGCATACCAACATCTTTAGATACCAATCATCCATTCTACACAGACCATTTCTTCTGACCCTTCTCCAAAATCTCCCCTATTTAACACAGACTCTACTTCAGTTTTAAACACAAATAAGAAAAATTTTTGATTAGGTAACAGTAAAAAAAAAGAATTCTAAAGTCTTTACTATACATGAGGTTCTCCTTTTCCTTTCCCTCCCCCACATATGAAAGTAGGGCAAACCAGTGACCTAGCTGTCGATCTAAAAGTATATATTTAATATTAAGTATTTCTGCAACACTGCTTGTTGCTCTGGATGTGTTTTTAGGAGGAAAAATGGTATCAGTAGTCAACTGCAATGGAATCAGTTAAAAAAAATAGAGTATCTAGCTTTATCTAACTAAAATTTAAATAAATGTATGAGTTAGCAGTAGCTGAAAGAGGTAATAGGAAACATTCAGATGCTATATGAGTTATACTTAAAAGGCAAGTAATAAATGATAGGCATGAATTTTGTGTGCACAAAAAAATGGGAGCTCAGTGGCAAACAGATCACTGTTCCAAGGCCAGCTGGTATATACAATAGCACGCACAAACATCATTTTTGTACACGTAGCAGCCAGTGACAACAATGCTCATCTTTGTGCTCTATGCAATCAAGAGCATCTGTTTGTAGAAGCATAGGCTCTACTTAGAAAAAGCGTCATCTTGGCTTCTGGGAACAAATCATGGTTTGTAAAAGTTGCCATCATTGCAGTATCTAAGCACTTAAATGCTGGACGATGTCATTGTGATTAATAATGAACATATATTGTGGCATGAATATTTTTCCAAGTACACAGATAGGTCACAGCCAATTGCATGAAAGACTGCAAACACACAGTAGGAATTCCTCTCCCTTTGGCACCATGAGGGTAAGGCTGTTGGCCCAGAGCTGCCAGGAGTGACACTAGAGTGCTCTGGACTGCTGCCTTGGAGGGAAGGGATGTCTAGGTAGAATGCTGAAGCTTTTCTCTCAGGAAAAGCAACTGCCTCTGATCCCAAACTGAAGTCTCTGGACCAGAATCGTGCAGCTGCATGCAACAGCACAGAACCTTCCCGTCGTTTTTGTTCCTAGGGGATTACGCAGGCTCTGAGCTCAGCCAAGGAACAGAGAGGAAAATCAGAGACTCAAACTACTACAGGCCTCAGGACAGTATGGGCCGACAACTTGAAAGCATGAATGCTTCTCAGTTCCTCTGCAGTTCTGCACACTACTCCTGTTACCCACGCTGAGTGTACACCAGCTACGAGACAATGGCATATGCTGTTTTTCCAAGGAGCTAAATGAGAAGTGTCTGCCAGCTCCCCTGCAGTAATGCATGATCATCTGGTCAATTGGGAGGATTTTATCCTAAGAAAATCCAAACTATTGTTTTGCTAAAATAAACCAGGGATACTTATTTTACTCTTCTTCACAAAACAACAGAGTGCTGTAGGGGACAAAAAGAGAAGGAAAGTGTGTCTCCCTTGTGAGCCTCCCTGTGTGCACCAGCCATAACTCACACAGGAGCAGCCACACGAGCCCAGCCAAGCGCCCTGTCTCTGCCAGGGGCCAGAATCCACAGTTGAGGATTCATGTAAGCACACGGCAGTGCGCTGTGCACAGAGGCAGTTATCCAGGGGCAGTTATCCAAAACACAGCCTCTTTGATCCACACAGCGCAGACTTCACGAGCCAGAAGCGACGGCTTTGTGCCTAACGGCCGCCTGTATCACTAGGCTCGTGGCCAGCGCGAGTGGGCAGGGAACAGGCTCTGCTGCTCACCGGGCTCGCAGACTGCTCTGCCTCCACCTGAAGGACCTGGCGGCGCACAGGACCCACGGCACGCTGCGTGAGCTCTTCGGAGGGCAGCAGAACAGCTCGTGTTCGCGTCTGCCCAGAGCACACAGGCAGAGGACCGTGAAAGCCGAGCCACAACGCACAAGCTTCAGACATCAGGAAAAGTAGTTACACGGACTGCCTCGCCAGCAAGCTGGCACTCAGAAACCCGGGAAAGGGGAATCTAGCAGGAGAGACTATTTATGGTTCTCCAAAGTGACCGGGAGCTGTGTGAGCTTTCGGGAAACCCCAAAGAGGATGACACTATGCAGAAATACTGTATTTGCGGTTACTGTCAACTAAGAAGTTGAAGAAACTACATGTTAAAGAAGGAACTACGTGTTTTAATTTAACTTTCAAACAGCTACAGTGCAAGATACATTAAACAGATGAACAACTGGATCAGAGCCAGATGAACACTTTTAAAATAATAGTGGATAATAGTGGAGCACAAGCAATTGCAGGGGGAACATCTAGAGAACATTGCAGTAGTCCTCTGCAGGATATATTAAAGGAAGATAAAATGTTCTAGTTCACACATTAATCTCGAAAATGGAAGATTTCGGTGAGATTCCTATTGCTGCCTTTTGCTACAGATCACAAAAATGCAATTTACTCAAAGTAAACAAACACAGAGGGATTAGACCACGACACTTTCCAGGAAGTCTTGGGCTATCACAGATTGTCCCCACAGCTACCAGCACCAGGACTGAGCACTCCCGACTGACAGAGGGGCATTAGTGATTCAAATCACCAATACTGGAAGTATTTATTGCCAAATTCCCAATGGTGACAAGGTCTTTTGACCATAATCACTGTTAAAATTCTTCCTGCTTTAAAAGGCTAGATAGAATATATCTCCATGTTGCAGCTGGCCCCCTGAGATCCATGGACAAGTGTCAGATCCACGGACATTGCCTTTCCTCACAAAGGATTTCCTCTAAGTTATGCAAATTTTCATATACAGTCTGCAAATACTTCTGTATAGCCTACCTGAACTCCAAATTTGCAATTACCTATACTATTAATATAGTTTACAGCATACGAGTGCATCACAGCTGTAGCAGCATTAAAAAGTTAAGCAAGTAAAAGAAAGCAAAATGCTGTATTTTCTCTCCAATGACAGGGACACTGAAGCATGGCACAACGGAAAGATCTGTGATTTTGGAGTGTGGCAGCATGGAGATTGAGGATAGCTGTTGGCTACAACCATGCCCAATCTTCTTCTCTTTTCGTACTCCATGAAGAAGATGCACTCAAAATACAAAGCTATTCAGTCTGAGTTCTTAGACATGCTGGCTCTGTATTATTATAAACATAACATCCAGAGTGGACAAGAAGGAAAGCAAAGGGAGCATGATGGAGGGAGGAGGACCACAGTAACACTAGTTGGCCATACTGATAAGAATAGGTTAAGTTTCAGGAGACATATTTCATGTTCTCTCAGGAATATGTAAAGGATTCTTCAGTGTGGCTGCATTCTTTCTCTTAGTGGGCATTCACCTAAATGAGGCAGTTGAAGAAATAACAATGGAAGTAAGTTTTAATACTAAGAATAAAATTAATCAAGGTTAAGTAATAGTTACTAAATAGTTGCTGTGTCCACTTGATTTAATTTGATTTCACTTGCTTTTCTTCTTATCCCTCCCCACCTTCTCAGGAAATAGAAAAAAAAATCTGACCCATTCTTACTTTTTTTTTTTTTTGGCTATCTCAAAGTAAATCAAGATTTTTCTCATTTATGCAATAAAAAGGCATTATTTAGACTGCATCACCCTGATATTCAGTCTGGATTATCATCAAAGCTAATGACAGAAGATAGTCATAAAGTTTTAAGTAAATAAATCTGAAAGGTTAAACTGGGTCTATGCAAAGCACAGAGACAGACTTATGTCACAGCGGTGAGGAAGCACTGAGGAGGCACAATATCTCCAGGAAGAGAACAACCAATAACAGACATGAGTCACTTGGACATGGTGTGTTCAGCTAAATGTAAAGAAAAAACTTTGGGGAAGTTAGAGTTTGCTAGGGTGAGGCTGTGGCAACATCCAAAACACAAAGCTGCTTCCCCTCCAGGTAGCAACAATCCTGGGAGATGCTAAATATGTATTGGTATGCATGAAAAGAGAGGGACCCAAAAAAAACCCAACATTTTATTTGAAGTTTTGCCCAGAACTGAAACTAACCTAAATCTTTCATTTTATTAAGTATCCAAGCATCCTGCCTATTCTTTGCCTTCACTATTCTTAATTCCTGTGACCTTTTCTACTTCCTGATTTCTTCCTAAACAGCAACAACATTGCTACAATGATGATGATGCCTTCACAACATATCTTGTTCATTCAGAAAAAATGAAACCATAAATTTCTAGATTTTTTTTTGCAACTTTTTCCAAATATCCAAATTCAAGGTGTGTAATGCTAGGAGAATGCCCATACTGAGAAAATGAAGGCATTTTAGATTCATTTGAATGTCTTTAAATGTATTGAGTATTTTCACAAAAAAATCTTTCATGATGCTTTAAAAAACATAGCTCTACTGCAGGAAGCCAATGACAGGAGCTGAGAGGGGAGAATCATTTGATCCTTACACTGCAGTGACCTACCAGTCTCTGAGCCCATGGTGAATCTTCCCCTACTGTGTGAAATTCAACAATGAATGCTTTTACTGAAGAAGAAGAAAAAAGTACACTCCAACAGTACTAAGGTCTCCACATCTGCTAACAGAATAGATAAGGGGCAAATATGGCTAGACACTTAAAAAACAGAACATTATGAAACACAGTAATTAGATTAACTTCTGTCCAGGACAAGCACAGGGATTCCCAAGCTCAGGACAGACTCTGAACCAGAAATCAATGCAACTCGATCACAGAGAGAATCCTTCATTAGCCTCTGAAAGTTGGGGAATGCAAAAGAAAAAGACTCACACAAAATCTGAGGGGTATTTTAAAAACAATCAGTGTGGGTCACAGCAGTGGAACATGGTCATAAACAACACATATTTGCAACCTCAGTCATGTTATTCAACTAAGATTCACGTACCTGAATCAAATGATTTTAAGGAAAAAGATGTCACTCTTCTGTGAATAGCATGTGCTCCCCTGTAACCTTCTGGTACTTCCCTGATTTCCCAATTAGACTCTGGCTTTTGGCAGTATTTAGGTCTGACTTAGCAGTCCATTCAAAATTGGCCACATTGCATTGTGTGTCAGGTCACACAGAAGATCTAACTTCTACCAGCAATACCTCTGTTTATCTATTCTTTGTGTTCTGACCTGTGTTTTTCAAGAACTGCTCTGTCTTTTAGCATCAAGATTTCAAGTACAATCTAGCCTCAAGATTTCTCAAATGGCCACCTCCACTAGGCATATATTTACTTTGTGGTAAATAATACTTAATGTGTTGAGAACTGGGGCCACTCAGAAACATTAAAAAAAAAAAAAAAAGACTCTCTTTTCTTTGCCTCTCCTCTCTTTTGCCCTTTGCTCTCCACATCTGACTAGTTTTTCCAGTCTCTTTTTGTGCCTGCTCTAGTTTATTCCACTTCTAGAGAAACTTTCAATTCTCATGACCTACACTCTCTCCTACTTCCCATTCTCCCTTCCTTGCATTCCTTTCTGTGTCCTCAGTCTGGATGAAGACTGAGCACAAGGTCAAATGTTCTCAGAAAGTGACATAGCTACAAAGCAATATTTTAAGAGATGTGTCATTTCTTAGTGTAATGCAAAAGAACAGTGGCTTAAATATTTAAGTTATTTGTAAAATCCTTTACTCAGAATGACTTTTATGGATTCTTTTAGATACTTATAGTTTTTGCCTCTTCAGAATAAGATACTTATAAGCATTAACAAATTTATCTTCTAAATGTCCACATGATACATATTTATTACTGTCCCCATAATCCAAGACACCTGAGACAGGAAATTTGCTAGATATTCCTATGACTACCACAATTGGAATGCTGGTGTCAAACAAGAAAAATAATTTTTGGAGTAGGCTTCAGATGAGCAATATCATCACTGCCTCTACATGCCTTATCATCAAAAACATTCTGTATTTTAACATATTCATTTTTCGCCCCTATATCCTATTTTACATCCACTGGACCATAAAATATAATCTCATTTACATTATACCCATTGACTAAATAATCAAATTCTTTAAAGACACTGAAACATTGACATGGATAGAATCTGCACTATGGGAAGGTGCAACACTATACAAAATTACTTCTGTATGTAAAAATGGAGAAATCAGCAACTCCAAGATTTCAACAACTTGACTGTTCCAGAGCTACAAATGATCCCACATTCGGAGCAGAGCTCCTCACTGAAAGCTCACTGAAGATTACAAAATTACAAAAGCACTTCCATTTTAATCATATTTCACTTATAGTCCATAAGCAACCTAATTGCTTAAGCAAAGCATGAAATAATGCATGAGTTAAAATGTAATAAATTGAGCATCTCTCCCTTTTTCCCATATCAATATATATGTCACCAGCTTAGAGTAATCTGGTGATAGGAAAACAAATTAGCATGGAAGACATAGGATTTGTTTTGAAACCTCTTGCAATCATTCTCTTCTCCCCCAACAA
Source organism: Crypturellus undulatus (assembly GCA_013389825.1). Taxonomy (NCBI): domain Eukaryota; kingdom Metazoa; phylum Chordata; class Aves; order Tinamiformes; family Tinamidae; genus Crypturellus; species Crypturellus undulatus. Next base: position 179,283 of record VWPW01084860.1, on the reverse strand, counting down.
TGTGAAGTTAAATAAAACATATTCAAATGGAGAACACCATGACCATTTTCTACTTACCCACACACAAGTATTAGAGAAACAAGATTTCTTCTGTTGGCAGTGAAGCTACATCCAAAACAATATGTAAAGACCTCAACTAATTGTCATATTTAGACACAATAATAAAGCACTCCACTCTAATCTGAATAGTACTATTATTTAAAGACATATAAATATGATCACTCAGGAAAATGAGGGCTAAAGACTTTAAATCATAATGGACACATTGTGTCAGAAGCTGCAATCAGAAGAGCCAAATGAAAACATTGCTGATTAATGTGTTTTTTATTATACAGTAGTATGGCACTTCATATTCAAACTAAAATACTCTAGAAAAATTGTGAAATGTCTCAGCGGAAGACAAGTTTCAAGCTGCCCTCTCCTGTACTGTTTCTTCTTGACTGAAGCTCAGAATGTAACAACTGCTCACAAGCAAAAACAATATAGTGAATGACACAGAGAGAAAAAAAAATATTCTCCGACTATGGCATGGTTCATGTTTGGAATAACCTCCTCTTTGTATTAAAAAGTTTGAAGGGGGTGCCTAGCGTAACACAAAAGTTAAAGAAATCACTTGAAAAAAAGTTGTCAGAAGGTTGGAGGAAATGCCTTGTTTTGACTTTTGCAGACAAAATCCATGTTTGCTCGTAACTTTTAATCTTTGTGAAAAAGCATAACATCCTGATGAATAGCTCAAGCTATTCAATATTCAATATTCAATATTCAAGACGTGAGAAGCTAATAACAAGGGCTTGAAGGAAGGGTCGTATTTTGGGGTTGTTTGTCCTAAAGGGACCATAACTTTATTTATTAATCAACCCCACCATATCGTTATCTTTGAAGGCGCAGTCTAGAAACCTCAGAAAAAGAACACATAATTTACTGTAGGTAGGTAGGATTTATGTTTAAGACACAGTAGTTAGTTAGTTCAGAGAGCTTCAGGAAGGAGTTGCACCTAACAAAACGCACCATCCAAGTCCACAGACATGACAGTACTGGCTGCCTAACTAACTGTGATGGGACTTTCATGCTCAATTTGATCCCTTCTTGCCTTTGGACTATTGCACACAGCTCAAAGCACTGACAGAACCTTCACATAAACATTCAAAAAAAAGCTGTAATCCCAATGGGGCTAAGTACATCTCTCCCTCCATTTCTCTGAATTCTATTTGGTACTTTCCTAAGAGACAAGGGTCTCGTTTGGGAACAAGTGTGTCTCTGCTTTTCGGTTTTGGAAAAACCTTCAAAAATCCAGTTTACCTCTAAGTCTACATGTAACTCAGGAAGCATCTTCTTAAGAGTGCAAAATATTCATTCATGTTTTTGGGAATATATGAAAAGACGAACTTTGGCTTGTTTTGTAAATATTTTGCATAGCTATCTAAATATTTTATTACTTCCTATTTCCCTACTAGAGCACAAGTTATAAAATAATGCCTGTATCTTATGTTAGATGCTAATTTTGCTCTCACTGAACTCAATGGCAAATCACTCTTGGAATTCACAAGTAGGCCATTTGATCCTTTTATCCAGAATTTCCAGAAATACATATTTTAAATGCATTATACTTCTGATTCTAAGAAATTTCACAGTTGCCTTATTTTCCTCATGTTAATATATCCCATTTTTTTTCTTCACTTATTATTTCTCAGTAAATACTTATGTTGCAAGCTTTTTGGAGCAGGTAATTTGTTGTAACATTCTGGGTATTACACATCCACTTGGTGTTCTAATCTCAGGTCTTTACATATTGCTTTAATACAAACTAAACAATACTGACAGTGATAAACCAAGATAGTTGTTCTGAGACTTTGGATCCACAGATAGACCCATTGCAAACTTCAGAAAGGTTTGAGGTTCACTTTAAGGGATAACAGAGCACCAATCCTTTCTAATCTGAAGCTCAGGTTTTATCTGTGTGCTTATTATGACATTTCATCATTACCAGACGTATCATTCCAGCAATTAGTTCCTAAAGGCATGTACCCGAATGGTGAACTATTTTTACTGCTCTTCTAACCATCTCTGGTCAAATTAATAGAATAAATTAAACTGCATACATGTGGTTGCTGCCTTAATTGTGCCCAGCCATTCTCCACAAAATACATCCTTACTCAAATATGATCCTACATGGACAAATCTGCAAAAGAATATTATGGAAGTAAAAACTACTGATTATGCAAGACCATTATGTGAGAGGAGTTCTACTTGTGGATACTCTAGACAACCATTAAGTAAAGAGTTCCCCCAAAGGAATTTTAATACATTACCATTAAAACATAACTACTCAATCTCCTTCAGGGTAGAGTTTACTTCCTAATATCTCCTATAGTGGTATGTTGATAATTAAAATGGAAATTTTGAAAAACTTAACAAGCATTCAGCTTTAAAATCCAAACCTCAGGCATTTCCCATTATTGTTCTTATTTGGCTTCCATTTCCTTCAGCTGGCTAATGCATTTCAGAAAGTGTTAGCCACAAAGAAAGTTTACCCTGAATTTTTGTTCAGTTCTAAGGAGATTCTTCTATTCTTTAGTCAAAACCTGCAGCTCTATCCCTTTTCAGAGCCTTTTTTTAATGCCACTCCAAAGACTATAGACTGTTTATCAGAAGAAGGTGAAAGGAGGTTTTAATCCTAGCAAACTAATATGTACCATCTACATTTCTGCTCTGCTCAAATTGTATATGTTTTAGAAATTCTCCTCTATAAAAAAAAAGGCAAATAGTCATTAGATATCTCTAAAAAGAACACAGTCAAGGACAAGTCGGATTCACCAAAATATGCAACCATGTGGAAAAAAAAAATCTGTGTTTTAGGGTATTTACTACACCCTATTCATGAGAGAAAGATATAAGGCTAATAAGAAACTACCAGAAGAATAGTCACCAGTTTCTACACAGACCCTCAACTACACATCCTAAAAACAAAAGCTCACCTTCTTAGCACACAGGAAAGCACCTTCTAGACCTCTCAGGAAGATAATAAGCATTTACTTTGTCTTCTTTGTGTTTTTTTAAATACAATTCCAACCATATCTCTAGACACAGATTGATGATATCAGTGCAATAATATTGCACTGGAGTTGTTACAGGTACCTCTGTGTTAAATATACCTCCATCTGTCTGTTAAATAAATAAATAAACAAAAGAGCTGAGATTTCCTCAGGAACAACAGTACTTGACATTCTCTGTGGCTGCCACTTCACAAGACAGACACAGAAGCTCTGGAAAATGCATCCACCAAAAAACTTCAGCATGACAAGATGCGCTGCAAACACACCTTTCTCTCTTGCTGTTGTTTACCTTTGAATGTGTTACGTTAATGTTGCATTTACAGTATGAAGAACCTCTTGCATACAGCACAGACTCTAGAACAGTCAAATATTTAAAATCAAAATGAGAAAGAACTTAATTTCTTATCATCTGCCTCTATAAGCTGACTCAACTAACATTTTACAACAGGAATGGGCTGTGAAATGTGGAAGCAAGATAAATGGGATTTGTGAGAAAGAAAAAAAAAACAGAAGTAACAGAAGTAAAACAGTTCAACCTAAAATATTGCATTACTATTTATGTCTGTGGCTGCCCTTACTTACCTGACAAATAAATGAAGCACAAAATGTGACAAGCCTTCATCTAGACATTTCTTACACAGAAGCCTGAACAATCCAGAACAATTATGGAAGATATATTTATATATATATAAAACCTGCTTACCTTTCATCCCAAACTTTGAGTGTCTTCCAAACTTCAGAATAATTAGCATTATCACTAAGCCAGTGCACACAAGTGCTGCAATTCCCACCACAACATAAACCTAAAAATGAGAATAAAAAACAGATCTGCTTCTTTTGTTCTCATGAACTATATTAGATCATTAAACATAAAATCAGATTTACCCAATTAGGTTTGAAATAGGAAACCTTTAAACTCAGATCACAGATTACAGAGTTTAAGTTTCCTCCATCCTACAGAAAACAGCAATTCAAATACCTCTAAGAATCACTTTTCTCAATATCCTACACGTTCAAGGCATGTAGGAGGGAATGCTTATCACCCCTTTTCCTTCCAGTGGAGTGGCATGTTATAAGAAAACACAATAAAAAAGCTTGTAAGAAAACACTTTTTAGTGAGAAGGTAGTTGAACCGTGGCAGAGGTTGGCCAGAGAGGCTGTGGAGTCTCAATCTTTGGAGATAATCAAAACGCAAACAGACATGATTGTAGGCAACCCGAATTTACAGATCCTGTTTTAAGCATGGGGTTAGGAGTAGATGATCTCCAGATGTGCCTTCCAATCTCAGACATTCTGTGATTCTCCTGTCAAGAGAGAGATGAGACTGCCTGGGATTCTCCTGATCTTTCAGCACAGTTTTATCCCCACGAAATAACCAACTGTCACTGTGAGGGACTGTGAGGAAAATTTGAGGGACAGAAGACTCTCAGAGCTACGGATCCACTGCACTTACTGTGCAGAAACACAACAAAATGAGAGTTTTAGGGACTCTGCTATCTGTCCTCAGTCATCAGTCATCATCACTGAGGAGAGCCACTGGGTAGCATTCCAGCCATCCAGCACAAAGCAGATTCTCTTCCAGTCATATATACTGAAACAGTACCTAGCCTCTTCTATTCTTTCCCAATTCACAGTTCACCTCCTTGTTCACAAATATACACACTCCTCACTGCCTGTCACCTTGAGGCAGCAGCAGTGCCTGCAGCACGGAAGCAGCAAAACTAACAAGAGCAGCCATCCACCATCAGCTTCCAATAATTCTGCATAGGAGTCTAGGACAGCAGAAAAGGTGGGACATCAGAGAAACAGACCCACCAATTCAATTGCCTCTACTAAGATGTGCTACAAATTATCTTTAAAAAAGAAAATCAGAAAAGAAAGGAGAAAAGGGAAAAAAAGGGAAAAGGGAAGAAAAGGGAAAATAAAAAAGGAAAAGAGAAAAGGAAAGAAATTACATTTCAAAACATACAATACACACATACTTGGTGAGGAGCAGCTCTGTTCTGTGACCAGAACTCAGTAACAGTCTTAAAATTTCCTTTGTATTTCTTCATTTTGCAAACGAAGAGCTGCTTTCCTTGGCTAAAAGTTAGAAACAATGTCTTGGACTAGCAAATTAACAGCTGGCTATTCTGAAGGGCATGAAAACAAATGAACAATTTTACTTTGAATGAAAAGTGATCTACTCGCTCAAAAAGCGAGTGCATCTCTCTCTCCTTCAGCCTGCCTAACACAGTAATGGCTCTGCTGTTCTGGTACGTTAGGGTCCCATTACGATCTCCACAGCTTCATTAGTCAGGGCGTCTGCCAAGATTACAGATCAGGAAACAATGTATATACTTACAGTGATGCTATCTTCATTCTCCTTGTTGGAAACATCCGTAGAAGTGATTTGATTACTGTTATTTGTGGTGTCTCCCAGATCATTAGGCGTGGTTTCATACTCTTAAGAAAGGAAAAAAGGTTGCTTTTATAATTTCATAACCTTGGAGGGGAAATGGTAATCTTTTTAATTTCATTTCTATAATACCATAACACTAGCAACATCTATCAGCATTCTGATTTCTTCAAAATAAAGAAGTACCTTTTTTTGGTTTTGTACCCAATACATTTTGGGGGATCTTTGTGGCAGGTAATTTTGAATAAATGAGGTGTGACTGACAGACAAAAAAAGAAGCTGCTTCTTTCTGTAGCACTGTAGAGAAGGAATCTACACCATAATATGTATTAGAAAAACAAGAGTTAAATAAGAACCTCATCCATAAAGCTATTTTTATGTGATTCTGACTTCCCATTAAAAATGAAAGACTGCCCTCTATACTGAACTTTCCTTGCCTTGTATTCAGCTAAATATAGGACAGTCTTAGAAATTAGCTTAGGGACTTTCTGTTTAGCAGAGGAGAACTTGGCAGATGGCCTTTTTACTAGTTTATTGCTATCAAATGTGAAATAGCTATTATTCATAGGTTAAACAACCAGAAATACTGTTGTGTGCACTGAGATTACAGTCTAACATGCTAAAATGTTACACAGGTAAGCATGAAAAAAGGTAAGTGCCTAACATGGTCCAAACAAATTTGATTTATTAAAACAGTATTACTTATACGTCCACAGAGGGGAATGCAGGACAATTCCACCAAAAGAATAAACACGGCTTAACTATTTATAATTATTTAAAAATGAAACAGAGATTTGTACAGTCCATTATTTTCTCTTGGAATTGTTTAAGCAAGATAAAAAGAAATAATACACATATGAACTTTAGTCCATGCATTAAAACAAAAAGGCTAGGTGTATTTTTATGATTACACCTGGAAATACACATAATGCTCCAATTTTATGATCATAATATGGATGTAGATGAAAGAAAACAAACAAGAACAATAAGCACATTTATTACAAATGCACCTCCAGCACTGTATTTGCAATTTGCTGTGCATTTCTTTATATTTTGATTAAAATCAGTGCTGCAAGATGGAATGGTGACGGTGAGTATGCAAAAGCAAAAGGCAGAGCCTAGGCTCACACAAAGCAGGGACCTGGCCAGGGGAGGGAGGCCTGTCTGTGCCTTGGTTAACATTATCTTCCTGAGCTCCCAAGGCCTTTCGGAGAGCTCATCTGGCAGCATCAGCTGCACCGGCCTTGGTCTTCAGGCGTGCGCGCGCACAGCTTGTTTCCACGCAGCGCTCCTCAGCCTGCAGAGTCCTTTGCTGTCCGAAGCTGCACAGCTATCGGCCACCAATGCTACAGAAGGCCCCATCGGGCTGTCTGGCCAACTCACGAACACTCTTGGGAGCATGCACTACATGCACCAAAACACAGGGTGTTTTCAAGTTACACTATATGTTAAGTCCGTGGAGTTTTCATGAGAAAGAAGATTTGGTTTTGGCCTTTTTTCTACTCCTTAAATTGTCCAGCTCAGCACTGCATCCCTGTGTCTACAGTTGCCACTGCAACGAAGTTAAAATCCTTACTTCTTAACAAAGTTGCAATCCTTACTTCTGGCAAAATAAATCCAGTTCCTCACTTTCAGGGGATACCTGGACAGGGAGATGCACAGACTACCCCTCCGGTGACGACAGGAGGAGAGCTCAGTTTTATTCACCTCCAGAGCAGCAGAGAAATCCAGTTTACAACAAGTATCTCAGGATAGGTTTTCTTAACAATTTGCTGGCAATGTCTTCACTATGATACCTTTGACCATAAAGTGGGACCAATATACAAAATAGGTATTATTACCGAAATAAGCCTTTAAGAGGAAAATTTATTGCTCTTAACTTTAACCTGCAGACACCGCAGAGGGGCAAAGCTGAGGAGCTGCGTTTGCAATTGCGCTTCCATCTCCTTCTGCCCGAAGGTACTGGCAAGCATACACTGCAGGACTAATGAGAACGACCCGAAGTATTTCAGGTCCGGGTCTGTGAATCCTCTGAACACAGTGTTATATTAAAATTACATAAAAATGTGAGAGGGGTAAATTAGGCCACTTTGGTTCATCGGTGCAGCACTGCCATTTCCCACTGCTTAACTGCAAGCAATTTGCATTTGAAGCCGTGCCAGAGTTTCAAAGCCTCCTGAAATGGGTGAGCCGGGCAAGGAAAATATGCACAGACAGCAGCCACCCAGCCAAAAAGGGAGCAATTCCGAATTAGACAAATTCCTGTTCATTTCTGTTACGAAATGCTGAGCGCGCCAGGCTGCATGCAGACGCGGACGGCCTCACGCCTTGACTCACGCCCCGGCTCTGCCGTGGCTGCAGGGCTCGTCTCCCCTGCGCCTCGCACCGCGGCTCTGCGCACGCTGGCACCGCGGCTCCCGCCGGCCGCACCTCGAGCCCGGTTATAAGCGGGACAGCTGGTTTTACAGGGCACTCTGCCCCACTCGGCCTCACGGCCACTCCGGAAGCAGCAGCATGGCAGGAAACGTGGGAACAGAAGCACCAGAGAAGTCCTCTTGGCACACGGTGTTCCACCCAGCTTGGAGCAAAGCGCTGTTGCTGCAACCTTCCCTCCCACCTGCATTCAGGTGGGAAAAACATCTGCCTCTCCACGAAGTTCCTGCCCAGCCTCCTCACAGCCACCAACTTGGTCCATCCTGACCCTGTCCACCCGCAGCTACCATCTCATCTCCGTCACGATGCCGCAGCGGTGCCAGCTCCAGCCCTTGTCCCGGTAAGGCCATGAGGAGCTCTACGTCCCCGCGGAAAGCGGGCCCAGAGCAGCTCTACCACGGCGCCGCGCAGTATGGCAGCTGCTGAATGTATCAGCCCGTCTTATTTATTCACATCTTGCTAACGAGACTTGTGAATTCAGATAATTAAGGGAGCGCTCCGGACTACAAAGTACCTCACCGAGCAAGCACTGAGTCACTGAAATAAAGATCAAAGGCAGCAATTTCAAAAAGTAAAAAGCAAAAGCCAGGGAGTAACAAGGAATGCTGGTTTAATCAAGTCTCGATCTTTCAGGCTGTGATTCACTCGTACATTTCAACAAGGTCTACCAACTCAGCCGAATCACAGAGCCCACACGACCGAAGTCACACACGTGGATCAGGACCTCAGAAAACATCTCAGAATCAAAAACTTCCTGCATACAACTTACACAACACAGGACACGTCCCTAGGGAACTGCGCAAACTTTCACCCCCTTCCTCCTCTTCCCCTTTGCCCCCCTAAATAGAAAGAATTTGGAAAAAGAGGGAGGGGAACCTATTTCCTAAGCATTTAAAGCCAAATTGATGCTTCAATTGCACATTTGCTAAAGTTTAATGACATGGAATGGAATCAAAGCAATAACATTTAAATCAGCTTAAGGAAGCTTGAGTCATGTGCCATTTCATCCAAATAAAAGTACTCCAAGCAGGATCCAGTCTCTGATGGAAGTTAAAGAGTGTTCTCTATGTGCTGGTGAGGACGGGCCTTTGTGCTGGGCAGAACTACACCAGAAGCACTACGTGAAACCAGCCTGTTGTTTCTCACTTTGCAGCTTCTACATGATCGTGCTCATTGACTTCTGGAAGGCACAGTCTAAAACACTCTGCCTTGACAGAAAGCTAACATGAACAGTGTGCCATCAAATCTTCTGGCAGACACTCAGATGTTACTGACTTGATGTTCTGCTTATGCAAGAGAGATTAAGGGAAGGTACAAAAGAGCGGACAGAGAAAAATAAATTGCCTAGAGGGAAACTCACTTGTGCCAACCTCATTTTTAGGGGGGATTTAGGAGAACATTTTTGGAGGCAAAACAAGTATGGAATCATCCCTGGAAAAATAAATTAACTTATATAAGGAGAAATCATGAACCCTCATTCCTTCAAGAAATGCTTCTGAAAGGTTCAGAAAATCTCATATCCATGAGCTGCATCAGACAGCTGCTATCCTACAGGACAAATTGTGACTTTCAGTAGCAGTGGATTTATGCTCTCCTAATCTGAATCAAAAGCAGCAAAGTAAAATGTCACATTGCCCTCATTTATTTGAAATTATATAAGGCAGGAAAAGAACCAACAATACAAAGTACCTTTTAGAACTGTGTTATAATATATGCCATTTCAATTTAACTGAGCCTGACATTCTATCTTTTAGTGGTTTGAGTTCCTTCATTTCTAGCATTAAAAGAAAAGAAAAAGAAAATCAAATATATACCATAAACGTCTGGATCCACAATTGGGCCACTACCTGCACACAGAGAAGAGAAAGAAAGAAAAAAAAAAAAAAAAAAAAAAAAAAAAAAAAAAAAAAACTTTTAAAAAAAATTAAAAAAACAAAAAAAAAAAAAAAAAAAAAAGAAAAAGAAAAAAAACCTTTGTAAATAGATTGCAAATGCTGGAACAGTAAGAGTTTCGTCAGGATATTTTTTAAGCGTTCACATGTTATTTGTAATAACAATGGTCAATATCTATACAAACACAAAACAACATCAAAATACTGTTCTGCTTATTAGATTACTCTTACAATTATTCTAGCACAATTCTAATCATTAATGCTATGCTTCATGTGCCACAGCTTTTGCAAAAGCCAAGCTTCTGCTCTGCAACGTAAATGTGTATCTGGTATAAGCGCAGCATGAACTATTCTTGTTGAAAACCGGTGTTAAATTTACTTTGAGAATAGGTAGAAGCAGAGCTTGGTGGGAGTTACACTCACTAATGTTTACCTGGTTAAAATAATTTTTAAAAAAGTAATTAAATCACTGGGAAAACAGGTTTAGATATTTGGCAAATGAAGCGCTAAAGGCAGCAATGGACTAAGCAGCACCACTTCATTCCCTGTGTCACAGGATGCTCCCAGGAAAACACAGCTGCTCCGCTGAACTCTTTTTCTCTTTTTGAACGAGTAAGATCTCCCATACTCAGAGAAACTACAGAATACAGTCTTTACACAAGTAGATATCCATCTAGCATACGCTTTTCAGGATGTTACAAGTTATAGGTTGCAGCTTTTTCTAATCATTGCACATGTGCAAGGCTGAGCACATAAGTGAGCATAATGCACAGTTCATCCACTGAGAGTAGCATGCTGCTAATTTAATCATGTTTTGACAGATATTTGTGTTATGATGTATTTAGTAGGTGCCCTATCGTCTTTTCCATATTATTTTGAGATAAATTTGTTTTGAGATTATTGTTTTGAGATTAAAATTATTTCTTTTGAGATTATTTTGAGATTGTTTTGATATTAAAATTAACATATAGCTGAAAATTCTCAAGATGAATCAAACTTCACAAATTATAATTCCCTTTATAGAATCACACAGTAATTCTGTATCGTGGAATTAAAAGGCATCAAGCCACTATGACCAGAACACACTTGTTTCTGCTCAAGTCAACAATGTGAGAATCTGTGTTGAAAATACAAAGTAGGACTTGCAAGCTACTTGCAATATGATAGCACAGAGTTAGGTTCACTTTAAATATATTTGAAGATATAAGCTCAAAAATACAGCTTAAGAAGGTCCCATGAGAATGGTCATGTCCATCTGTAGAAACAAATAACAAATGGCATGAACATGTACTCCTATCTTTTCTCAAGCAATTTCTGAGTAGGTTTTTCTGTCCATAAATCTTCACAGATTCAGTTTTTTCAGTATAAAATATTCACTTGATGAAAGACTATATTTCCCATTTGCCATCTTTATGAATTCTACTTATCCTCATCTAAAGAAAGAAAGAAAAAAAAAAAAAAGCTTCACTCCAGAATTAAATGGCAACATGGTCATTACTGTTTACCAGAACAGGGATAAAATAGTCAGATTAATTTAACTCCTAATTCCTGGCAGGTGCATAAGTACTAGAAGTCATCTATGCAAAAATCTCTTATATAATTAAATACTTCCCCTGAAATAAAGTTGCAAAATCAAGTTTGAACCAAAATCAAATTTCTATATGGCGCTCCCTACATAAAAACATATTTACTCAATCTTCAAAACATTGGCTGAAGCTATTTTAACATGAAACCTCACCACAGTAATGTTGCATGTTTATATGCAATTATTTTTTGATGCAAACACAGGACTGTATTGATGTTTTGGTCTCTGTTAGGACAGGTTGTTGCACAAATAAACTACTATAAACATGTCCTATCCAAGTGTCTTTATAAACAGCATCAATTACATTTAGCTTGCTTACAAACATGACATTTTCAGAAAAAAAGCAGCAACAAAAAGACTCAAGCCAAATGATACTTCTGTAAAATAGCCTCATGTTATTATACCACATGAGCACGATGCTTCTTCTAAAGCATATTTAGCATATACTTTTGCCTTGACAACATATTATATGACCTGAATTCTTTCAGCTGAATTTTACATTGGAAGGCTGGTAGATGAACAAGTTTTTTTGAGAAAATAACAATTATTAACATTTATCCAGGCCTCATTAGTTGCTATAGATCATTTATGAAAACAGTCTCAGAATAAAATAAGGGTGTTTCTTGCTTACTGTTTGCTGCACTGTAGTCTGTAATAGTCAAATTATGAAGAACAGTTACACTGGAGTCAGTGAAGTTTAGCAAATTAAGAGTAGTTAAAAAATGCTAATAATTTAAAATTTATTCTCCTAGACCTTAGCATTTTGAAATTAAGTTTTAATTTACATTAACTGTAATGTCCAAATCCCACTATGGTACATAACTTCCTCCCCTTTATGCCTGCAACTTTAGCCCAGCAAAAACAAAGTTCTGCAAGTAACACACTGGAAGCTGAAAGCATCCTAGCACAAATCTTGTCATCCCTCTGTTCAAAACAACCTTGAAGGTACAGTGATAAACAGCATGCTTCAGACTTTGTATTCTAAATAAACATGTAGTCTATACGTGAAGGTTTTATGTTTTTTTTTCAGCGCATTTGCCCATAAATGATGTAGCAACCGCAGAATTGGTTCAAAGCTCAGTGAGGATACCACACCCCACGAAACACTGGGGCTGGTGTTTAATTCAGTCATAAAGGCATGGAAATGAACAAAATACCAGGGCGTGGGCCTAATCTTTATGCTTCGTTGTATGATACGTGGGCCTAAAGAAGAAACTACACAGTAACGACAGGTCTGAAAAGGTCTTTCAGAGGTTGAAAAATCCTGGCAGTGCTTTAAATAGTAGTAGTAGAGAGAAAACAAAAACAAAAACAAAAACAAACAAACAAAAAAACAGTAATACAATTAACGCAGGATTCTAGTTTTTTAATATTTACTTTTAAGACAGCTTCCGTGGAGGAGTGAACAATGCTTGGAATATGCTAAAGTGCAACATCATAAACCCTATAGGAAAAGCTCTATTAATAAAAGCAATATTGAGTAGTTTAACTAGATAAGCAATTTCCCATGTTAATTTTTAAGACTGGATTGGTGCAGTCCACTACACATGAACTGATTTCTAATAAAGCTACATCCTCTCTGTATGTATTCTAGCTTCCTCTAGAGAGGTTTTATGAATCTTAATCCATTGCAGAGCTTAATAAATGTTTAAAGAACACAGCATAGAATATTTTGGATATTTACAATGTTTATAATTATATTAAAAAAAAAAGAAAAGAATAAATAATGCTGTCTTTCTAACTTGGAAACTTTTGTCCTACTTAACAATTTGAAAGATCACAACTGGGAAATTTTCAATCCACAGGGGAGAAGTATAAAGGGAAAATGGAACAGTAAATAGAATTTCAAAGAAAGAATAAAAACAAATTCACATAAGTGCATTAGAAGAATTATTATTCTGATAAGAAAATTAAGCCAGTTCATATTTAATAATAGGAGGGTAAGAGACCTTGTATACAACATGTGTGTGAGGTGAACCATTTTACTCAAGTGTTATAAGGCAGCATTAGAGGGAGCCAGTGGTTGAAACCATTGCATGTTTCTATAACGATTCACTTTACAAAAAGACTCTAGCAGAAAAATAGGAGAGGAGCTACAAAGAACAACAGGAGTAAATAGAGCCTGTTTTTATCAGCTCTTTACCAACTTCTTCTAAGCCTTTCCTGGAAAGGAAGAGAACTCTCCATAGCAGACTGAGTGAGGGTACAAATCTGAAATACAGACTGTACTTCTATTGTCTACAGCCTGCAGTGTAGGAGAGAGAATTTAAATACACACATTTTTTTTCTGTCACATAACATTAGCACTTCACCCTGATGTTTCAGAAAAAGAGGGAGGATATTTCTGTCCCATGGCTAAAAAGCCAAAGGTACACACATACTCATATTTTCAGACATGATTCTGCGAGTATGTGAACAAAAATATGCTTATGCTTCCACTCTTGCAGTGCAAGATCCACTCAGAGCTTTTTTATACAGCAGTACACTTACATTTATGCTTTCTTACTTTTACAGTCACTTCACATATGGCTCTGAAGAGACAAGGACTGATCAAACCACAATGAACATGAACCACTTAGAGCAATCCCTGCAGTTCAGGGAGTTAGTCAACCTTGAGACAGCTTACACAGCATTCAGGAGGAGCCTTTAGAACAGCACAAGATGCAAACATTTACCAGTAACTATCTCGAGCAAGAATATTTCTAGGCATGCAGGTGCCCAACCTCCACTGAAATGGTTGGGAATTAAAGGTCTAGTTGCCGTAAGGACCTGAAACCTTGGTCGTTCTGCCTCTGGATTACTTGTTTTCTCTCCGGCTCCCTCTGGTGTCCTGAAGAGTATATTAGCACGGACTGGCAGACATCATTATTTTGCAACACATTGATTTTGCAACAAGACACTAAATCCTTCACAGGCATACTCCCTGTGTCCTTGGATACACTGCCTGGTTGCACTCATACATAGTGCAGAAAAATTGCAGATTGACTGAATTGGCACTCACAGTTTCCCAGGATTAGAATTCAAGTTCGAGGACGCACATCAGAAATAGCAATGTCTTACATCCTTATCTGTGCTGACAATGGTAACTCAAAAAAAGGTTTTAGGCAGTGCTAGTATGATCTCTCACAAAGAGCAATAAACAGGAAAACATTCAAAGAAAAACATTATTTTACAACTAGTCCTGATGAATTTAATTGAAAGAAGAAAGTTAATTTAAAAAGCTTCACTCAAAATAGGTAACCTGGCCAGAAGTGCTGTCCCCACATGCTCATCAATTATAATTTCTCACAAAAAGACATTACACTCACCATCTCCAGGCACCGACATGAAATGAGCATCAACACGCTTTTCGTCCTCTCCATATTCGTTCTTTGCCAGTAATGTATAAGCACCGTTGTTCAGGTGGGTAGGGTTGTCCAGCTGAAGGCAGCCATGGTATTCACTTTGATTGATAACATGTATTTTAGTACAGATGTATTCAGACTCATTCAGGATAGCCCCTTCATAGAACCACTGCAGTGTGGGTTTAGGGTTCCCTTTCACAGTGAATGGAATGCACCAGTGATGGTCCGGGGTTGGAGATTCAATAAATGTGATATTTGGTGCAACTATATTGGAAAAAGAGTGAAGAACATCAGAATATCCTGAACATGGCTTTTTTTTCCCCTTGAGTTATTAGGGAAAATATCTGTCATTCATCAGTGCTAAAATACGCTTATTCAGGCATTATACTTATCGGAAAGATACTCACACAGGAAGCCCACCTGCTCTGCCTAGCATACTATGCTCAGAAGGGAAATAAAGCCATTCTTCAGAAAGAACCAAAACCAAATAGTTTCAGACAAAGTCTGAACACCCATCGAGCTACTCAGACTCTGCAAGGGGTGGAAAATTCAGTTACCAGATCACAGAGAAGAGAGAGAAAGCTTTTAGCTGTAGTAAAAATGGAGTAGAGGAGTGCTGAAGGAACAAAACAGTATTAAAAATAGTTAAAGGCTGGCCAAAAGCATGTTGCACTGCAAATATATTCAGCTAGGAATCCAAACTTTCAGACAATTTTATTCACAGAATCAAAGCCAGAAAAGATGATTTCATTCCCTGGATTCTTCCTGAGGAAAGAACCACTTTCTACTTTCATTCTTTGTTCAGACTTGGTAAATACCTCAAATTTACAGGCTTATACTCAGTAGATTGTTCTAACACCTTGCATGCGATTTCATTGTTGGGAAATTTTCCTTGATACTCAGTCTTAACTGCATCCAATTTCATCTAGTTATGCTCCTTTTTATCAATCATAACAGTGCCAATCTGAGAATGTCATTTCACTGTTCAAATACTTCTAGTTTATGTCCCTTTCCATAGCTATTATATATCCAATTTCAACCTACAAGAGTATCTACAGTAATTTTGCTAGTTTACTCCGTCACGAGCACATGCTGAACAAAGTTTTCCGTTTACAAAGCTTTACACTCCCATCTTCAATTAAACAGACAGTTGTAACTTCTGAAAACATCCTGTCTGTTTCACATAAAATTGAATTCGGGTTTCAATCTTAGAATTAAGACACCAATGCCTCTATGTTATACATCCCTTCCCCCTTCTTTGGCCCTGACAAATACTAATTCTCATTACTCAAAGTTATGACAAATAAATTTACATCTGGCAGAACAAATGTTGCAAGTTTGTTATTGTTTGAGCGAACTAGTTGTTCTTTAGATGAAAAAGAATCTTCAAAGTTTGCAATTTAGTATAAATAATTTCTACGATGCTTCTGAGGTGTTCACGTATCTTAGATTCATAAGACGCACACCATTACAAACCTTTTCACTGAAAGTGCCACCGAGTATTTTGTGTTTCAGACATTTACTTACAGATTGTTCAAACTGGAAGATGAGGCATTTAGACACATAATATTTGCACAAGTACTCAAAGCAGAAAAGGATAAAAATAACAACTGCCAGTTGGGCTATTTCCAGTGTTAGCTGCAATAAATCGTTCCCATGTTTTTGGGGAGTTCTCTTTTCAACAACTGGGCAATGTCTGTGCCCAATATATACCCAAAACAGTTGGTGTCAGCATGGTTTGGCCCTGGGACGTATGTGCAGCCCTGCTTACGTACAGAACACCGTGAGCTCAGCAGACGCCTGGTCCTCTCCCACAATGTTCTCCGCTACACAAGAAATCCACAGTCCACTGTCCATGGATGAAACGTTTTTTATGGTTAGTGAGGCAGGATTCTTGCTTGTGTCACTCTACAAATGACCAGAAAAATATTTATTTGTCAACTGCAGCATAAGGAAACAAGGGAGAGAGCACCATTGGCCCCAGTTCAGTGCCATTTTCCTGTTCCATTTCCTTTTAGCTGTATCAGCCTGCAATTAATCAAACTTACTTTGGTGTCTTATCCAAACAGATGCAAAATATCTACAGAACCGACTGTGACTATCAGTAGCAGGCAAGTTAAAGCATCAGAAGAGTTATTCTGCTACATCCCTAAACTCATACATTTTATCATCCTGTCACTTTCAGCTTCTTTCTTCTTTTAACACTTCTCCTCTCCACAAATTGTTTTTTCCTCTACCCACTCCCTTGTTCACCCCCTCTTCTATTTCATGATTGATTTCTACAGTATATCTCAGCTCTCCTTAATCTTTTTCCTCCTTTCTATATTCTACTTCTTTCTTGCTTTACTCTTCCTTTTATCTCTTTCCTTTACGCTTAGCTTGACACCTCATCTACTGCTGTCTTCTAAGCACTACTACACCTTGACAACACTATGTCAAAGCTGATTGTTACGGCCTCTGTTTTCTTAAACCAGGTCCTTAACACGATATTCAATTATTATTTACTGAAATTCTGCCATAAAATATAAGATTATTGTCTTAGAAAGAAAAGGAATAAAAACATGTTTAGGAAAGAAAAGAGAATATCATTAAAAAAAATCCTTTTGGGGTTGTTTTCTTTGGGTAGACATATCCTTGAAGCTAAACAGAGCATAGGCAAATGATACGCTGCACCTGTAAAAACACAGTGACTTCCAGTGGCAGCCTATGGGGACTCCTGTATGTGGCAGGACCAGGATTTTGAACACTGGGATGACACCTTAATGCAGCTGCCAAGCACCCCATTGATTTCAGTGTGACTCTGGGGAGCGGCCAAGCCACCACCCAAAGCACCTCTCTCCTTGGGCATAGCTCTTAGAGGCAAGCACACCTCAGAGCAAATGCTAGAGTTCAGCGCACAGTCGCAGGATCAGCACTGAAATGTACAGGAAGAAAAGCCTAACTGGCATCGTCAGAGTTATATAACAGCATACAAGCCAAACATGCAGTTAACTTCACAGGACTGCTGTTTAGTTTTAACTTTTGCTAATATTTCTCCTTGTAAATCAGGAAAGCGAGGAAAACCAGGCCAAATCAGCATTGGAGGTGAAGAAAAGGGAGGCAGAAACAGTGATATGAAAGTGAGAAAAAGAAAACAAAAAACAACACTTGCAGAAAGGGAAGGATAGTTGTGAATGGCAAGTGACCTTTAAAAAGCACTCTTTCTTCTACTACTGAAAAGACTATTGTGCTCCATGGTTAAGGTTGCAGCTAACCTATATTAAAAGCCCCTTCTGAAATCTCATGAAGTTACACCAGGGCAGAATATATCTGGAAAACTTGAAATAAACTGAACATGGCATTTCAAAGATAGGAGAGTTAAAAATGAGGTGATCTCACTTTTTGAACAGTATCCCACATTTGTCTTGGCACGTAACTCAAAAAAAAAAAAAAGAAAAAAATAAAGAAAAAGAAAAAAAGAAAAACAGAACTTAGCATAGGTTCCCCAAACTGTTTTATTTCTTGTTCTTGATAATGACTAGTGCCTTTGGGTAGTTTTACAGACTACAGAGAAATTCAAAAATAAAACTGGAACTCTGCAGAGCTCTTATTTATGATAGTTGAAAGAGAGGCTAGTTGAAATCTTCAAAAGCGTAATGTAATGACCTGCATACAGAAATTGCAAAGATTAAGAGACTGCAGAGGTCTTCTCTGAGGCAGGAGCTGTTTTGGAAGTACCCATCACACACTTTGCACTGTACGTGCACTGCGGTAGGCAGTCTGCGCTCTCAAAAGCTCAGAGAAGCCAATGCTGTAAAACTGTAAATAATGGGGATTTTTGAACAGTGCAAATAATAGCAATCAGCAGCTGCATTCTGAGGGTCTGCTTAAATGTTTCTTATTGCTGCGTCCTTCAAAAAGAAACTCCACTTACACATAGTTTAAACTACCAGGATCTGAGAAAAAAAAAATCCCAGTCTGAATTTATTAAAGGAACATTTTAAAGCTTTGTAAGAGATTTTCTTTTAGAAAAACTTCCACTTTGATTTTAGAATCTTTCCACTGTGACTTTGTCTTGTTGAAGAAAAATGAAATAAAACACAAAGTATTTAATATTTACAACCAAATATTCCACACAACAGGCTTTTGGCCTGAAAATGTAATAAAATTAGAGACACACAGCTTTTCTCACAATTAGAGAAGATTAGACTTACTGTGTCTATTCAGATATTTGTGATAATAAGAAAGCACTTGTGACAATAAGAAATCAGTATCCTGATGTGTTACATTATTTCTGTAAAATTATTCTCATTTACAATTGGATGTCCAGAAACTACTTCATATTTTTGGTAAAAAGTTAAATAAAACTGGAGACGAGGCTTATTTCATCCTCTTGTAGATGCTTCCTCTCTAAATTGCCACATATTTGAACATAAAACTTACCTCATGATTTGAAACAAGATTAGTGACCACCCAGGACACATTAGGGGGTGGCCCTCCAGTAGTATCACAATACAGTGTGATGCTCTTTCCTTCCACAACAGTGAGGTTGTAATTGCTTAAATTTGCTGAGGGCAAGTCTATCATACAAGCAAAAAATAAAGAGAAAAGAGAAAAAAGGTTTGTGTCAGAAATAGGCATTGCTCAAGTTCTATTGAAAATATATGAATGCAGACAATAATATTGCTTAATCAGAAATTCACTGCAGTCAGTTACTGTTCAAGCAGGGAATACAAACAGCATCTTTGGAAATATGTAAGCACATGAAGATGCTACATAACATTTTTTATGTGATTTCTCCACTTCACATACTAAAAAAAATTATAGTATATAGAAATACATTAAGCTGATGTATTTGTGTACCTGAAACATGCACTTATATAAGATAACATAACTTCATTTTTTTTCCTTAAAAAAAAACAAGAATAAAAAGGAAAAAAAGCTTTAATTATTTAAAAGATGAAATTGTATCTTTATCTGTAGCCTTGTAGCAGTTGCAATGCAATCTCTATCTCCCGGTGAGTAACTGTCACCCTGGTATTCCTACTGTTTGCCACTGCACTAACAGTAATATTACACCAGCACACCACGTCAGGTCGGAGACTGGGGCCCTCCGTCTGCTACAGGCCACGGAGAGCAGAGCAGAACCAACGTCCTCAAGACAAAGGCAGCAGGAGGGTACAAGGGAGAGAAAGGACAGAAGACATCGGTGACAGCAAAAGCTGCTACCTCGGGGCAGAGTCACCTACAGCCTTCAGTAAAGCACGAAATATGGAAGATGGTACCACTCATTAACCCTTGCAAGAGCCATTTCACAGAGCTCTCTCCTCCTTCGCCGCCTAAAGTAACGGGCTCTTCCACAAGGGTAACTGCTCCACTGTACCGAGTGCTTCTGAAGAGACAGGAAGCTGTGGGCTCCTTTTGAGCTGACCCTCTTCAAAAATAATGCCAGCAATGTTGATAGACTTCAGCTACATAAGACCTCACACGTCTTACTTATTTACAGAGCAAATAATTATGCAACATGCTGGAAATACCAGATCTCTCTTAAGATACACTGTTTGAAGCCATCGTTTGAAGCTGATAAATGTTTTACTTGGCCTGGCACTCAGTTAGGAGGAATTTCTCATCAAATTCTAGGCATCCTTTACTTGCAATTTACCATTTCAAACAACAGAGCTTATTTGTTGTGCTGGATATGTATGTGTTGTTCTGCAATGACTTCCTGAAACAACGCTTCTCCTTCTTTTCTTTTTTTTTTTTTTAATTAGAATACAGTAGTTTCATCATGGACTTGCAGGTATAGAAGTTTAGCAGAGGGATTTGTTTTCTTATGAAAAATTTCCAATTTATAGTTAACCATCTGATTAGTGTGAATTTTAACACGTTAATATGCTTGCTACAGTTTCAGTAGAAGCTATATGTATTGGAAATTTCTAAGTTTAATTAGTTCAATAAAAATGAAATGACAGCAAGCAATAGCAAAGAGAAGACATTATTTTCCAGGTAATACTTTCTTACCTAACAAGATTTGAAAATCAGCACAAGTATACAATAACTGCTTCGGCAATTCTCCTAGCGCTTTAAGTAGTGCTGTAATGTGATTCTTATTATAAGCATCATGGATTTATTCTATCATGTTCACTTTATATATCATATGTTGAAGTATATTGAAACAAAGCTGCATCGTTTGTATGCCTTGATGCAGTAATCTTTTAGCAAAGGTAGCCATCTGCTCTTGCCTGCTGTGATTTCAAACCTCAGCCTTGCCTGTCAATGAGCTGGGCAGGGAATAACTAATCTTGGGAAATATTTGGATATTAATTATTCTGCTTAGGGGACAGGGAGAGAAGTTATGAGATCCTTTTTTTATAAAGCTATCCTTCCACACCTCCTCAGAAAACCTTTTCAAAAGCTGTTGCCTGGTCTGAACTTGGAAAGAGATTAAGACATGTTTCTGTGGCACTGCTCATTTGTGGACAAGGTCTGCATGACAGATTAACATGTCCACACAATTCCTGCTAACAAATCACTTCACGTGAACCTCTCATATAAGTGAAAATAAAACTAACTTTGATCCATGGAGCCCTCTTTTAATAGTCATTAAGTTCTGAGACAACTTCTTCCTACAGTGTGCTTATTTAAAGGACGGACAATTGAAGCTGAATTTCTCCAGTACTAGTTCTCTCAGAATTAGCTCTAGTCCTATTTATTTTCAGAAGTCTAAATATGCCGAGTTAGTGTTAACTCTCTGAGAGCAGCAGCTACATTTTGCTTCTACTCTGATTAAAGGTTATAAAATAATGGTGCTTATTATTTTATAAAGTCCTAGAGTTACCCTAGAAACCAGCTGCAAATTTCTCACAGAAATTCCTGCAGCAAAAAAGCAGCAGTATAATATAATCATCACATTATCACCAAATGTATATTTTGTTTTATTTCCTCACCCCATCATAAGAGGCAGGTAGGAAACATATTGTCAAAGAACTGCTTTGGGATTCTTGGGATTCTTTTTTTTTTTTCCTCTCTAGTTGGGTATTTTGAGGTAGTGAATATTTTGAGAAAGGCCACGTTGGCTTTGGCTTCGAGTAGTACCCAAGTTGCTCCAGAGCAGAACATGCACTAGCTGACGATGTTAGTATAAGATCTGCATTTAGAGGAGGCTAGACACTGGACTTAGGAATAAGGCAATGAGACCAAGCAGCAAGCCCTGTTGTCACAACCGACAATTAACTGCATATAAAAAAAACCAATGCATTCTAACAGAAACATATGCTAAGGACATATGTCCAATGTAGCGTGGAACCATTTACAAAGTCAATACTATCCTGACACCTACACAATTAAACAGATTTGTAACTCCTTTGCATTTAGTCCTGAATTAATTTGTTTTAAAATGATATTTTAGATAATGACCTCTTCTGTGGGTAGACATGCACTATTTCTAGGATTTTGTAAATTGCTGTTGATCTAAGACAACAGTTTCACATAGTTTTGTATACTGCAAGCATGGTAAGTTTAGACTGTAGCATAAGAAGCCCATGCAAGGTAGACATGACATCATCTTGCTACAAGTCTCATCCTGATATCTGTCAGACAGAGATTAGCCTATGCCCCAAGCATGAAATACAATATCTCTTTCAAACTTTGATAGTGTTTATTAATATAATTCTGTATATCACTAATATCTGATAGCATCCTAATTATTTTTTAAGTTTGCTATGTTCTTGGCCTCAGCAATTTTCTGGAGCAATGAGTTTCACATACATCATGTCCAGGCTGCTTGCAAGAGTATTTCCTGTTACCACTTCTGAAATGTGTCTCAAAAATTCAAATTCACTGAGTACAGGAAAAATAGAGTTTCTGTATGATCTTCTTAAGACCATTCTGCTTTATCTTTCTCATATAATGATCTATTCAAAGCTTTTCAGTCTCTTCTCAGAAAAAGCTAAAACTCTAAGGATGTGATATAGTAGATGCATAGCAAGTGTACACTAAAAGAAACATATTTTGTTGTGCATAGTTGCATAACGACTAGAGTATTTCACTGCACAGAGAAAATCTGTTTCCATGTTCAAGCTGACACATCATGAAGGCAGCTCTGGATTAGAAGAAGCAATCATTTCCATTCACCGCAGGCACAAATGGGCACAAAAGCGACAAGGGGACAGGGGCAAGCGAACAACACATTTATGTCAACTGAGTCTTTTTAAATGCTATGTTGGGCATTAGCAGTTAGAAACTCTCCTTCAGCTTTGGGGTTTCTTTACCCCCACAGACCTCACAGCATAAACTGATGGCCTGGGGCCACATTACCATGGAACTGTGGAGCATGGCTGGTGAATGACTCACATCTTCACAGTACCCAGCTGGCACTTCAGCAATGACAAAATCAAATACTTTGGCTGCAATTTTCAAAGGCTACTGCAGGATTTGGCTATACAACTGTCAATAGAAATTAATAAAAAGCATGTGTCTGAATTCAAAGAGGACTTTCAAAATCCTCATGCTGCTACTTACTGTTTCCTGCAGGGAACTGATACCAGGCACACTAAATCCAAATTATTACTATACCCATCAAAAGAAGGATACGACTTAATTAAGAAATAACTGAATATTAATATAAACTTTGTAGTCTGCAACCAAACTCTCAGCACCAAGTTAATGGTCTAGCCAACATTTTATAGCAAATTTTGGTAAAAGAAAGTTTTGAGTGAGGAGAAAGGAATCCATTTTTTTCAGTTGATTAACTATCTGCATATATAAATGGAAAAGTTGAAGATGGAAAATCATTCTGGATTATACATATATTCATTGCCCAACTTTATGTTTTCAACCATTAGACATGTTAAGATCCAAACCCTTTGTCAGAAAATTCTCAATATGATCAATTAGCTTTACTATGTAATAACATGATAAACAGACATCTGAGACAATACCATGAATCCAATATTGCATTCATTTTTGCCACCCTTCGCCACAACTTGCACCACAGTACAAATTGTTAACATCCACTAGATGTGCTCTCTGGAACTGGAAACAGGACAATATTAAGAAATGCGCAAATGGGTCCTCAAATTTCAGAGATCTTACTGTTTCCTACAAAGGTTTATATCAACGTAAGTAGGATACAAGAAAATAGATGTTTTCTTACATTTTCTGTTAATATTCTCCCTTGTTGGAAAATACAGGAGAGTTCACAAATTCCAAAAGACTTTCCTTAGGGGCTTGTATGAATTAAAAAAATAACATACACACACACACATAGCAAGAAAGTTTTCAGTAATGCCAGCTATAACTCTAGGAGCTGTTGGAAATGTAATTCACCTCCTCTGTTTCACTTAGCAACAAGCTCTGAGCCAGATTTTAGCTTTTGGGTAAGTGGGCATATTTCCATCGAAGTCTGCAGAACTCCAGAGCCAAAAACCAGTCTGGCTACATCTTTGAAACACTATAAAGAGGATACTCCAAAAGGTAGCAACCAAAACCATTTTGACTGAAAATAACAAAAGTGTTGCACAATGGAAATGTCTATTCAGCAGAAATGAGATGTCCATACACAAAATTACCATCCCTCCTTTGCTCTTAGAGCCGAAAGATTTCTGAATTCCTGAATTGAACCTGAATCCACAGAATGATTACAAAACCCTCTTCTTTAGCCACTACACTTAAAAAAAAGAAAGAGAGAGAGAGAGAAAGAAAAGAATAACAAGCTTTATTATGTCCTTTGAAAGAAAAAGCACCCAAAATAAAAAATAAAAGGCCTACCACTGGGAGAGTTTGAGTCCAAATGTGAGGGCTTCTTGCCAAATCCCTGAGGAGAGTCCCTCAGCCCAGAGTTTAGGACTTTCCCATGCCCTCTACATTTTCCTAATGAGCAGTTCAAAGCATTTGTACACTGAACAAGCTAATTTCAAACAACTTTGTGCAAGATGTGCATGCTGCTTCAGTGTGCCTTGTTTAAAGTCCAGCCTTCGTTTGCTTACCTCGTTGGTCTCCTAACATGTGACACTCTTGATGGTTCACAAAGGAAGATCAGTCTGCAGGGAAGCAGAACAAACGATGTGGTAGCTTATTACAAGCCACCCAAATCTACTAAAATATTAAAAGTCTGCCTCCTGTCATGACCTGCCTGATGATTGCATTCAGCCAGCAACCTTTACAGAAAATAATTAAACAAGTACATTACCTTCCAGAATACAGTGATCTGTATATAATTTTCCAGAGTCACTGGAAGCTTATTTCACTTTTAAAAACTCCCATCAATCCCTTTCCTCCTGAAATCATCTCTAGAAGCAAACTTTTGTAAATGGAGCGTAAATTTTGTTATTTCTTCTTCACAATTACAACACTAAGCACTGCAACCTCAACATTAAGTGTCAAAATGTAGCGCTCCTAACATCTGTTCAAGCACTGTGAAGTACTGTGATGTACTTCATCCATTGCTTATTATGCTGTCACGGAAACCATGCATTCAAAACCTGCCAAATGTTGCTCACCAGAACAAATTCTCTTGATGAAGACCCATCTCCTGTGGTCAACCTGTATAAAAGCTTTGAACGCTGATACTTACACTTCACAGCAGAAGAGTTTATATCTCCAAAGATTTTTTTCTGCATAAGCTCTTTCTCTTAAGTTTCCTGAGCCTGTTCCTGGTTCCAGTAAAAAGAAACTGAGTAAGAAAGGATCTCGCAGGATCTGAATCCTTTAATTGACATGAGCCTCAGTATTAACATTGGTCTCTCCACCACAATTCTCGTATTAAAAATTTCTGTAGAGGTTACCAATCTTATCAGCACTTCTCTTGACAAAAACCTCCTCAAGGTAACCTGCCACGCTCTCTCATATTCCCTAAATGATTAAGGAAATTGAATTATTTTTGGAGAAACTTCTCTCAATTGCTTTTTAAGTTTATCCATATCACCCCTCAGAAGGAAACTAGATGCCTTGAGTGCGGTTAGGTGGAATACAGGAACTTCAAGTTTAACAGGTGAACTGAGACAGTCTTTGTAATAGAAGTTAATAAGACTTAAACTAACTTATTCAAACCTCCAACAGCTGCTTTTTCAAAAGCTAGATTTACTGTAGCTGCAGTTTCTCTTGTTTTATCTGGAAAAATTCATGTATAACTACAAGACAATGAAAATAATGTTGTCCTGCTGAATAGATGCCACTTTTAATAAAAAAAAATCAGTTTTAGACTATTATAAATACAGTTACCAAGTCATGAGTCTTGAGCTAGTTACACTGCAAGAGCAGAGCAAGAATATCCATTGCTAACAGAATGCAGCACTTTTCCCTCAGTAGATCTGTGCTATTACTCCCACTTACACAAACAGCCAAGCCAAGCAGAGAGCAGCTCAGCAAACCTGCACAGATCAGTAAATTCAAAAATAGTAGAATGATCAAGATACATTTCTTTCTCTTAAACATGGTCCTACTTCTTTGCATTACTAACATGCTTTGTATTACAAACCTACCTCATTACTGCAGAGATCAATTATGAAATGTGGATTTCACATACATATCATCATCCACAATCCCTGATTTGCATTGCATATGTCTAGACATCTGTATGGAAGTTACTGGCCACTTAATCAGCACATCAAAGGTTATGTACACAAAGAAGTTATGTATGTGCCTTTGAAAATTAGATTTCTATTGCCTCTTCAAATATCCATAAATATTATTTTCACTTACAAGCTGGAATAATGCAAACTGTTTTAATTAAGTTGGAAAAACTCTAACTCAACTTCAGAGCTATAATGTAAACCATTATTATTATCAAAACTCCTATACAAAACTATTTTAATCAGCACATGATCATAGATAAGAATTAAAACTCTTACAAAGAAAATAAGAACAGTTGCCACCATGCATCATGCACACATAGTTCTCAAGCCAAAATAAACAATACAGGCTGGAGAGCCCATGAATATTCCAAAAGATAAATACACAAAACATTTATGGCTTTTTTTAAAGCCACTTCATTCTGCCCATAATGTTGTCCTTTTGATAGACTTATCTGTGAAGTCTGCCTGATAATGGAAAAAGATGTCAGCACTCACCGGGTTATCTTTTTGCTTGTGTTTTTAGACTGTGCAGTTCTGAGGTTGTCTAAGATCTAACACTTATTTTATTGACTAACTAATACTAGAAATCTTTCTACAAATTCAGAGAAGTAAACATGTCAATCTAAGTTTGGCTTTCATTCCTTTGAATTTCTAAATACTTACTGCCAATTTCATATTCCATCCCCTTATTTCCCCCCTGGACAAAAATCTATCATCACAATGCAGACCAAAGCAAAGCCAGATCCGGTCCAGTCTATTTAGAATCAGCTGAACAGTTGCCTACAAAAATGTTGTAGCTTACAAGCAAAGCAAGAAAAGGGGAACATGCATCAGCATGTTGTAACCGTACACAGACAACAAGGACTTGCAAAATACTGTCAGTTCAAGAAGAAGCACCAAGAGTAAAGTCTACCCTCCACAGTATCAATGCACAAGACCAAGAAAAAAGTCTGCATTCATAAAAATCCACAGCTCCTAGGTTAGACAGGGTTCCCACTATCTTACTGGCTGCCTATATAACACAAATAGCCATCTCTATGTAGATGTTACATGTGTAACAAAGTAGTTTCATGTTTTTTACACTTCAGTCAGTAAAATCTAGCCTGTATATATGACCAATGACAAGATGAGCAATGTCTTCAGAAACAATATATGATAGATAAGCATGCAAGGCTATGAGGATAAGCAGAACTGTAGGTATGTTTTAGCACCACACCAGCATATACAGAACAGTATCTCTAATTAACTCTATTGGCTATATAAGGAAAAATAACAAGCTACTGAAATACCGACATAATATTTCACAGACAACTGCTGAACAAGGCCATTTCCAAATATACGAAAAGAAAAAGACACTTTCAATATCAGTGAGCGCAGCAATAAGAGCAGAGTGATCAAATCCTTATCAGGAGGGGCAACTAATAAACAGTCCCAACTTCCTCAAAATCTCAACCTGCTTCTGCAGCATTCAGTGAGCTCCAGGTGAACTCCACCAGACTGACTGACTTACAAGCGACCTTACCTATGCACAAAGTACCCTCATTTCCAGTAACTTAACATGCCAGGAGCATTCTCAGCTGCCATTGCAGAAGTTGAAATGTGAACAACGTATTTACTTCTCTTTCCAGATTTTCTAATGCTATTTGCCAGTCAGAAACAAAAGTGGGGAAGGTCGAAAATCATCTACAGCATGTTGTGTGGACAACCAGCAAATACTGTGAAACTAAACATCATTTCTCTGCACAGAAAGCTCTTCTCATACTACAGTGGTAGATGCACCTTAAAAACTTTTAACTTGGTAATTCAGTGTGACTGCAAATTGAAAAAACAAAATTTATATCACAGACAAATGTATTTCAGATACAATTGTGAAAATAATGCTGGAAAAGTCATAATAATTAATTAACTCTTTTAATAATATATCTTGAAAGGATCCATTAGTGATTGAACACACCTAATTTTAAGTCTCTGGAAAAGAAACCCCAAAGTTTTGGCATACAGATTCAAACCAGCTCTATGTCAGTACATTAATGAACACTTCCACCATATAAATGTTAAGTAAAGTACCACAGAACCTTGCTAATTTTGACATCAATTATCTGCAAACCAGACCCTTATGAAGAAGAAACCACAGTGGTCTCTTCCAACTTCCCAGCAAGAGATTTATTAACGGCACACAGTAGCAGGGTGTCCTATTATCAAGACATTTACCACATACTGTTCAGGCTATTTACTATAATATTATGAAGTAATTAATGACACCTGCAAGAAAAAATGAGCATATTTGTTTGTTCAGTTCCTTAATCAAAAAAAAAGAAAAAAAAATAGAGTGATAGCTTAAGCCATTTCATTATTAGAGAAAGTCAGAAATGTTTCATTAACAAAATTCAGAAGGGTTTGTATGTCCCAAACCTCTTTACATCAAAAGTAGCCAAAACAGATGTGCAGTTCACAGAAAAAAAAGTCATGACTGCAAAAGCTGAATTCTATTCAGATACATTTACTAGCCTCTCAAACTGTGCTAAAAATGGAATAAACCAAATTACCCCATGAGTTTTCTGCAAAGTAAGTCTTGTACCTTAAACAGAGCAATATGTCCATCAGAGATACTGAAAAGCCATGTAATGGATCTTTTAGATATATTCCAGAACACATTTATCATAGTTATCAATATTATCATTTTTTCCACCATTA
Source organism: Crypturellus undulatus (assembly GCA_013389825.1). NCBI lineage: Eukaryota > Metazoa > Chordata > Aves > Tinamiformes > Tinamidae > Crypturellus > Crypturellus undulatus. Next base: position 150,332 of record VWPW01084860.1, on the reverse strand, counting down.
ACTCCCTATTCTGCCACTAAGAAATACCTGTGTTTTCTTTTAGCTCTTCTAATTAAAGAACTAATCCTATATTGATTCAGCCCCAGGAGAAAAAAAAAAAAAAAGGAGAAAAAAATCACTGGGAGAGAGAGAAAAAAAAGAGAGAGAAATATAAATGTGTCTAAAGTTTAGTTACCTTGGATCATCTAAATCAACATTAAAATGAATGTGGGAAAATCTCCCGTCTTGTGCTGATATTGGTACAGTTCTTCAGCAAAAGCGATGTTTCCCATATGAAAATTCCACATACTGATACTTCAGGCACTTACACCTGAAACCAAGGGTCGCTTCCTCACTGATCTAGAAGTGCCACCTTCCCTTCTCGTGACAGATATTTCAGTTGAGATTTGCCACTAAGGTGTGCACTTGCTTACACACATGCACTTACACATCTTCAAGAGGTCAGAAGCAAGCCTGCTGGTGCTGCAAATACTCATGGAAACGGGAGGAAAGAATAATGTGGTACAAGTTTAAATCTGTGAATTTAATGCTGAGAAATATCCAAGGAAAACCCTTGTTACCTGGTAGTTTCCAGACATGTTAGACAAGGACCTAGCAAGAGACTGTGACCACATAGAGCAGCTGAACCAGCTTCCAGTCCCTTCAGACAGGGCGGTCATACGGCTGCACTTGAATCAGGACACTCAAGTGGGGGTGGTGGAAAGACAAAAGGCAGAATTTGTTTGTTCCTCCTGCCTTCACCTGCGCATACACCTTTCCCAGTCCAAATCACACTTCTCTGAGAACCCTGCTCCTTCCCTCCTGTCCAAGCATCCAGGCTCCTCTCTCTGCAGAGGAAACCCCACGCTGAACCCAGAAACCTCTTCCCTTAGCAGTACTGTTGCCATCTTGATAGGTAGCTAGTAGAAAACCCTGTTTACTTCTCTGGTCTTCCAATACCTTAGCAATATGTTAATAATGTTAAAGGAGTATTACCGCAGTTTGGAATCTTCATATCCAGCAAAGCTGTCCTCTTGTTGTTGTCATCTATGCAATATAAATCCCGAGATTCTGTGTAGAACTTGGCCTCTTCAAATTTCTTGATCCACATAATTTCACAGGAACACTTGAATGGATTATCCACCAATATCCTACAGTTAAAAAAAAATTATTTCATATCAGCCATATGTTTTGTCAATAAGCACTATTTCCCTACTCTATCAAAATTAATTCCCATTGTTCCTGTAACATATATACAATGCTTGATTCTGTCATTCTGTCCTGTCTTTTTTCTTTCTTTCCTTCTGGCCAGGAGCAAAACAACTTCTTCAAAAACGCAGTCAACTTCTTCTCAGTGAAGAAATATGTAGAGATTTGACTTAGGTCTCCTTCAGAATTTCATAACCAACTATTTCCACCATAACCTAAAAGAAACTGCTCTCCTGGACAGGTTCCAGAACACCTTGATCTGTACTTTGGCATAAATCTGTTAAAGTTAGCTGTCTAATTCCAAGGAAATGGCAACACAACTGAAAGCAGAATATGCCTTTAAAATTCCTGTCATTCCTTTTTAACATACTGCATAAGCTAGAACATAACCAACTCTTACATTTCTGCAGTGTGGGGGTGGCTAAGATGACCCCATTTCTCCACTAGCTGCTTTGAAACATTAGGAAAAGCCCAAAGAACTCATGCTGTACACTAGTAAAAGTCCTATAATCCTGCTTTTTGAGGTGATAACAACTACAAAACAGAAAAATTACAGCCAAATGCACACTAGTTTTTTGGCAATGATTAAACATTATATATGAAGAAAATGAAACTTCAGAAACAGGTCCATGTGGAGAATACAGCAATGAGAGTGCTCTGACCCTAGCTAGTCTTTTCATCAGCATGCAGTGACTGCCAAATTATATAAAAAAAAATCCAGTGAATTATCTTTCTCTGGCTGTAAAAAAGGTGATTATACCAATTTAATTATCAACAAAACATACCTAAGGGGCAAAATCTCTTACTGCAGCACCAGGACATGTTCACTTAATTTTCTCATGTGCTGAAGTAAGAACATGCAGAAGTGTAGGACTGCAAGGCATCCTCCTGGGCTGCCCTGATCCTTCTCTGCACCTCAGAAATGCAGCTTCTCTCTGCACACAGCACAACCATCCCAAAGCTTCCCTTGGGCTCTCTCTTGTTTGTGAAGATTGAACAAGAAGACACTTCTCCGCCTACATTTTAACATGGAAGCACAGTTCCAGGTCTTAAAAATTATTCTAAGTAAAGGACCAGTAATAAGAGCCTCACACAAAATACAACTTCTGCCTTCATTATTTTTTTGTGCCAATGCCCCTCTTCATTGTCAGATTATTCACAAACTCCACTTTTTCTATGATTCTCCCAAACAAATTCCCAACAAATACAACACATCAATATCTGCCACACCGACACACTACATCCCTTTCTGTCCAATGTATTGCATAACTTTAGAATGCGCATCAGTATATAAACTCTGCTTGAAAAAGCAGAGTAAAAATACAATATTGAGACAATCAACAAGTGTATTTTTACACATTTTTCGTCTTCACTATATAGAGCACAAAGCAACTTAAAGAATTTAAGACAAATTTAAAGACAAAACAAAAATATTTCATAACCAACCACAAGCACAGTAACTGTGAGACTAATATAAGAATATATGATAAAGACCTCATTTGAAGATTTGTAGTTGGCTATATTTTTACAAACTCAAATATTTACTATAGATGTCAGTAATTTTGTGTGAAATAATCTTATAATAATATATTTTAAAGCTGGAGGAAGTAGCTACTTTGCTACTAGTTACTATAGTAGCTACCATAAGTTTGTGTTAAAATACACTTTATCCTTTCTGAAGGCCTGGAATCAAAAATCTCTGTGTACTTAGATCACTGCCAACATCTTTTCTGCCTTCTTTGGATGAGAATTTCATTACTAGTCTTTGATGGACATCTAACTTTAACAGAACAAACCTGATAGTCTTGTTCTTCCATTTCTGGCTACAAGTAAACATTACTTTAAGAAATAACAACTTACAGATCAGACAAACCCAGATGGCGAAAAGGCTTCTTGGACAAACTTGAGAGCTTGTTTCTGGACAAGTTGCTAAGGGAAAAGGAGATAAATTTTATTAATTGGGTTTGTTCCTTTTTACAAAAATTAAAAAAATACAAAAAAACCCAAACCAACTCTAAAAAGCTCTTATTCCTTTGACTTCAGTGGTTCAAAATTGTGCCCAGTCTCTTCTTCATGGTTTAAAGGGTACTGAGGATCTGAACCCAGCCTATGCATGAAGTTAAATGAATTCTTCAAAATCAAATTCAGCAAGGGTCAATATTTGCACTATTAGCACTTCCGCTCCTTGCACAAAAGCAGCGGATTTAATTGTATTTCAAAAGTATTCTGTAAAGTCCAGGTGTTAATTACATGCTCAATTTATTCATAAGTGAAATGGGTGTATCCCTTCCTTTGATGCTGCACAAAACTCTGTACTCACATAAGTCCTTCTCACATGCTAGCACATATCCACATCACAGCCCTTTAGTTATTCTTTTCAAATTGCATGTGCAATATGCACCCACATGAAAGATCAAAAGGAAAACTGTAAAATGCCTATATTGGGCTTTTTATGTCAATTAAGCACTTATGGTTTCCAGTGATAATTAAGTGGAAGGACCTCCCCCATTATGCAGAGTAAATAAAGCTCGTATGAATCAGAAATGGTCCCCCTCCCAGGCTTACAAAACATTTTGCTCCACCCCAAATAAAAATAATGATGTTCTTCTATAGTCTTATCAGTCCATAAATTTAAGATAGCGAGAGCAACGAACTGTAAAATTGCCAGCAACTCCATGTATATCAACAATATCAGCCAAAATACCATGAGTTTTATATAGTACTACAGAGGCACCATAGGGTCTCCATAGTTAAACTTTCATTGCATTTATACAAAGGATTAAATATCTTATTTTCCTTCCTGATTAAAGAACACAGTGTTTACTCCCCAAACTTTTAGCCCTTGATCTCTGAGTACAAGATAATTTTCAGAGAAATAACAAAGATGCAAGTAGGATCTTTTATAAACATTCAGAATGGAATCTTTATGAGATTTTATTTACTATAGTTCTTTGTTGATTCCTTCTAGAAAACTAGGGACTGAAGTTTGCAGGCTGATTGGTCCTAATATGTGAGAACAAAATGTGCAAACTGCCACTTCATTAGTCAGGTCAAGCAACCTGCTCTATGGCAGACGCCGATAGAAACATCTCATGCCAACCCTGACCAGATATATCAAAATTTGCATGTAGGACAGACATTGTGACTAAGTAAAAACAGTTAGTAGATTAAGTAGCTATAATCTTTCCCTCATAAGGTAGGAAGGTGAAAGAATTTAAAATCTCATATGTAACCGAGTTCTTTTTTCCAGACAACGCTAAGTACATCACATCTCACCTTTCCTCAGGAAAATTCTCTGTAGTCATGCAGAAAACTCTCTGCAGCCCTGACACTGCCAAGCCTCACACGCTCCATGGTATTCCCAAACAAGGCAGGTACCTGCTTCTGCTCCCTGGACAACGACAAAACTCCACCTGGCCCCAAAGACAAGACCTACAGGCCCTTCCGGCAGCTAAGAGCCCCTGCCACTCACTAGACTAGCAAGAAGAAGCTTATTCCAAGTCAAGGAAGGACAAAATTTGGCTCTTGGTCCTCATACCAGAGGACCAGGACGACTCTGTAACTTTCAGACAGTGGCTCACTCAGAGGATCACTGTCCAGCCAAAACTCTTCCATTTAGTGCAATCCCCCAGCACCCTAATGGAGAGGGCCTGGGTTGGAGCTCTGATTCCAAACTAGGTCAAATAAGGCAGGTTTGAAACATGATATCCCAATTACTAAATACTAGAATATCAGAATCTAGACTAGAGAATGGGCCTCAAACACCTCATACATGTCCTATGAGATGGTGTTTCTTTGTTTTTTTCCTTAAGAAACTATTGACTGGGAAAGTGTTTGCTGTTGGTAACCTAGAGTAGACCTAAAAGCATGTCTATCTAATGGTCAGGTCTGAAGCCACATTTTCCTTAAGAATTTCCACCTCAATGGCTACATTTCCTTGATCAACTTACGTTCATCTGAATTGTTCTATTCTCCATGAAGAGCTGAGCTGCTTCAACCAGAGCTATAAAAATTACTGGACAGTAGACTGTGAAACAGTTAGGTGTTGCCACAACTGTATCTTGTTGCCATTTAGCCTTGGGCCACTAATTGCTTTTGATGAATTATTGCAATGTCTTAGACACAGGAATAGCCTTTACTTGTTTACATTCATAAACAATCAGACTTAACTGCCCAAAAAGTTGGCTGTCATGGTATTTTCTGAACCCTTTCCTGCAGGTATAAAAGACAACATGAGGTAATGAAGAACTGGAACTATTAATTTAATAAAAGTAAAGTAAATGAAAGTAAAGAGAAAATAAATAAATATTATTTTGTTTTTAATGAAAAAACAAAAGTAACTCAGTTGGTATTTTGGTCTTTTGGTTCATAAATTGTCTCTTCAGATTTTTACCAATTGTGTTGGATATATGCCAGACAAAGGAAGTAAAAAGTAGTAAAACAGTAACAAAAATATTCTTTGCCTCCAATCTCGGTCATGACTTGACATATTTAGTACTTCAGGGCTGTAGTTCTTTTCTTCCATGTAGGTCACAACCTTAAGGTTTTTCTAATTCAAATGATTTTTTTTCAGCCCATTGTTAAAGATTTACCATCTTCAACTACATTTTGTCAGTAAATCTACTGTTATATATATTTTTCATAAGCTCAGCACTTTGTATTGATTATAGAGATGCCTACTATTTAATCCATCTTAAGTGGAAAAAAAACACTAGTAGGCTTAGCAGGCTTAGTAAGGACCACATTTACACTTGCATGCAAAGAGAATACAAATTAGTTCCCCAGTTGTATTACAAACACACACAAAACTTGCGGTGAGGAATCAAAGAAGATCTATGTGGTGTTCAAAAGCCTTTAAAAAAAAAAAAAAAAGCCTGGAGTACAGAGTTTAGCTGCAGTGCTTTACCAAAAGACAGGACTGTCAGAATGCTCTAAAAAGCAGGACTGTATTTTACATATGAATATCAAGACTACTTCATGTTAACACAAATATGAGCACAGCTGTAGCAATGCAGCTGGTACAAGCACAGCCAGAGAAGCCACCTAAGACTCACATCTACAGTTGGGTCTCCAATGGTCAAATGTGGCTGCTTTTACCCTGATCAGGCTGAGTGATACTAACACATTCTAACACTAAGAGCTGTGAGCACAAAGTGTACGCAAACCTGTGATTCAGCAGTGCAATTATATTCAGCCTGGCACATTACAATAGCTATTTTTTAATGTTTTGGGAAATACACACTTGCTGTGAAATTTATTTCTGTGTTTAAAGGTATTGACAGAATACTGTGCACTTGTACTAAACAGACTGGTTACAATTATTGTTAGTAGCAGATGAGTTTACAAATTACTGCACCATTAAACTAGGTCCCTTTAATAGCTTGTTAGATGGGACTGTTGACTAAGGTCACTGAGAATACCAGAATTAGATGAGCAAGACTATTAATTACATTCAAGTGATAGTTATTACAGCATTTCTCTTCCTGTTGTTTGTATTATTACTTAATTCTTGTCATCATATATCAACTAGAAAGATACTTGGGACTAAAGAAGTTTGGACAACACAAGAAAGTAATGACAAAGGAAGGGTTTAAGGAATTGTGTGTTAATATATTCCTTAATTTGATATGCTTTTATAATAAATGTTATATTCTCACAATAAAGCTTCTTAACTACATTAAAAGACTTTTCATGTGAGAAAACTATAACAGTATCATTAGCAAAACGAAAGCTCATACCATTATATATCAGTCTTCAGAAAAGTGGAATTTACATTCTCTTTTTGAAACAATGACCAACAGTTGTTTTAAAATAAAATATAGGACTTCTCAAAGACTTGTACTCAGAGGTCACTCTGTCAAACTAAAATAATTTCAGCTTTTAATAGTTTTCTCAGTCCCAACCACAACAGGGGCTGCATTTCATTTCCAATGCAGTCAACAGGAGGTTTATTGCTGATGACAACAAGCATTGATTCACTGGAGCTTTCAGAAACATTTTAGCATACATCAAGACTTCCTAGAGAAAACAAACAATTTATTTTTTTTCCACAGATAACAGATTGTCCATGGCAAAAAAAAAGTCTCCATGCTAACTGCTTTGTCACATGCACAAAGAGCAGGCAGTCATTGTCTCTTTTTATTTTCAGTTGTGATTTACCTGTACCTGCTAAGCCTAAAAATTCCCCACCAAAAAAAATCCTAGTACCAGCTCCCTCTTACAGTCCCCTCTTCTGAGTCAGGATCACATACACACCAACCTGGCAGAGGTCAATCAGCCTACTTTGTTTCTAACAATCAGGTTCACAAAACGAAGTTCTAATAAAGCCTGCTTACCAACAGTTGCATATTCCATGTTTGACTGTGAGCTCTAGTGGAAACTCTTCCTGTAGCTGAGGTATTTTAAAGACATCGTGTCCACATAGATTCTGTAGTGCCCAAATAACACAGGCACACAACGATACTTCCTCTCTAAATGGGAGCACTTTGCAGGAGCTCTCTTTTCTATTCAATGGACAATTTCCACAAAATGTCTTCATCTACATAAATTTTGGTCAGAAACAACCACTGGGAACAGAGAGACTTTATGACAGCATGAGTCTCATTTCCCTAAGAAACTAGGCAAAAAAAAAAGCCTACATCTTCCACATTACTTTCTGCAGGGTCTACCTGCCAGTACAGCTAGTTAGGTGTTACAAGTATCTATTTTCCTTGCTGAAAAAAAGAAAAAAAAGATTGTTTTTCATTCCATCTTTATGTTGTAGAGGAAAGTGGCTCTCCTCTTAATATTTGTTCTTCCTTTGAAGTTCTGTAATATATATTCCTTTTCAGTCTTGTCTTTACTGTTCTAAGTAACTCAGTCTTGTCAGCGTTTCCTGGAATGATTTGCTTCAAAAGCTCCTTATAGTTCTGTTGCTCTTCTCTGTGATATCTTTCTGCACGGGTAGATTCAGTCTCCTCATCTGTATACTGTATCCGCTAGATGCCTTCCCAGCAGTTAAGGTAATGGCAAAAAGATGAAAAACTTTAACAGAAAATTCCTTTGGATTCCATATGGAATTTGCTTTGCTCTGCTGCATCATGCTGAGATTCTCTTCCACTCTAACTACTAAATCTTTTTCTGCAATTGTGCCACATAGCCAATAATTTTTCATTGTGCCTTTCCACGGGGACTGCATAGGCACTTTTCTTGATGGAATTTCAACTTGCAGCATCATAATTCACTGGCCAATTGTCACACAGATAGACACTCCAACACACTCTACAAGATACTTCCCATATTCTCCAATTGATTATAGTAAAAGCAATTTACTTTATTAACGACTGTATAAAGCAATATGTAACCCTCACAGGTTGACAAGATCTGGTTCATACTCCTTCAGTGTTTGCTTCATATTAAGAACAGCAATTACTAGGTAGGTAAATTCAGATACTCATGTCTACTTCTTGACATAAATTAATTTCTTATCCTTGGAAAACATATGTGAGAAAGGGAACCCATTTTATTAACAAAGCAATCAGCACTAAGCCCAGTTCAGCAATTCTTCCATATTACAGAAAAGCATTTAGGCACCTTATAAAGTCTAAGCTTTGGGCTTACTTCTTCTTGATCTAACTAGCATTTTAACAAAAAGCCATCAGTTAGCTAAATGCTAACATATCTAACAAAGGTGGATGATCTTAAACACAAACTTGAAAACTAGGCTAAAATAGGGTACCTGTGAGAAGTCAAGCCCCACACATGATCTGAGCATTTTGTAGAACTGGGACTACAATTTTCCATGTAAGTGGTAGGAGTGTCTGTCCCACTGTAAGGCACTCCAGTCCTTCAGGGATATTCCACCAAACATTTTTCTTTACTTTCATGAAGAATTCTAGTCAATTCAGCCTTTACTAAATCTAAAGTGCAAACAATCTATAAAAGCGCAGCCACAAAGCTGCACAGTTAACTACTCTGTCTCCTGAAATTCATGAACTGCAAACTGCAGCTGGGTGGGAAAGTTACCTCTGTGCTATTGGGGGCACCCATGTCAGCATTTTAACTCAGATCAGGAGGCAGCTTCTGAAGGAAATCTGATGATGATCCTCACTTACAAAAGCTCATTGCAGCACAGTGTCAGGGCATACAAGCTGCTAAAATGACACTAAAAGATGTGCTCCAGGCATGCACTCTGGCTACTAAAACATGCTCGGTCCACTGAATCACATTACAGCTAGTACAACATCAAGCCCATGTCAGTGAATGTGAAACATACTGCATGGACATCATACCCTCAGCACTGACTGGCTCAGTCCAAAGATATACTCCTTAGTAAAGAAACAACTGTCAGAAGCCACTATTGGAACTGTCCTTCATTCAGAGATAATGAGCTAGATGATCTTTTTGCAGTCTAGCATTATATTTTTATGATCTGCCAAACCCTTATCACACGTGTCCTATTTCCAGTCCACTAATGATAAGAGGCCATTCCAAATTTTTATGATTAAAACACTTCGTATAAAGGAAACAACTCTTCTAGCCAAACTATTCTCAGTGGTGGCCAGTGACAGGGCAAGGGGGAATGGGTATATATCGAAACACAGGCAGTTCCACCTCCATGTGAGGAAGAGCTTTCCTGTGAGGGTGACAGAGCCCTGGCACAGGCTGCCCAGAGAGGCTGTGGAGTCTCCTTCTCTGGAGATCTTCCAAACCCGCCTGGATGCCGCCCTGTGCCCCGTGCTCTGGGTGTCCCTGCTGGAGCAGGGGGTTGGACTAGGTGATCCCTAGAGGTCTCTTCCAACCTCAGCTATCTTCTGACTCTGAGAAACAGGAATAAAGATAACAAGTGTTCACATAAAAGACAGAAACAATGTTTACTCACATGTACTGTAGGTTGACATTTTTCACAAATGCCTGCCGGGACACAAACCGTAAGCCTGAATCCACCACAGTCCTATGAAAATAAAATAAAACTATTAGCATTGTTCATTTAAAATACAATGGAGTTATAATAATAATAATAATAATTAAAATAAGAATGCATATCAAGTTATAACTATGCTGAACTGCAAGCCCTACAGCTATATTCTATATCACAGAAAGTTAGGCCTATTCTCTGATGAGATCTGCATCTGCTTCCACAAAAGGAATAAAGCAATATTAACACCACAAAATAATAATATGAAATACTCACAAATTTTTAAGTCCAACATAAAATCCAACTTCGTTGTCATTGATACTTTCTAATTTACTCTGGTTCGCAATATAACTGTGGAAAACACAAGACAGAAAATAAAGTATGAACATGCTGCTCCCACAGCTTTGATTGTTCAAGGTCAGCAGGGAAGCCTGAAAGCCAGCAGCAGCTTCTGATCCACTGCAGTGAACACTGAAATCTAACTGGAGCATCCGCAGAGCAGAAGTACCCCTTCCAGCCCCCCATTCCCCATCATTTAACTGGTATTTTGCAGGATGGAGCTGAAGAAGGAATAGCTGAGTTTTAAGGGCTGCCTTGGCCTTATTTCCTTCGTGATATTGTTAATTTAGTCACTCATTGTACTGATTTCCTCTCTGTCCCAAAACAGTTGCAGTTTTGCTTGAAGCAATAGGAGAACAGAGGAAAGGGAGGCTACATTTCAATATCTTACATACACAGGTAGAAATAAAGAGAATAGAAACTGTTGTGAGAGACCATAGCGCTTGAGCCCTCTCACATACCATGAACAGGCTAAGCCCTGAGAAGATGCAGTAATGCTAGCTAGTTGTTTGTATTATGATCATGCAAGATCTATGAATGACTAAAGATGATGATAAGAACCTGTTATCTCTTCCGCAGCCAGAAGTATTACAGTGCAAAGCAAGCTATCTAGGAAAGAAGAATCAGAGGAAACATCAATTGACTGACTCTCCGAGTAGAAAATAATCCTCATGTGGGAAATCATGTTCCCAAAGAGTTCATGTATTTTCAAAGATAATCCAGCCATGGACAAAACTTGAGATTCACCTGTATTTTTATAAAAACTCAGCATGAATCAAAGCAACAATACAGTAAGTTTCCCTAAACAGAAGAAGTCTGTCTTTTGCTAGAATAAAACTTGTTTTCATTTTAAGCGTTTCGTGTATTTAAATGGAACTCTGATGAATTGGAGAGGAAGAAGGCGTATCACTTTCCCAAAGGCAACAAATCTACTTAAATGGGTGTTTTAGAAAACTCCTTTGTGTGCCTGCAGCCCAAGAGAAGCTTGAAAATCCCACGAGCTGGGCTGGGCTTCCCTCCAAGCTGACTTGGGGTATGGTCTTGCCAAGTGCCAGGAAAAAGCAGAAAGTTTCTCCTAATGGGACTCATTGTCCCTTGAGAAAAAGAACAGCCGTAAAAAGATAGCACGTGACAGTGGACAAAACACATTATCACAGCATCATATGACAGTGACTATTCTTTAGGGCATCTTAGGATAAGAATAGAATGGTGTGTACCCATTATAGGATTATAATTTCCTACATATTTTTTGCCTTCCTTGTGTTTGCTTTTTTTTTTTTTTTTTTAAGATCAATGAGATTTAATCCTTTTTGGATTATGTCTTATTAATCCATTTTTTGCTTGTTCATTTGTTAATTTATGTATTTTGCCAAGTAAAAACTACAATGCAGTCTATTAAAGACTATCAGCCATTTCATTTGAGAGTTGTATAAGTAGACAATCCTACTGCCTTTGAATTTACCCTGAAGAGAATTAAGTTCATCTTATCAACCTCTTGGACTTCATCATGCTAAAATAAATTTATGCAAGAGGGACCAGAGATATCTTTCTCACTCTGTCTTCTGTGTTCAACCAATGAGCAGCCAGATAAGACCAAAAAGAAATTGGGAAATGCAGAAGAGCAGAAATCAAGAAAAATGGACAAAGGAACAGAGAAAGGAGTCAGAAAAATGAAAGAGAGGAAGAGACTGGGCAACTGTTTTTTACTGTCTGAAGATTAAATCATCAACAAAGCTCTGACATGCAGTACCATCATCCAACCCCACGACTTAATCAAACACATTTATGACACATCCTGATCTGACATTGCAACTTTAATCATAAAAACTTTTAACCAGAACCTCCCATTACCAGAAGCTACAGAAATCTGACACAACTAACAACTGAATATCAGTGTATTTACTTTCTGTGGTAAACCTCACTCCGTGCACAACAGCTTGGCTCTGCTGAAGTTAACAAAGCTAGCACAATTTATGTCAGAACAAATATGAATGCAGACTATAGCAATCAGTGCATTGGTCCTTTACAAAGGAACAATATTTGAGATGAAGAAGCAAAATAAATTCACAATCCTTTCTCTCCTGTCTTTCTCTTATTGTTTCCCTTAAAAGGAGAGAAGTTCCACTATTTTTTCTGTGCTCATGCTAAGTTCTTTATAGTGAATGATTTATGATTCTCAAGGAACTAAAACAACCCACGAACTTTCCACAGGGGAGTTTCCAAGTTGGGACCCTGAAGAAATTCTGACTAAGTGCAGCTACAATTAACTCAAAATACTACTACTACAATTAAATCATAATACTACTACTACTACCACCTCACTACTACTACTACTACTAGCAGTAACTACTCCATGCATTATTTTTTGTATCCTGTCCCTTTTGCACAGGGATGTGTAGTCAAGCAAATGTCACAGAGCAGGAAATCTCTGCAGAAGAAGTAGACATATGCAGTTTACCACAAGTGTGTCACGTCCTTTTAGCTTCCCTACTTGCTTATAAAGTCATTTTTAGGTTAAGTCTTTGCAACTATTTCAGAGTAGGAAGAAAAAGAGAATTGCAATGACTGCTGCCATACACTTTAGGGTGGAGTTGTTCTCTTGTTAATTCAGAGGGAGGTTTGAAATAAAACCTTTTCTCTAACTGCAGACTATTTTTATCTTCCTCACAACTACTCTACCTTGATGTTACTTATCATCAAACATTAATACTGTAAAAGCTCCAACTTGCAGTGAGTGATGTTGAGAAATGTGATTTGCCTGCCTGCCCTTAAGAATATCCACCCTGTTCTTTAATTGAACGCTTTTTATTGCAGCACAGAAGAAAAACATCCTGACTCATGGCTGGCTGAAGTCACCTGAGGAGCCTGGAAGCTCCCACTGCACACCACAGCGAAGTATAACACTACTGAAAGCTGGCAGGGTATTATCCACACCAATCACACATATCCTCTCACAAATGCCAATTTTTGCCTATAAACCAAACCCCTCACCCGGCTACACCACTATTCATTTCATTACACTATGGCATTCTGTCTCTATTTAGTGAGTCATCAGTAAACAGTATTTGGTTTTAGACTGCTAATTTCATCTCTCCAACATAAATTACTGATTAATTCTGATGAAGGCATTCAGAACCATACAGCTATCGACTGCACATTGCAAGCTACATCAACACACACATCTCAACACACTTCAACAATTTAATTATTGAATAATGCCACATACTCATATTTTACCACTTCCAAGTTTTTGGAAAGAGTATTTTTAAATGCTACAGTAAAAGACATATCTTTTTCCAAATAATTTATTTAAATGAGGTATTCTATATTAGATATGTAAGGGACAGCATTAAGTCAGAAATAATTGATGAATTATGATGATATGAAGAGAAAGTAGGCTCTGCACTTTAAAATAGTGCTAGAATAGCTCAAAAAAATAAAAGGATTTAATGCTAACTTCAAATCTGGTTTGTCTTTGTTCTTTCTCTTGAAAATGAAATATTTGGTCAGAAGAAATATGCCTCCCTATTCTATCTAGATTAATGTTCATCAAGCTATACTGCTCTATTTGGAGCTATGAGGACATGCTGCAAAACCAGCCGCACACTAATCTTAACAACATAGATGCAAGCACGTAACACTGTAATGCAGCTCCAGAAAGATTTCTGTTGCCAGAAAACTCCCTTTATAGGAAACATATTTTCTTAACACTCCAAAAAATAAATCAATTATATGTTTAGTCCTGGTTCATACAGCTGGAGAAAAAGTTTTGAAAATTAATAAACATTCCCTGGTGAAATGTTTCTGAACTTTGGGAAAACATTTTACTCTGAGTTATTTTTTCATCAGATCTTTAGGGGAAAAGGCAGCACACTCCAGCCATTGAACTGTCAGTAGATGAATACCATTTAATGACAGGTCACGTATGTCTCTAGTCTACACTATTGTGAGAGCTGTATGTAACATCCACAACTTGAAAACTGTGAAGTTCCCTTGTGCATTATTTTCTAACAAACTCAAGTGTTAGACCAAGTTCATCAAAAGGTATGCTAAAACTTATGGATGTTTTCAGCACACCTGTGCGGATTTATGGTCATGCATCAAAATCATGTAAAACTTACAAGCTTGACACAGTTCTTGATGAAAGTTGGCAGATTCAAATGGGTTTCATTTGCAGTCCCATTGAAACCCAACTTTAAATAAAGCTCAAGGGGTGTGAACTCACATAGTTTGAAAGTGAAGCACAGAGCTACACAACATTACGTACCACGAATGCCAGGTTTCAGACAGATGTAGGGACCAATCATCTAACTATCGCTCAAGCAAGAAATCTTGACACACAGGACCAAGCTCCCTCTAGGACATAATATCTGTAAAATACTTATTAGCAGGCTAATGAGTATAATATGTCTATGCCAGCAGCAAGTTTTTTACAGATAAACAGATTCAGTGCTATTCCAATTTATTTTATTTTACTGTCTTCATCTAGAATCATCAGTACCAGATTTCAGAAGGCCAATATCAGAAAAAAAAACCTCTACCACTAAAAGAATGCCCCACATCTCAGAAATCAAGTGGTCAGCTCTTTGGCTGTCTGTTGTCTCCTGATAGCAAGTTCATAGCAAGCAAATTCATAGCAAGTACTGCACTTTTTTTTTTTTTAAACTGTGAATCATTTTGTCCTTCAAAAAGAATGGAAAACTCATTGCCACTATCACAGGTTTCTTAAGTCATCCTTTATTTTTTTTGCCTTCCAATTAGAGGATGTAATCATGAGTCATATGGGATTACAGAAGGTATCTTTCCATATTCCAGTACAGCAGCCCTTGGGCCGACAGAATTAGTGTAGGGATGCTTCTTTATGGCACACAGATAGGCACACACATTTTTTTGAGCACATTCTATGCATATCCCATATTCAGAAAATGCACTGTTCAGGGCTATGTGGAACTAAGTATCTCATGGCCAGGACATTGGAGTTAGTTTCAAGGACTCCTGAATCTTGATCTGTGGCCATTTCAAGAGCCAGGTGACAGCAGGACCCAAATGTTCTCCTCCAAAGATACCACGATTATCCAATTCGTAGTATCCGATTAGTATATACAATTGCCATCAGAAATTGCTTCTCCAAAGTTGACATCCCAAACCAGCAGCACCAATCCACCAGCTTAATGCATTAGAGTGCTGGAATTTTACGGTGATCCCACGCTTCTATTGGCACGGCAAATGAGGAGGCAAGCTCTTGCTAATGACTGCAACTCCCTGGAAAACGGAAAGCCCATGGTCTGCCAGCCAGCATTAGTTCAGTCCTTACCGCATGCAAACATTAAGGCAAAAGTAAAAATAAATGAGTATGACTGCAATGCAGAGTTTAAGAGTTACTATATTTAGAGACAGGGAAAAAGAAATGTAATGCACCCCTGGGCTTACTTTGTCTCCGCTTTGGCTTCAAGGTGTTTGTTTTGTTCTCTTCAAATAGCAGACTACCAAATCAAGCTAACACTCAAGATAACTCACACAACCCTCCAGAGTCAGCATTCCTGCCTTTGACAAATCTCACTTTCAGAATAACGCCACTCAAATCAAATGAAAAGTTTATTTACTTATTTCCTACATTAAGATACCCATTTAGAGTCCTGTTTTCACCCCTGAGCTTCATCTAGTCTCTAAGTGTGACACTTTACCGAGATAAAAATTTTTAACATTTCTTCACAGGACTATTGGCAGAACTGTTTATATTACTTGAAAACAATCCAAAAGACTTATCAAATCAATCACAGTGATCAAATCTATCAAAAATACTTATTTCTAAAGTTGTATCTTAACAACTGGCCTTATACTTTAGCTGTCCACAAAAGACCTTTCACGTACTGCATATGAATTCACTTCTGCAGATGGGCATGAAGGAATTTATATTCCCATACTCCTTTCTAATCTGTACCCATTAAAAAAAGACACATTAAATAGGTAAATAAATAAATATGCAAAAGGACGAAAGGAGAGAGTAATGAATGTGCCTATTTATTACTCCTTGGCAGAATGTCGATATAAGAGCAAATAAATACCTCTTCCTTTAATTTTGGCTTGTTAGGAAGAAAAGATGTCTTGAAGAAATAAATAGATGTTAATAAAAATACATATGATAATCCCTTCTCCTACAGAATCACTCAATGTGGTGATTTTTCAAAATTTGTAACAGAAGCCCTTTCTCAGTACTGACACAGACCCCTCCTGTAGTACAGTCACCTTGATGCAAACAAGACAGACAAAACGTCAGTGCCGTACTAGGGCACTTTTAGTTTGTGCCCAACACTGCTTTAGGCAGATCTTTTTAGGTCTTCCAGTAAATTAAAACAATGAAGCAACTTGGTTGATGTCAAAATTTTTAAATTCTTTTCTTCCCCACACCTCTGCTCAGATAGACACTTGCTGAAACCTTCAGAGCTAGATATTCACTGGCTGTCATAATTCAGTATGCCTTTCAACATTTTAAGTCCTTTTCCTATCTTCAAGTTTTGACATATTCAGTATTTCCTGACTCTTTGATTCACTGGAAGAAATTCCTTCTGAGGTCAGTGCTCCTCCCAGGTACATTATTTCCACTGTCTAATATTAATATTTGGTTTTACAGTTTAAAATTACTGGCTCTTGGAATGTCAAATGCCCTCTTCTGGCTTTTTGGATGTTCACTGGTTCATCAGGAGAAATGCCCATACCTGCTACACTTTCCATTGGCTTTCCACTGCATGCAATACACTTCCAGTCAAACATAGTTCAAATGATGGAGTGAAACTGCAAAGCTTGAAGACATCTCTCCAGGAAAATCCATCTATATCCTGTTAATGCATTAAATTTGCTGAATAATTTGACTCCTGACATCTCAAACAACATTCCCTTTTTCATAAGCCAGCAAAAAATGTTCTTTCTTCTGTTTTTATTTAAGTCTTGAGAGTCTACATATGGTCATAATCTCCATCCTTTTTTCTCCGCAATTATTAAATAGAGAACCCAATTTGTAGATGTTTTTCTGTTCTTCAAATGATACCATCTGCTGCCACGGTTCACAATTCGTTTTCAAGCCTCTTTCTGAAGGCCTGTGAAATATTTTGTGTACCCCTGGCCACAGATTTGCATATTCCTCAAGCCATATCTGGTCTTTTAATGGAACACATATTTGAATACATCTTCATATTATGTTACTGAAACATTTCAAAAGGGCTATAGGTTGCTCTTCTGAATTTCTATTATACTGGTTCTCTTGATGTTTACCCCACCCTTCTAGGCCCAAAACAGATGACCAACTTCTGTATGTCAACACCTATTTTACCATTTATATTTAACTGATATATTTTTCAGGGAGCATTTCAACAGCAGTAAAATTGCCTCTCTGTTAAAAGTATTGCAGATGCACTGTTAAGTCTTCCACATTTACATGCTCTCTGAACTTATCTATTACATCTTCTGTTAGTACATTTATCTCCATTCCATTCCCTCTCCTGTACAGGCCAATTCTACTGATTTTAATTGGCCAGCTTTTTGAATTGATAGCTGCTTCCCTTATTATTCCTAAAAAACAACACTTTATCTTCACTTGAGGAGTCCCTTCTTTACTATATACAACCATTTCTTATGTGCATTGCATATTTTTACATGGTGGTGGGTTTATTACAGTTTCAGCACATTTGTCACTATCCAAAGCATTTCAAGTGTTTTGTGTATTTAAATGGTATTCTAATGAGTTAGGGGTTGGCAGGTGAGTGCCACATCACTACCATTGCTTCCATAACCTTCCATGTTTCTATACTAGCCAATTTAATTTCCGGGAAATTCTCCTTTACAAAGCTTCTTTGCAAAGGGTTCTTTTTTTTCACATTTTTTTTGTGTATTTCTGTTTGCTCTGGTGCTTGCCCTATGCTTACTGCTTTTCCTAGTGTTAGAACAACTTGACTTAGAATCCATTCAGGGATTTCTGTATTGCTACAGTTCAAGAAAATCTACTCTTTTGTAAGTGTTAGTTTTGCATTTTTAACAACATTTTAAGTCTTTGACCGTATTCCTACCATTCTGCCTTCTCACTCTGAATGTACCTGTCACAAGTTGACATTCTTTTTCAACACGTTCTTCAATTTTTTTCCTTATTCCTGCAAAAGCCACCATCTCCTTGCCCCCCACCATAAATTTCATGGTTTCATGGTTCATTATTTACGTAAACATTTTGTCTCTATCACTGGTTATGAACAGAGTAAATTTTTTGTCATTGTCCAGTCCATCTATCCTAGTGGATTTCACAACCGCTCCACACTCACGCACACCTTTCAGCATTTCTCTGATTTACGCACCTCGTGGCACTCCCTCCATCTTTCGGGATGGGTGAGGCATTCACCTGCAACCACACAAGACAGAGCTGCTCTCTCTAAAGCCAGTCTTTAAAAATTAGGAAGAGGCAAAACAGGAAAAGAGAATAGGAAACGAATAAGCAATAGACTATTAACTTCCCCCATACAAAAGAAGAAATTTCACCTTCTAGACCGATTTTCAGCATGTAGGTTCAGCGAGAAAAAAAAAAAAAAAAAAANAAAGAAGACATGTCTGTGTCTAGTAGAGGAACTGGAAGAACTAAAACAAATTTGGGGGAAATGTTGGGAACCGTATTTCCAGGAATGTCAGATTCAATTCCTTCCTCTTTCTTAAGTCTCCCAAAATACACCCTTCTATGAAGTAATCTCAGGCAGGCATTTTCAGCCTTACCTGTTCATCCTGTTCCTGTTTCTGCTGTAACTGCAGATGTAGAGGAGCAAGAACAGGACCCAGTTGTCTTGCTTCACAAATAAGCATCACAGTGACTTAGCTAAACAGACAGTTCAGCTCTCTGACCCAAAAGCATATTTAAATACTCCAAGACAGGCAAGGCAACTCTGACAGGAAGAATCAAGGCAAATCCACATCTGTATGCCATATAGGACGGTAGTTAAGACATGCAAGTTGACATGCAAGACCTTGGTTCATACCCATGCTCCGATTCAAGCGGAGCAACTCTCGACACGCTCTGCCGAAATGTTTTGTTTAGGACCAAATGAACATTTCATTCTTTGGAAGGATGCTGCTCACTAGCAGAAGCCCTTGCTTTCCCCACTCAGCTCCACACTCAAGGTTCCTCCCACTGTCAGTGACAAGAGATGGGGAGGGCAGAACGCTTCACCAGATAACTCGTGGGGGGAATCTAATTTTGTCCTTCTGAATCACTCCTTGGGAGAAGTCGGCTTTCCACTGCAGGCAGGAGTACAGCCAGCTGAGCTAGCACAGCTTGTAGGGACCCTCCAGGTTTTAATTACTGGGACCTGGGACAGTCCCATCCACGCTCAGCAAGTCCGATGCACGACACTCATAGCATGTGCTGCAGAAAGTCCCTCCGTGTATGACCATTAGGTCTGACATGCCCAGTCTATAGGTATATGATTTATCCGCAGATACTCACTATGCTGTCTGGCATTTAGAGAGTCAGACAGTTGTTGCAAAAGTATGGAAAAAGTCACGTCTTCTATGTTCATCATATGGGATACAGCATCTGACAGCATAATGTGAGATATACACGTTACACAGGATATCCACTTAATATTGCTATTTTATTTTACATGTATGGTCCTGAAATAGAAAGTTAAAAATTACTTTATTTAAAATCATAGAATAAGTCTTATCATAAAAATTATTTTTACCTTAACTGCCAGACCAAGAAGAAAAATAAATAACCTGCCCAGCCCTAATTAGAGCTGTATTAACAGATTCTTCCATTTAAACCTTAGAAGTGTTACAATTGCTTTTCTATCTTGGCAATGGACCAAGTTCAATCAGTGCATTGCCCTTCCTTTATTTGTACATTAGACAAATGTATATTCTGACCAACATATCCTCTGTGAATCTAGTATGAACTTCTACAGTGCCAACATGTCACTGTTCTGTCCATAGTACTATTATGCAAGTTCAACCAAATACGGAAATTATCTAAAATTTGCAAAGTCCCTGTAAAATACTCCATCTCAACCTCCCATTGCCTCAACACAGCTTCTCTTCAAATAGTACGAGAAAATTCGAGATCCAAGAAAAGCTTCACACCAAACACAAATTGTATGACGGACTAACAGTCCTCAAGAATATCCCTGCTCTTTCAAACTAAAAACAAGGCAGGAAAATGCTTGGGATCAAAGTTCTTTTCATCTGTAGCATATGTTCTCCAAACTCCTAGACACTGGCAAAATGCTAATTCTGTTGATGTTCTGCCACCAACTTTAACAAGGACAGAATCTGGGTCCCAGCTTCCCCTTAAAATAAAAGGCAGCCCTAAGTACCTTGCTGGAACAGGACCAGGAGGCTTAGCAAAAGGCTGGTTCAAGTCACACCGCTCAGAGATTATGATATCTCAGACTGCCTTTACAAATGCCTTGGGCCTTGTGTCTGCCTTGTTCTGCTTTATCTTAGTCTGTAAAAAAGTCTTGTTTTTTCAGGCATTGCTGAGAACCAAAGCCTATTGACCTGGAAAATGATCTTCAGGAATTTATCCTACCGATGACAACACAAGTCAGAAACAAGAATAGCTGAATTGGTATTAAATATATTAAACAGTTTCAGCTATAACTGCTGTCAATAATCATCACTCAATGCAGGTCATTTTCCTTCCAGAAAAAAAAAAAAAAAGCATACTCACAATAAAATTTCCATGGCATAGCTCTTTTCCCATAAGTACATTATGACTCTGCAATGCTATGGTTAACAGTGGCTATATAAATCACAAGATCTCCATATACATATGCCAAGGGGGTTAGTGTGGCTTGCTTTATGCAATTTCTGAAAACTTAGGCCCCCAATCAAAAAGGTACATTCCCATATATTTGATTTCAACAGCGACTATGTGTCCTTATGCATTTCTATAAGTAGATCTTAGTACAACATTCAATAACAGTATCCATATCCTAGGCAGTATAGACATATTGCTTTCAAGCCACTTTGAATTTCTCCATTTCAAATGCACTTAAATGATAAATTAATACAATCAGCGCCGCATTAAAGAACAGTTTTCCAAAAGAGATTTTTGCAAACATAACAAGTTAAATATATACCTATCATCACTAAGGAACTGGGAGGATTTTTAAAGTGCTCTGCTTTCGTCATTTATTTTGCTTCCTTATGCTCATGCAGTTTGTTCAAAGAAACTCTGCCAGATACCTTTGTTGGTACCTTATTAGTTACCGCTGCTCTGAAAGATTAAGAACAATGGAGAGAACTGTAGTAAAAAGGAACATGCTCCCCCCCGACACACACACACACTTTAAAACAAAACATTCAGAAATAAAACCAAAAGACCAAAACCTCAGATTCATACAAACAGGCTTTAATTTCATGCATAGACCCTGATCTCTCTTAAAATTCTTGGGTCAGTAAAGAGTGGGAATGAGAGGTGTGTTTTGCAAGCCCAGTCCAGCACAAGGCTGAGCGTATGAAGGGTGCTGGGCTCCCCGAGCAACTCATCAGTCCTCACCTGCTGCAAGGACATGGTCTACCCCGAGCTTACCTGGGAGCCAAAAGAAACCAAATCAAACGCATCAAATGACATTTGAGGTTTTTTGAGAGCCTAGGAATTACAAGACTGATTTTCATAATGCTATCTTTCAGCACACTGTAGCAAACTATCAACAGCTTTAGAGGAAGTTTTTGTTTGTGTGTTTTTCAAAAATAAGGCAGGTTCCAAATAAAAGTATTATTGTATTACAACTGTCCAAATTCCTTTTAATAATTTGCAGCCTGATGCCTCCTACCTTTATTATATCGTTCCAAATCACCAGAAATAAACTTTAAATCCAGCCAAGCCATCCCGTCCCGCACTGCCAAGAGCAGTTTTCAGGAGGAAGGGGATGGGAACTGAGAAGTGTGGTAGACAATTTTATATTATATTTAATCTACAGTGGAGTCCAGAAGGCTAAAATGAAATAGATCCAAAGAATGAACATCACTGAGCCTTTTATGATTTTAAGTGTGCTTTTTCTTTAGCACAAGCTCACATGACTTGTTAAATAATTTACTCTATAAATTACTTATCCTGCCTTATTTATTAACAATTCTAGAGTGCTTTACATAACGGCATTAGAAATTTATTTTGTGGTTTTGAAACGTACGCAATACACAATCACCTCTTTCCTTTACAAGGGAAGAGCTAAACAGTCACCTACTATTTCGTTGGCAAGCCGTTCTTCCTGATGCATGCCAATTAATTTCAAATCTTATTCACCTGAGCAATCATAAATCAACATATTAATGACTTGGTATTAGAGCTGCTAATCTAGGCCACCAACATACTTGCACTGCAAGCAAATACTTCAATAGCAAAGACTATGAACAGACGCATGCAACGAGAGCGGTTAGCAGTACATTTTATTTATGAGAAAACTGTTAGATCAGTCCTTTTAGAAAAAATCCTGAAAAAAGTAAGTGGCTTGCTTACTACCCTGTTAAGATTTTCTTCAAGTGATCGTGCTACAAAATGCTTATGCATCATTGTGCCTACAGGGTATGTATTTAACAATATCTATACATTCATTTTGTTCTCACCAGTCTTGCTCTTAGCGCGAGATTCAGCTCTCCAGTGCCTGATTTCATCATTTTAATTCAAGGCCTCACTTTGGAGTTTGGCTTTTCCCTAATAGCCTCAGTACTACAAAACAGCTATTGTGATTTAACTCTTGTTATGATAAGGAATCTTAGCACAGGCACATGCTTTCCAGACGAACTGCAGCCCGTGTCAGTGTCTTCAACAAGGGGACCAAAATCCTATTTTATTAGAGGCCAGGGATTTCCAAAACAGGCCCTTTATCCATTGGAAGACAAAAATGTGCAAAAAAAAAAAAAGAACACAAGGAAAGCAAAGAGTGCAGAGGATGAGTAAGAAAAGAAGCAGGCAGAAATATTCTTGTGCCCTCCCACACTAAGATGCAGCAGCTGGGCCTCATTGGCCCAACATAAAGAGCTCCAGAGGGATTTATGCTCATTTCAGCCCATGGGCACGGGGACCTGAACAGGAATAAAGCAACAGGACCATGTGTGCCATGTGTGAGTACTGGGGTTAAGCTCCAAACTGCCTAGGTGTGGAAAAATAGCCAAGGATGCTGGATACCAAGTGGTTGAGAGGGTCTGATGGGACCAGACCCATCACCAGCAGCAGTGCTACCCCTCCAGGGCCCAGCCGTCCTCCAGTGCCAGGGGCAATCCTTGCGTCCCGTGTTCCCCCTCGCACCCTGCCTGCTCAGCGCCGTCCACCTGGCCCGCCGCCAGCCCTGCCACCACCGCAGGGTCCCTCCGGCCGGCCGGATCGCGCTGCTAAGCCACTGGCAAACGCCTGGCGCACACACAGCCTTCTGCCAGGTGAAAGGCCTGGCCACACTCCCAGGGAGTCACTGGAGGAAGCGTCTCCAACCGAGAACAGGGCGATGACAGAAACAGCACACGAAACACCAGTCCCAAAAGCTATTCGGGAAATATGCAGAAATAGGTATTAATAAAAATTAAGTGACTTATGCTCTTCTCCTTCTCATTTATACCCAGAGTAATTACACCAGAGAGCAATGGAATTGCAGTCTGAACTACGGAGCACAGAGAAGAAAAATCAGGCCTGAAGCTTCCTGAGACAACGCAATGCTACAGCCTCTCAAACTCCTTTATTACCTAAAAGAAAGATGTGCAGTGTAAAAAATGCATTTTCACATTCTGTATTTACGCTATTAGAACAGCTTCCAGAACATCCTTATTTTTTTACCGACTTCCCATAATGAAATAACACAACAACTACAGGGGGACAATTTTTAATTTATGCCTACAAACTAATTAAAGGACTGCCCGTGTTTCATGCTAAACTATGTTAAAAAAGACCATCTTAAGTATGTGCAATAGCATCTCCTGAGAAATCCATGACTCAAAATTATTTTTAGACTACCAGACACAACAGCATGCAGTGTCACAGTAAAAACTGTAAAGATAGACAGTGATGCTGAAAAAAAATACAAGAAAATAAAAATCAGGGGCATCAAGGCAAAATGGCTAGACATGTTTTAAGCTGATTATAGCTGGCATACATATTTATATATGCATTTTTTCTCTGGCCTTTTAGACAGAGTTTAAATTCTAAGGGGAAATTGATGAGTTACCTCCAAATTGAAAGTACTGGATAATAAGGCTAGCAAAGCCTATAAAAATGAGCAGTGATGCATGGCTCGAAGCAATTTTTTTTTTAATGAAGCTATCCACAGAATATTAAACAAACATCTGAAATGATAACTGCTGTAACAACTCAGAAAGATTGTTCATTCTCTTAGGTCCTAAAAATCTAGTGAAGATAGGCTATATATGACTTACAGAAATGAACGTCTCCAGCTTCTTCCCACATACTACACATCCATGGGGAAATGCAGCAAACTGACTACAACAAACTGCAGAAAGGTAGCCCAAAGGCTAGAATTAATCTACAGTCACACCAAATTTCATGGCATTTTTACATTGTTCCTAAAGGAGACTGAAGGAGAGGAGGAAGAAAGAGAAGGAACACTCAGAAATCTGTGGAGACTTGAGGGGAAATATTCTGGTATCTTTTATATTAAAAATGTCATGAGAAAAAATCCAGAGATAGCAGGGACTGGAGAAGATGGAGATGGACAAAACAGTTTCAGAGGGCTTTTTCCCTACATCTGCCATCTACAAAGTCCTGTATGCAAAATTTTGCTCAACAAGAGTCTTTGCAGCTCTTTTCAGGCAAAAAAAATATATCTCTGTCATAGAGTACAGAGAGTACAGAGTTAGAAGACGTGGGTTTGAATGAGAATAGCTAGAGAACCCCCTCAAACCCCCTCACCAAAATCAGCTGCAGGCAAACAAGGACGGAGATGACACACGGATAGAATGAAAAAAATACAACTTCTTGCACCTTCCTCACTCCTAATGAGGGACCCCTACTGCTCCAGTGCTCGCAGGGGAAGGGCACAGTGCAGGCTCCGTGCCTGCCCCTTCCAGCCACCCTACGGAGAGCAAAGGCAGCACGCAGGCTGATGGCCAGGGAAGGAGAGCTGCTCCGCTCTCCCTTCCACTGGGATGTACAGCACCCCTCTCTTCTTCTGTCTTCGGAAAGAAAGTGGCGAGATGCGAGGATGGGAAGGAAAAGCTCCCCACCAAAGCTCTCTGCTTGCGGGAATAAACGGAGGGTGAGAAATGAGAAAAAAAGAAAAAGAAAAAAGGAAGAGAGAAAGAAAATAAGCACCCTTCCCCGTGTACAACCGCCGCAGGGCTGCGGTTCGGCGGCGCTGGCGTTCCCGGCGCAGCAGCGCGCTCCCTCCGCGGCCATCCCTGCGCGCGCTGCCCGCTGCCCTGCGCGCAAACTGCGCGCCGCGCTCCCCGCCTCTCCCGCGATGCGCCCGGGGACCCGCATCGCGGGCGGCTGCGCCTTATGCGGTCGCCGTTTGCCACCCAGACGCTCTCGCGCATCGCGGGGCCGGGACGCCCACCGCCACTCGCGGGGCTCTCGGNCAGGCCGCGCCGCCGGCGCCCGCCCCGTACTCACATCTCGGTGACATTGTGTCCATCGGCGCTGCGCTGCGGCACGGGGAAGGAGGCGATGCCCGGCGCCTGCTCCGCGCACCAGATGCGCCCCGGGCTGCAGCGGCAGGACGCGGGGCAGGCGGGCGCGCCGCGCCAGCAGCCCAGCAGCGCGCAGCACAAGCCCCAGAGCCGCGCCAAGCCGGGACGCGGCCACCGCGGGGACACCATGACGCCCCCGCTCACTCCAGCGCTGCCCCACGGCCGCCTCCTCCTCCACCTCCTCCTCCTCGGGCCGCCGAGGGTGCGCAGCCGTCCGCGCCGCCGGGCGCTCACATGGGCGCGCCGCACCGCGCC
>VWPW01084860.1:97753-123211 GCA_013389825.1 Crypturellus undulatus | reverse complement strand
CCGCGCCGCGCTCGGCCTGCGCGGCAGGTGCGCCCGGCAGCGCCCGGCCTCGCGGGCATCCCAGGTGAGCGCGCTGGGAGGAGTGCGCCGGCACCTCGGCGGGGAGGAAAGGCTGCCCCGTGTTCGCCCGCCGCGTACGTGTGGAACAAGCCGCCGACACACTGCTCGGGGAGCGCTCGGCAGTGAATCTGACGTGGCGCTTATTAGCGACATGAGTGCGCAGAGCTCTCGGCGTGTGCGCCGGCCTCGCAGAACGCGAGCTCTCACAGGGCGCATTCGCAGGCTTGACATCCAGCGAGGACGTCGTCCAGCACGGGCGGGGGGTCCTTTTGCTTTCAGGGTTCATCTTATTAGCAAAGTCGCAGCCGTGCCTAGCCACAACACTGATTTATGCCTCCTTGAAAGAGAAGGATTGAAGATTAGGTAGAAAGACATAATTGAAAATATTGTCAATCATGTTATCCTATTTAAATCAATTACCTTCTAAATTTAAGCAAAATTGTTGTATAGATAGATTTTTTTTCCACTCAGAATATGCCTCCTTCTTGCCAAGTTCTGCATTATGTCATTTCTAAATAAAACACAAGGAATATCATGGGAGTCCCAAGGAATAACAAAGTGGTATGATGCAGCATAAGAACATGAAAAGACCATAAAATTATATTCAAGTGCAAAGACACAGTACTTGTCTACCCGCATTGCAATACTGGAAAAAATGCAGTAAAATTTTTAATGATAAAGTTTTTATCATTTTTGTCCCAACAGAAAATAAGAGTCTAGTCAGTAATGTTTACATTTTATGGGACAGTTTTTTAAGTGCAAAATAAGTTGGGATTTTTAAAGGATTTTGAGGAAGGTGTCTAAGAGAAAAAGAGAGATGGATAGATTAATAGCAAAAGCCTTAGTAAGGGTCTCTAAAGCAGGACAGAAATAAAAGTTAAAAACCCAGTGGCTGCACTGCTTAAGTTGTTGTTCTGTGGCCACATCCACTTACAACTTTGATAAATATGCTTCATTCCATCTCTCTGGCTTGGAGAAGCACAAGGCTCTCTTAAAGCAATAAATGCTCATTAAAGCTTAATAATTTTGAGATGATAAGCTCACATCAGCATACATCTGTATGGGCACATACTCGATCTTAATAATTCACAGTTTCTGTTTCTATTTTCTTCATTTTCTTCCAGAAATGTCAATGAATTTTCAGGCAAAACCACAAAGATCAACCAAGGTGAATAGTTAATTCAAATACATTGGAAGCTAAAGATCTGTAAGACCCTGAACATGTCAAGCTGTAGATAAGTGTCAAATAATGCTATAGCAGACACTGAAAAGTGGCCATATCACCTGTTACAGAAAATGCCTGTCTGGATTTTCCACATCTCGATGAATCTTCTCATAGGAGCCGTGCTGAGTTGTGTGGTCATCATTTTGTAAAAAAGGTTGGACGTTCCTCAAATAAGTTGCACAGTGACAATGTGGAAAAATGCCTGGATGTAGAAACATGCTGGTAAAATGCCAAATTCTGATTTAAAAAAAAAAAAAAAGTATTTCCACCTAAATTTATCATTTTGTCCAAGTAGATGGAAGGAATAATAACTTGCAGGTATGGAATGTGAGGCCAAACAAGGAGCACAAAATGAAAGCTTCACCCTCACCCCAAAACATCATTGCTGGCCTGCTATTCTGAGCAAAAGAGCAACTTTCTGAGCAACTAGACACTTGGAGTCCCTAAATTCTCAATTTACAGACAATTAGCAATACAAAGAATTGCTGTGTGGGACTTTATTGCTACTTCACTGAAGGTTGTTTATAAGGGTAGCACCATTCTTTTTTTTCTTTTTTTCCTCCAAGGTGAGACAAAGTAGGAAAAAATTGCTTCTGTACTTTCTATGAGCCGTTACCTAAGGGTGACCCACAAACAATCCTCCAGAAACAAGCAGCCTCTGGCAAAATCACGATAAAAAACATCATCCTCAAGGTGGCAAAACTAGAACATGTGGAAGGCATGAAAGTGTAACAAAGCTATAGAGTGTTCTCAGGTCTAGAAAATATGGGCTCTGAGCCAAGATTGAAAGAAGTGGCTTGTTGGATGAACAGAAGATTAAAGTGAGGTGCAACAACACTCCTGAAAATATGTTAAAAGGTTGTGGGAGACGACAGGTAATAATTTTTTTCCCTGTCTACCAGATAGGACAGGAAATAATGATTTGATTTGTGGCAAGGAAGATTCATGTTTGATCTTGTGAAAACTTTTGCATGATAAGGACAGTTAAGCATGACAAATAGATCGCTGCTGAGTGCAGGTGAAATGAACATCTCACCAGATGAAGTAGAACTGATTTTGACTCAGGTAGGAGAGAACTCTTAGAGATTCTGCCCCCTTTCAATTTCTTTACCCATTATTTAGCTGCCTCAGATAAAGTTATAAGAGCACATTCATCTTAATATATAAGAAGCAGAATCTGCAGATGTCGAAATATTGGAAGTGTTTCCTTGAAATTACAGTCATGAAATTGAGTTCAATCACTCTGAAGCTTTTACTCACATACCGTGCATTTAAAAAATATATAGCATATGAACTACAGTAAATATCTAAAAAGGGGCAAACGTGAGAGGAATATCTTCTTAGGGAATCTCTCTGGGAATACTGTTATTCAGATTAGGGCACTGCACTGCAGAACCTGTGTAAGGGTGATGACCACGAGATCTGTGCGTGCACTAGAGCATCCTGTACCCCCAAGGAGTGAGTATGGAATGAGCAGCCCTCCCACACACCAGCAGCAAAGCCGCTTAGGAATAAACTGCTTACATTTTGCTTGCAGTGCTGGGGCTCTTAGCTCTTAGCGGAAGGATAGCCTGAATCAGGAGTTCACAAGAACTCCTGATTTTAAAGAAATCTTTTTTTTTTTTTTTTTTCTGGAGAGATGTCCTGATTTCAATTAAACCTTCCTGGCCTTCAGGCTAGAACTGTGCCCAGAGAGAAGCAAGGTTGCATCAGACTCAGAGCAAGCATTTGGACTTGCATTGCACTATTCTGAGGTGTACCTGTCTCTCCTCCCTAAGCTCCTACATCTTTTCCCTCCATGATAAAAATCATCTTCCACACAACTCTTCACAGAATTTTCTCAGAAAAGAGGACACTGCCTTAATATCCTATCCTGGATATTGTTACTTTCTGTATTCCTTCTATTTACAGGTTTATCTAGCTACTTGATCATAGCTGATTTTGCACTCCTGAATAATGACAGCATTTCTATCTATCTTATCTATTCCAAACTGGTCTCTGCTTTTTTGACTCTAAAGTGAAGCTTAATCCTGCCACCTTGTGCTCAGGAATATTAGCGCACTTCTGTATTCTGAGAAAGGGAAAACTGAGGAATGGGGAAGGAAAAGCTAGCTGCATCTACTCTCTTCTGATTAAAACATATACATATATATTAAATTGATTTGCTGATTGGCTATTGCCTAAAATGTCTTCCTGGCACCTCCTCCCCAAAGCAATCCCTGCTCTAGGGGCAGGCCACAGCGTGTCATTTTTCATATCCCCACAACGTTTCAAAGGTGTGGGGTTTCACTGGACACCCCAGCTGTTTAAGAAAAATAATAAATCAGCTTCTTGGCCCATAATCTGTTTCTGTCTGATTGTCAGAGGTATTAATCAAGGAATTCCTGATAATCCTTATGTTTGTCTGCAGTGTGTACAAGAGCTCTCCTCATCAAGCTTGGGGTAGAAGGGACGTTCCTCCTCATTTATAACAAAAGTATTTTCACAGGGGAGCAGTAAAAGTAATGATTGAAAGGAACACGACTGCGCTTCTACAGTCCTAGGGAGTTCTCTGCCTGTCAGGGCTTCACACCAGCTGCGTCCTCTCTGGGGCACAAAACTCTTGCCACTGCTTCAGAAGCGATGCTTATCCACTACTCTGCTGAGTCTGCCTGCAGCCGTCTAAGCAGGACGACTGGTTGATGCTACCGCTATCCATTTATCTCTTTCTGGATGCCTTGTGACAGCAACTACAAGTGGTGTATTTACCAATGAAACAACAGGAACAGGAATCTCAAAGCCTGTCTCAAATATTCGTTTTTGCTGGTTCTGTTAAGTGATATTCATTCAAGTTAAGTTTATATCAAATAAATAGACTTATCTGGTTCTCAGAAATGATTTCTTTTTAGCTCACCCAGCTGATTTTCTGTATCCCTGTTTGCACAAGTGTATTTCTCTATGGAAGACATGCTTGTCTTTTTGATTGTGTAGGTTCAACAGGTAGAAAGTGTCAACAACATTAGTGAAAAGCAATTGACAATTTTTGCCCAGTTTAAAAAACAATGCAAATAGTAAGAATATAATGGCCATCATGTGTTGACGGTGTTCACAATCCTCCTTTACAATAATCAGTAAAACAACTACACAAGCACTACACCAAAAGGATCAGAGATCACCTGCAAACTTAACTATAGTATTATTGCAAGTCAACTTAAGATGATATATGAGTTAACTGCTCCTGTTATTTACTCTACTGCATTCACATGGGTAACCTATCACAAATGTATATCAGACATCACGATGGGGTTATAGTCATTTGAAGTGGGAAACAGACGTGGCCTGGTCAAGCTATATGCCATACAGTGATCCAGAGAAAGAAAGCTCCATAATTTGTTGGTCAGGTAGAAGTCATTTATTATATGGTGCATGGACTTGTCACAGCCATACGAATGCCTCAATCAAACTGAGGTCACAGATTGTTGCTTGGCCAGCTTCTTCAAAGCAAAAATAATGTACAGTTGTTTTATTACTGATAGCATAAGCAGGACATAACATCTTGATTCCAAAACTGCTGGTTATGTCTCAACAGGCCTCTCCTCACAATGGCATAGATGGGAGTCGTGAGAAGAGATGAGGAGTCAAACTGAGGAGACTAATTGATTTAGGACTGAGAAATCCTGATAGTCCTTACTGTGTGAATGAAGGAAAGGACAACATTCTTCTTTCAAGCTATTCTGTAAATAGGTTGATAAACTTCATCTTCTTCCATTTGCAAATCAAGTACATGGTCAAGTTCTTCATTTTTTTTCCTTTAGGTCCATTAAAATGCTGATACTAGAGATAATAGCAGGTAAGTGTAATGATTGCGGTAAGAAGTTCTAGTTTCTTTTGCCTTCTTATTTTGTTTACTGATATTCTGTGAGTACCTGAGCTGCTTCTATCTCTTATTAAAAAAATGATATTCGCTAAGACTGATAAAGTGGAAAAAAATGCCAATTGTTGTAGAAGACCCACTAGCTTCTCTTTCAGAGCATTAAACCAGACTTTTTTTTTTCAAAATAAATAACTATCTTCTCCTCTGCATATAAAATTATCTCTTGATACTGTCCAGCCTGTCATGAGAAAATACACTGAGGAGTTAGTTAGTTGCTAAGTCATTCTGCCATAATTTGGAGGTTTTCCTGATTCTTTTCAAGTATGATTTCATGATTTATTCTTGAACTCAAGTTATGCATATTCCTTTGATTAATATCTTTTTGCAGTCCCCTCTCTCATAAGGCCGTGCACCCTTGCTGACTATTTTCTGTGGCTCAGCAGATAGCCAGGAAGATGTTCTGGATTCATTACCAGAGGCACAGATTTTCTACATCCCCTCTCAATTCCTTTCTTTTCAACAAACCCCATATTTGGTCACAGGGCATAAAGGATTCTGTTACATAAGTTTTCTGCAGTTTTCTATGGTATTGCCACTATGGTTCCCACAGCAACCACATAGAAAAAAAGGACACATTTGTAAGCTGCACCAGCATCAGTAAGTTGGCACTCATTTCTTTACCCTTTTCATCAGATTCAGATAACCTTATTTCTTCATCCTGTCATGCCCAACTAAGAAAAAAGAACCACTTGGCATTTGTTTTCTGAGGTTCAAGTCAAAGTTGTTGGCTTGACAACATCTGGATCAACGTAAGTGCTGATAGTTAGCCTTCTATTTACAAAGAATGTCACAAAAGTCCACAGTTTGAAATATTTATGTTTTGGAAGTGTTACCATAAACTAATCTATACCCTTTTGGCACCTTTTTAAAATTTCTAGTTAATCTCTAGTTACAGACACCTTCCCAAAACTGAAGTGCTTATTACATGGAGAAGGTCACACGTGCTGTGTGCTGGCAGTAGTGGCTGTTGACTATTACAGTATTCACATATATTTAAGGAGAACTCACCTTACAAGTGAAGTCCTGAAGCTGCCTTAACTGAGTTTTATCAATCATACACAGCTTAATCCTCAAAGCTAAATGTTGTGTAGGTTCTACTTTCAACCTTAGCCTTGCGTTAGCCTAGACTGATAATGCAACAAATGTTTTTGTATTATCAGCATAATTTTCTTCAGGGTTTTCTTTAGGGGTTATCTTATTAAGATATATGAATGTCTTCTTCATTAGTGAGAATTCACACTAAAAACATTTGATTGTGTTCTCTTCTCTTCTTCATTTTTTTTTTTTGACATATGTTGCTGCCTCCACTTTTTAAAATTTTTCAATTTTTAAATTGAAAAAACAAATTTCACTTGAATATTTTTTCCAGAATTACAGATAAAATGGGAGAAAGGGAAGTAAAGGCATGATTGTTCTTTAGTTTATTTCTGTCAATACAATTTTTTTCCCATAGTTTATGCTAACACTTTAAAAACCTAAAAGTATCCAGTTTTGGATTAACTGGATTATCCAAATCCAGTCCAGGCTGTAATTTCACATAAGACAGAGGTAATGGCTAAACTTTCCTCTGTCTACTCACACTCATCAGATTTCTGAGAACTTGCCACTTGCCCTTCCAAGCACTGTTTTACATTTCATGACTCATACTCCTGTTCTTTGGCTGCATCTCTGCCTCTTATGATGTTTCCCTCATTCCAAATGGGATCTGCAAGTTATTGTAATCTTTCTGATTGTGTGAAATTGTGAAGGTAATTCAGGACCTCCCATTTGTTTATCAACATAAAGCATTTAAAAAGCACCTTCTGTCTTCAGCCCCTTGTCATTTATAAAGGCAACATTCTTGGGGATCTTTTCCTTTCCAAGGTACCTCCTAAGGACTTCTTTCTCCCTGAATCTTTCCTATCAGGTGACTTACGTGTCATAGACTTTCTCACAAAATTTTGAGGTAGATACCAATATTTGGGTGAACTTTTGTAGTAATTGCTAATACTGGTGATGTAGTATCAACAGCTCTCATGTGCCTGTTGGACACAAAATGCTCTCCATCACACAATAATCTCCACACAATACTCTTTTATCACTCCAGCTACATCAGGTTTTTTACGCAGCCCCCTCTTGAGGAATCAGAAAATGAAATAATAAGAGGCAATCTCACCTTGTGACAGAGGAAACATCCACTGTAGATGCATTGCCCTTCCAACCTTAGAAATGAAGTCTGCATTGCACATGACTAGCTTACTTCACAGTTACCACTGGAGGTACCTCTTTGTTTTGTCTTCTGGCTCAGCAATTTTCCAGCTGGGTCAGCAGTTTTGTCCTGCACCGAGAAAAGAAACAGAAAAGCCAGAATTACCAAAGGGTAAGTTTTCCTATCTGTGCCCTTCTTAATCTAGTTTTGAAGATCTCACTCTCCAAGTCATGATCCCCTGAAGCAGATGCACTGTCCGCGGCAGGAAGACGTGCTTTGGCAGTGGAATTCTGACATTTACAAAATCATTTCATCTTACTTTTACATGACACAGCCTACAGTAGGCTCTAAACAGATCAGTTGAATCATTCCCTGAAATTGTCTGTTTCTGTACTAGGTGTTAGGGATCTTCTGGTGATTATCTAGGTATGGAAGTCATTGATTTGAAGTCAACTACACACATTTAAGTGGATACTGGTCCTGAAGAGATTCCTGCTTCTGAATGCTCCACTGCAAAAATCTCTACTGATGTCCCTGTAAATAATTAGCGGAGATGAGGACTACAAACAATGACATCATGGCTTCCTGATCATACTGTCCAGCCAAAGCGCTTTTCTTGATTATAAGCGTGTCTGTCTTTCTTTTATTTTTTATAAAAAAAGGCTTGGAAGGCCATTTTCCAGAAATGCAGTAGACAAAATCCCCCTGAGTTTTCAGGTACGTTATATTCCAATTCAGGTTAAGTTCACTGGCCAGGAGATTTATCTTCATCATTATTCAAGCAGAAGATTATCTCTTAAGCATGTCTACATATAATGAAACTGGTTTGCCAGTTTCCATACCATACACAACCATTCAACATCAGCAAGTCCTTGCTTCCCAAAATTCTTTATTGAATTCTAAATACAATTATAACCTGATATCTCATCATCGGAGTTCTGACACTTTTGAAGTAATTTTTGGATGTTTCCTGATGAACCCTCTCTACTCAAATCCTTTACCCTTTCCTGATTCAAGGATGAAGATACAATATATCCTCAGGAAGCAAAGCTAATTCTGAAACCCATGTACAGAATCCAACCCTGAAGCTCCTGTCCTTGTAGTCTACGATGCCATTCTTGGACTTACTTCCCCAACACTGTGATCCTTTCCTGCCCCCTCACTGCCCATATTCAAAACCTGGTAATTCTCATACTGTTATAGAACCTCTTATACTCAGAACTAGATTTCTCTAGGCTAGTGTTCTTCCTGGCAGACTGATTCTTCCTCTTCAGGCTTTTGTGCATGCACATCAGACAGGAATTCCCTAAGTTTTTCATATCTAAGAATAACTTTCTGTTATGACAGAATCACAGAATCACAGGATGGCTGAGGTTGGAAGGGACCTCTAGAGATCATCTAGTCCAACCTCCCTGCTCCAGCTGGGACACCCAAAGCACGAGGCACAGGGTGGCATCCAGGCGGGTTTGGAAGATCTCCAGAGGAGGAGACTCCACAGCCTCTCTGGGCAGCCTGTGCCAGGGCTCTGTCACCCTCACAGGAAAGAAATTCTTCCTCACATGGAGGTGGAACTTCCTATGGTTCAACTTATACCTGTTACCCCTCGTCCTGTCACTGGCCACCACAGAGAAGAGCCTGGCCCCATCCTCCCTACGATCACCCCTCAGATACTTGAACATGTTGATCAAATCTCCTCTCAGTTTTCTCTTCTCCAGACCAAACAAGTCCAGCTCTCTTAGACTCTCCTTATACGACAAATGCTCCAGTCCCTTAATCATCTTTGTGGCTCTATGCTGGACCCTCTCTAGAAGCAAAATATCCTTCTTGTATTGTTATCATGGTTCACACATGTCCAGACCCCAGTTATGCACTGTTTTTTTTTTTTTTTTTTTTTTTTTTTCCTTTTAACTAAATTTGGGTTATTTAAATTTGTTGTTCCATCTTTTTTACTTTTTTTTATTTTTTTTTTTTTTTTTCCCTTTAACGTAGATATGGTTACTTACAGTTGGATGTACCATCTTGTTAACTTTTTTCATTTATATTTAGTAAGTCTGTCTAGATCCTGGACCAGTGTCCCTGGTCTTGCTGCTTTTGTTCCAGTGATTAAGCTGGAAGGTGCTTATGGTAAAAACCATCAGTGATTTTCCCGTTTGTTTCGTATATGGTTATATTATCTCTGCTGGGGAGGTGTGAAGGAGAAGTGACTGACAGTTTATAGTTTTCCCTTCCATCGCTATTTATCAGATTTTGTTTTCTATGCATCTTTACTTTGGAGAGATTTATAGAGACTACTTAGTAGTCTCTATAAATCTTTTTTTCTTGAGGGAGATTGGGAAGGCAGTAGAAGAGATTCTCAGCCCCTCCTACTTCCTCAGATTCAAGCCAAAAAATGTTTGTATAATGTAGATAATCCCTTGCTTTGGTGTTTGAACCAAGAGCAATATTTCTTGAAAGTCAGATGGTCTGATGGTTAGAAGGTTAAAAGCTTTGTTAAACATGTATGTGTGTTGCCATTGATTGTGGATTTGATGGTATTTAAGTGTACTTTGAAAGGAAACCACTGATGTAGGGCCCTCTCCTTGTCATCTTTACTCAACTGCAGCGTGAAACAGCCTAACACATTGTCAATTTATTAATTGACCACAGAGTTGGGGGGGATCAAGGGGCTGACATACATGGATGGTAATTACTGTAGTTTGATAAATTTGAGCACCCAAAAGCTCACTGCAGCTTCAGAGTAAGCTTTTTGCATGGTGAGAAGACAGACAAGAATTGCATCTAATTTTGTGCAGCTCCTTTGTTTTAGGTGGATGCCAGAAGATATTTTCATATCATTGCCTGTAGAACTCTTATCTGAAAATGGCCATTCAGGACCCTAATTGTTTGAAAGGCTAACATAGACTTAACCATGTGTGGAAAGAAGTGTGATCATTCTTAGGGAAAAAAAAAGAAGAAAAAGAAATAAAATACTAAAACTCAATTATTGTGGTGATACCGTTACCAGAAGAAGCAGAATTCTTACTGCTTGAGGGTTTCAACTCCTGTAGGACTGTTTGACACTTGTTTTCCTTTTGATTTGGTATTTAAAAAAAAATCTGACCTTCCTTCTTCAGTTGCACCTGGATTTTCAGATTTGTAATAGGCTTTAAAGGTGACAGTCATGAGGAATGAAAATACTCAGTAGAGTTCTATGGTATAGATCATATATAAACGATGGAATATCAAATTTAGGGTTGACTTATTAATTATTATCATTAACGAATATATACACTGTATTTGTTTACAATATGATACACCCAGTAGATTTTTCTTCTCAAACATATAAAGTCTTATATCACTGTTAACATAGTTGTGACATTGAGGTAGCTAATATGAACACTATCTGAAAAACACTAGTCCAGCTAGTATTTTGTAAAAATTATCTAAGATGAAGACACTAACACTAGCATGTTATTTCTGGTGACCTAAAAATGCAGACCACAAGCAGAAGAATGCAAACACTTTCAAGCTGACAAAACAAAAATCACACACTTCTGCAAGCAAAGCAGCATCCACAAAAATGTGGTT
Organism: Crypturellus undulatus; assembly: GCA_013389825.1. Taxonomy (NCBI): domain Eukaryota; kingdom Metazoa; phylum Chordata; class Aves; order Tinamiformes; family Tinamidae; genus Crypturellus; species Crypturellus undulatus. Next base: position 112,258 of record VWPW01084860.1, on the reverse strand, counting down.
TGACTCTTCTTGTTTTTGAATTACCCTCCCATTCCTGATATTGACTAAAAATTTTTACAGCAGTGCAAAAAGTGGCCTGTCTATTGTTAAATGCAAATGAAGTTTCTTTCACCACCTAAAATACAGTTCTTGTGGAAGGACCTTATGCATTTACACAACCAAATGCATATCCTACACACTATCCACATTGGAAGCTGAGTAGGCTGTTTGACTACCACTCAAGAGGACATTGAAAATTGTGGTTAGAACATATTCTGAGAAAAAAAAAAAAAGCTTGGAAATGCCTCCTACTTGAGGCTAGGCAGAAGGACACTTCATAAAATCAAGAGCATCTTCACAGACCTATAAAGAGACGTGAACACAGAGCTGGCTCAAGTGCATTACTAGAGAGCATTCAATTGGCAAAAACAGGAAGAGTAAAGATGGAAACCATTTTCTGCACAGTGATAATTACCAGACTGTAGAACAGTGTCCCAGGGGAAATGCTGGAAACACCAATACCTGACACATCTAAAACTACCTTAAATTAAGAACTAGAAAAACCTATGATAGGGGATAAACTTGCACTGGCCTGACAATGTCCTAATCTTCTATTTGATTAATACCTAGAATGATAATATCCAATGTCCTAATTCTCAGACCTGTGTCCTAACAGTTCCCTTTCAAGCCATTTCTGTGATTAAGTAAGAACAAGCCTGGGTCTGATCAAAAGCTGAGAAATAATGATACATTGTTAAATGAGGCAAATATCAGAACTTTTCCTGTAATTAAAAATTTACTTTCTCCCTGGAGCAAGGAGAAAATCAAGGAGCCATTCATATCTCCCTAAAGTCCACTCCCTTCCTGTGCCATTTTTTGGGAGTCTGCTTTTACAGAAGATGGATTTTTCTATCCTAGCCCTGAGTTTGCATGGTGTACATTGACTCTGCTGGATTTCAGAAACTGTGAAAGTGGATGTATCTATCTGGAAAATTGCCCAGTGGGCTATTGCAGGCTTATAATTGACCATCCAATATTTAGGCTGAATCTCAATATACGGAGAATGGATTTGGGGAGGTTTCACATGCTTTCTGAATGCAGAGTGTGACAAACATTGAGAACTGAGAAGTAATAAGGAAATACATGGGTGGTTTGACCTCTGCTTAAAGGAAAACAAAGCAAATAATAAAAATAATATGCCAGCAGTAAACTAAAGAATAACACTGCAGTGGTCTTAATAGAGATCTGAGGCACTGGAATAAGCCAGGCCTGCTTGAGCCTTCACAGCTATCTTTATCGATTGTGTCAGTACCTCTTTGGCAGCAGTGGTGCTAAAACATTTTCTCATCATGAAAGATAATAGTGGGACAAAAGACCTTACTCAGCAATGAATTATCCTACTTTCATGCCATGGCAACTCCTCTGAAAACAAGCAGATGCAATAGCATACCACTGAGGAAAACAGAGGAGCAAATAAAACTAATTTCAAGGCAAAGATTTTCACTTAGTGACTCTGTTTCATAAAAACACCTTACCTTACTGAAAAAAGCACCAGATTAATAGATATTATATTTTCTAAACTACACTGTATTATAAACAGTTTACAAACTACAAGGATGATATCTTTTATGGCTAAATATATTTTTAAGAGAGTTGTCATCAGGAAGTACCAATACACATTGTCTTCAGAAATTATTTTTCTTAGGGTACAAACAAAACAAGACAAACAATAGTCTGAGGGAGATTCCTCATGAAGCAGAGATCCTGGTAGAAGACTTTTGTCGCCATTTCAGTTTGGCAGTAGAGACAATTTCTGAAGAAAAGTTGCATTTGGAAGTGGGAACAAGTACTACTGCAAGATTTTTGAAAATAAGAGGTTGGTTGGTTGTATGCCATTTTAAAGACTCATAGACAAGGATGAATGGGAATACAAAAAGATATCCCCTGGAATACACCTAGAGTTTATATATGACTCATTTCATCAGCGGACCCTGGCTATGTGTGGCTATTTTATACCAGAGGAAAATTTTCAGATCTTAAAAGGACACGGATATTATAAAAATATGCAGAAGTAGTGGTCACTCCATTGCATTTTCTGCAGTTTTGAAGGAATACTGTAGACCATGTCCCCTATACTGCAAGGCAATCACTTAAAGCACTGAGTTCAGGCACTCGTGGGAATTCACCTGTGTAACCTTCAGTCATGATGCCAAACACTGATTGTCAAGAGCAAAACTAGTGGGGCCCATGGGATGGCTCCCATGAGAAAAGTGTCCCCAAGCGAATAAGCATTCCTGAGCAGGACCTGGAGACTCAGAGGTCTCAATTCCCACACTCACTACCATAGCGAAATGAGGTACTAGGTCAGATGCCAAAAAACTATAGCCAAATTGAGAGCAGATAACAAACACAGAACCAGAGCTGCTCTGCTCAGATGCATGAGCTGTTTTGTTGTTGTTGTTGTTTGTTTCTATGCCATTTTGTGAGTAAATGTGTTTCTGAAGAGCACGTGAATGGAGGCCACAAATTGAAGCATAAGAAGTTCCACGGGAACTTAAGGAAGAACTTTTTGACAGTGAGGGTGACAGAGCCCTGGAACAGGCTGCCCAGAGAGGTTGTGGAGTCTCCTTCTCTGGAGATCTTCAAGACCCGCTTGGATGCAGCCCTGTGCCACGTGCTCTAAGTGACCTGCGTGTGCAGGGGGGTTGGAGTAGATGACCTCTAGAGGTCCCTTCCAACCTTAGGCATTCTGTGTTCTATGATTCTAATGGGATTCTCATACAAATTCCAGGGGTACTGATGAACCTCTTCTTTTTTCTTTTTTTTTTTTTTTAGATTTTTGTAGGTTGCACCTAAAGTCTGAGAAATAAACATGATCTCCAAACATTGTTAAATATTTTATCTCTTCCTGTCCCCTCCAAAACTTTTGAATCATGTGAGAAAATTTTATTCCAGTTCAACAGAATTGATTTTCTAGTGATATATTCACATGCTTTCATTCATATGCAGCATTCCTATCATGTTGTGCAAACCAGACCTTGTAACAGCAAGAAACAAAAGTTCCCATAAGTGCTGATCGGGTTTCTATCTTGAGAGAACAAAGTCATGGAAATTTTTATAAGTGTACCAAATACTGCTGGCCTGTGCACGGTGTGACTCTCTTTCCTGGAGCAGAAAACCAAAATTCAGCTCACCGGCTTGGAGACGGCCTCCCCCACAGAGCTGACATCATAATTAATTAAAGGGAAGTCGCAGCACTACTGGTATTCTTTGGATGAAGCGTTAGTGTAGCACATTCTGGGCAGCATCCATCCTTCCAACGATACCACGAATTGCTTGGCACAGATACAAATTCTTATCATAAAGGGAAAGTGCATGAAAGCTATTGGGATTCCTGGGGTAGTGCAAAGGAAAAAAAAAAAGAAATTCAGTTGTCAGGGATGAAAAGCACTGAGATTATGTTAGTGCATAGCTAGAAACAAGAAGCAAACTGCACTGGGTTGCACCACACTATCGTAACAAGTAATAGCTGCTTCTGATCCCTCACCAAAAGTAAGAAAGCTTTCTGGATACCCCCTATTGTGGTAGCACTCTTTTCATACCATCACTCTTCGGTAATACAATAATTCATTCATTTTCCAGGATGAGGCTGAGCACAGCTGCCATGTGCCTATTGATTTCTCTCTTTTGCATTTCTAGGCATTTTGTTCAATTATGACAACAAATGGATGAATAATAGTTACCTTCTCAGATAAGCACTCACAGCTCAGACTGTTACTTCTGTAGCTTCTGCATTGCTGTTGGTTGATCATCCCTGATCTCTGTCATTTCTTCTTCCCGGTAGCTCTGGTGTCTCTCACACGCCTTTTTGACTCTGTCATTCCCAGAAGAAGCAGAGGGACCCAAGGGACTATGAGTCACTCTTGGAAGCTGTCACAGGTCCCAGCTTCCAAGAGAGAAGCTCTTCTTCATCTCTTTTGACTTGGTGTGTTATAGGGCAATCTGTGATCTCTGAACATTCCTCTTTAGAACCAAACTAAAATAAGAAGGGGTAAAAAAAAAAAAGAGAGAAGAAAAGCAAACTCATTTCTCATGTTAAGTCTCTGTTTCATTGTAATAGTCAGAAGTGTTTGTTCCTTGTAAAGATTTGCCTCAAAAGCCATCCTGTGCTGAGCTGCATAAACATTCTAACTTCTGAAAGGAATAAATTGTTCTTAGAGGATAAAATTACTGAAGAAAATCACGGAATCAGGGGCTTTGTTCTTTCAGTCTCTTGGATCTATCTTGTCTACCAACATGCAGAGAAAAAAAACAGATTGACAAAATGCCGAACCTTCAGCTTAATTCACTGCCTTTGTCTACTTAATAATTAGATTAACATATAACGTGTGTCATAGCTTTATATCTGTAACTTATGGGAGCAAGTCATAGGTGCATGAATTGACAACTTTTTTTTCAGTAGGATAGCGAAGGATATTTTTATATATACACATAAAAATAAGAAGCATCTGTGTCTTTCAATAAAATATTTAAAACAAAGTGTGAAACACTATTAGCTTGTTTTCACTTGAGATCCAGATAGTTCAGCAGAGTCCGTGCTCTGTATATATTCTCGTTAAAAATTCAAAAGGCAATCTTTTAATGTCTTCAGCATTAACTTAAGTTGTAGTCAGTCTATAAAACAATAGGAGAGATGCTATTAAAAGTATATTAATAATAAAGCAGATGCTTTAAAGAAAGCTTTGTATCACAGCAACCTCAGTCCACACTGCTTTGAGCATAGCTGGTCTCAATGAAAATTTATGTATTTCAGCTTAAGAGAGGAATCTCGGGTGAAAGACGCTAGTTTTTCTGTGAAGAAAATCATGCATAAGTGTTCTGTATTCCTGTGGAAAATAAGCAAATTTACAACCAGTCTTCAACTTAATCCCTGAAATCAGTTAATTTACTCTTGATTTACTTTTAAGGAATGTTAGTCCAGTCATCCAAGGAGGATCAAGCTATTGCAGATAAGTTGAGCAGAGCATTTTGCTATAAGAGGCCTATAGCAGAGGAAAAAGAAAATGTGATGGTTAATTCCCAGTAGCTTCATGAACACAAATGTTTCCAGGGGTGAGCCCTGGACCCAGCTCATTGAGGGTCGGAGTGACGACCCTCATCATGTGAGGCCGTCTGGATGGAGCTCCTCCTAAGCCATAGTGGGAGCAGCTGCAGACAGGGCCACGCATTGGAGCCCTGTCTGCAGTGTACTGCAGAGTCAGGAAAGAAGAAAAAGGTTTTAAAAACAGCTTTAGCCAATAACATTACCTGGAAACATATACTGCATGTCTTTTCTTGCCAATTTCTATAGCTATTTGTACATGTTTTCTATTGCAATGTATTAAAACACTATGAAAATCCTGCCCTAGATCTGAGTATAGTCCTATTTCCATAAAGTCCATGCCTATGCTACGCATTTTGTAGCATGTTATCCTTGCCAATATGCCACACATGTACCCACCACTCTTTAGAAATACATATATGCTAGCACAGATGCACTGATAGTGCTTTCATACTGTTTCTAAAGAAAATTCTGTATTGCCAAAAGCACTTCCTTTGATACAGCTGAAGCTGAAACCTTGTTCTTAAAAATGGTTTATTTAGAGCATGTACAAGCTTATGATAGCAATTTTTACATATATAAAATGACTGTCTCCTTTGTTGAGATTTTTACACATCTATTTTCTTTGTCTGCTCTTGCCAATAATAGAAGCTTATCTAGCAGAGGCACTGGACAGTTGCACTCAAATACCTGTAAATGCTATAAGGCTATTACAAACACTGAAGCAAAATTTTATCTTTGACAATTACAGCAAATAAAGTGAAAACATCAATACTTTCCTATTTAAAAGAGCCTGGATCCATCTCAGTCTCAGAGATCTGAGTTACATTTTTGTTACAGAGGGTGCTGCTTGTTAATTTATACAAACATATTCACTTTAATTTGGTTTGAGCCCTGAAATAATCAAATGTTATTCAGGCAATATGTGCTACCATGCCTTTTTTTCTGGGCTTCAGTGAAATTATTTACAATATTTGTGGAAGTACATTGCCTTAGGCCTGTAGAAAAGTAATATATACAGTACTATTTTAATACATAAAGGCTTATGTGTTGTAGCACCTTCAAAGAGTAATAGGAATTAAGTGTATAGTTCTAAAATTATTGGACAGTCTCCAGCTAACCTAGGGGGGTTTATGTTTTACAGTAAAAGAGTTTTTTACTGTGATCAGTGATCAGTGCCACACAGTGCAGGGGAGTGCAGCACACTAAAACTAAAACATTCTCCTTTGCATTCCTCCACACTGCCTTGCATGGGAGTCACGGGCTGTGCCTGAGTCCTTGCCTCTCGCGTTACAGACTGGGGATTCTGGGGAACACAGCACAGCTCGCATTCATCTTTCCCATGGAAAGTGATGTCTGCTCTGCTGTAAGGGCTCAGGCAGCATCGCTTCTCCAGGAGGTTTGGTTGGGGCTCTCAGGCAGCTCTGCAGTGCTGATCCCCCCTGTGAGGGGAGTCACCTTCCGCTGAGCTCCTGCTGCTGGACCCTCTGAGCCGCAGCCGTGCTTCCTCGAGTCTCCCCCTTGTCACCGACCCGCGTCTGCCAGCCTGGCTGAGGAGCCTGATGCACCGGGATGGGCTGCCCAGGATGCCCGGCTTCCCCGGGGATGCTGAGACCAGCCCCCAGAAGCGCTCAGACATCAACTGCGATGTGGCTTTGACCTGGGCAGGGAGTCCAGACTAGTGAGGTTCAAACTGCCAGTGAGGAGTACAGGCAGGATCCAGCCAAGCACATGGAAACAGAAAAATATCTAAGATTTTCCTTGTTGGAGACAGTCTCCAGCTATGCCCTTAGGAGTTCATTGCTTTTTCATGTCTTAATGCTGGCTGCATCACGGTAAAATGTGTGAATATTAGAGCAAAGTATGTGTTCTGTGCATCTACAACACAGAGGTCGATCAGCGCCGATCGGCGCAGTGTTTCAGGAAAACTGAGCACCGATCAACTGTGTTCACATCACAGAGACTTCTACCAGATCCACATTGAGTAGTCCTACTGTAGAAACCATTTCCATTTTGTTTCACATTTGTATGTTTTCAGAGGAAAACTCCTTTCAGAGCAGTGGGTAAGAAACTAAAAAACGCAGACATGTTCCCAGCAAATCCCATTTGTAAAAAGAAAAAATGAATATCAATTCATATCAATGGTTTTGCAAATGGCAACAGGTCAGACAACATACAATAAAATGTGAAATCTCTTTACACATCTCTCCACTGAATGTCACTAATTCCACAGTCAGCTATCACTGCAAGAAACTCCAAGCAATTTCTGACAGATGAAGTGATGGAGTCCTTTGCCAAGCACCTGCTGTCTTAGGAATTACTGGATACTTAGCTGTACACCACTTCTTACTACATCAATTGTGCAAACCATCTTAGCTTTAAAGAAAGAAAAATATTGTGCCTTGCAAAGCTTGAATTACTGGACTTAAATTAGAAACCAAGCCATACCCAGAATCAAAAGCTGTGAAAACAAGCTTAAAGCAATTAATAGATTACAGCAATTCCAGCTGAACTTCCCATACAGGAACTAAACTTTCAGTTTCCTTCAAATGCACAGTCTGTCTTCAGAGCATCTCTGGCCTCTGCCTTTCCTTGGGGATCATTTGGCTTTCCTCAGAGTCTGTATGTTCTTAAATTTCTTGCTTTCTTTTGCCCTGAAGAGAACAACAGACTCTGGTGACTACACCATTCCTCTAGCATATGTTTTAGACCTGCTTGATTTGCAGGCTGATGCTGACTGGTAATGTCACCTCTGGGAGACAGTCCCACACTTTAATGGGTCAGATGGAAGAACTCACATCGCCTCTGGACACAATGGTGGAGAGAACTGTTGTTCAGAGGCACAGAAATATTTGGGGATCTAGATAATTATACAATCACAGTTAGGGAAAATAAGTACAGGGGTTCTATTTTTCACCTTTTGAACATTATTATATTGCAAAAATGCAGTATAATACTCAAGTAACAACATCTGGGAACTAGAAATTTTAGAGCTGGGAAGGTTTCAGCAAAATTTATATTTTTAAAACTAAATTTTTACCTTTTCATACATGCCAAGGTCATCACAAAATTATGAGTCAGTGCTGAAAGACTCTCTTCCTCCAGGTTCTCTTTCCTCCAGCTCCGAATGCCGGTCTTTCCTGGGTTGTGACTGGACAGTCCTTGCTAACAAGATGTCTAAAAAATACATTCCCCTCATTTGTGGCCTTCTTACCACCACTTGTACCTTTCAGCACACTGAGACATTTTACATCAAGAGGTTTGTTATACTTCAAGAGAAGTCACAACTTCTTTGGGACTAATCCATAATGGTTGCCATTTAAATATGAGAACTCCAAGACAGTGTAGTCATAAGTTACTCTTCAGGAGTCAGATCCTGCACTTCTGACAAGGGGAGGGCAGGAGGAGTGAAGGAGAAATTAGACATTTATACAGAAATTTATTCTGGAGAGATGCAAAACCAAAGACTGATCTCTGTCTGGATTGCATTACCCAGTCTCACTTATCTGAAGACTGAAGACTTTATCTGTAGCTTATACTGTAAGAATTTCCAGAAGAATTTTTACAACATAAGAATGTAATAGCTAGAAAAGCTTATAATTAAAGCAAGCTATATTTTAACCTAACTTCTAGAAAGAGAGTAGTTTGGAGGTACAGGCATAAAATACCACAGAAATGGCAGGGGAAAGATATTTATACAAATGTGGTAGTAATACAATTAGAGTTAGACAATATGGATGAAAATTCAAGGCAGAAAAGTTTGAGTTTTCTTCAGGAGGGTAAATATATGAGCATGACTGAAGCTCTTTCAAGGCAACTCTGTAAAATTTTTCAAAACATGAACTCACTGAAAAAGACAGCCTTTGATATTTCTAGGTCATGCCTTTCATTTAGAGTTATATCGAAGAAGTATTCTAGTGTCATCTTTACGCATCACTTTTAGTAATTAATACTAATTATCGATCATTACAAAACTATTTTCACAGAAATATAGTTAATAGGGGATTTTAAGTAGATACACATATATTTTTGGAAAACAGTTTTCTTCCTGATTTCACTGATAAATCCTAGACAAATCATGGGATCTAAAAAAATATTATAGAAGCTGTAGTGATATTTGGATTTGTAGTGAAGCTACAATGAAGTCGAAATATAGCTCTCCCTATAGATTCCTTTCCATTTGCTGTAGTCAAAAAGCAATCAAAACTTCACATGATGGTCAAATAATGTACACATTCTCAAATGAGAAGTATGAAGGCATACAAGGCATACACTCCTGGAAGTCAATGAACTTGCAGCATCACTTGCACAAATCTTTTCTGGAAGTCAGTGAAACCTCCAAGTTGTAAAGTTGAGTGATACAAAACTTCACCCTTCTCCTGTTCCTCTATGCTTCCTTCCTCTTTCCCTCTTTATCCTTCATCTCAGTTATGTCTTCCCCAATTCCTTCTGACTATTCAGATGTGGAACTATCCTATTTCTGTAGTTCTACAACTCAGCGCAGCTGGATCCTGCTTCTGATTGAGTCCTCTGGCTAACACAAGATTAAATAGTAAGATAGTAACATAAGATTAAATAGTAAGATAGGATCATGCTAGAGATGAGATACACTTTTTTTTTCTCAAAAATCTTTCCAAATAGGATTACCAGGTAGGTAGATAAAGAAATGTAGCTCTGTATCACTAGTACCCTTCTCTAACAGACAAAACACATCAAAATTGCCAGCTCCGACATGTCAATAACATTTGATTCGTTCATCTGGGAATCCCTTCTTACAATTTCTTGTATATTCCTAATGTGATCCACCATTTTTTAGATTAAGAACTCCTCATATTTTTTGTTACCTAGAGATTAACTCCATGTCTTAAAGTGAAACCTCATAAAATAAAGTGTTGCATGCACAAGAAGCATCTTTCTAATGAAATATTATGCTTCCTATAATGGAAACTTATTTTTAGAAAGTTAATAAAGGGATTAATCTTCTAGATAAGAGACAGTAGGGACAACACCAAATTAACAGTTCCTGCATTATAAAGAGCAGTAAGATGCTATACAAAGTGAAGCACAAGACTAGTCAGTCACTGGCCCTTTCTGGTGAGTGAATGGACCATTATGTGTAGCATTTAAAATTAACCCAGTAGCACAAGCGCACAGTAATTATGATATTATTATACATTCATATAAATAATGAAATATTTTTAATGATCCATAACCTTTAAAACAGCACCGTAACTAATACAGTAAATTACTGCCATTAAATTGACTAATTTACTGTATTAGTTAATGAATATTAAAATATTCATCTTTAAAGAAAATAAAAACATTTCAGCAACGAGGTTGTCTAGCTAAATCATAGCACATCTTAATAGATGCACGCCTCTGACTAGGAAAGAGAACTGGAATCAAAAAAAGTAATAATCATAATAACGTCATAATAACAAAGTCTGACTATCATTTTGGCATTAGACTGAAATAGTATCTTATGCGTATAGGATGTTTTAAAACTTAATAATGCAAACACTGAATTGCTAATGAACTGGACCCTGGCATTTATTCATTTTTTAACTCTTCTAAAAACAATATATTCCTTTCTGCACTCCACTAGAGAACAAGGATTTACTGAAAACATGATAGTGAAAAACTGCTTTGAAATAGAATACGCTCTGGGGAGGCCATTCTTCTGCCCTCAGTGGGGTGGACCTTTCTGGTTGTTTAGTCCCTAGGAAGCAGAAGCCTGATAAGCATGTGTTAGTGTGACTCAGTGAAAAGCTTTGCAAAAGAAGGGCTGCAGTCAGATACATAGATGTCAGTGGGTGTTACTGGGCAAACAAAAATCACTAGCACAGCTCTTGGGCTTTCTGTTTGCATGTCTGCCTTGCATGCTGCATTGAGTCAGTACCCATATCCCTGCTTCAGCCTGCTTCTTCTCTTGTGAAAACTCTTAGCCATATGGTAACATGTATATGGAGCCGATATTGCATTCCCAGAGGCAAATACAAGCAAAAGTTTTTGCTGGTGTTCCATCACAGACCTACTCCTTCATTTTGCAAGCATCTGGAAACTAAAGAGCATAGACCTACATTTGTAATCCTTTCACAATCCTTTCTCAGAGCACGTCTCTTGCTTCTCTCCTACTTTATGGGCAGCTTGCTGATTTATATAAACGGCTAGGGCCACCTCTTAGACTGGCCAGCCCAGGAGCTTGCTAAAAATGAAACTCCAGGGAGAAAATCTCAGAAGATGCCTTATGATGTGGGGCTGATGTGTCACCATCAGCTTCAGGCACGACTGCTGATTTGGTTTGCTTGACAGGGAGCTAAGAGCATCAGAGCTGTCCATTCTTCCTAAAGGAGTAGAGTTCTGCCTTGCAAGAAGCAATTTCCTAGGCCTCCTGTGCCTCTAATCCTCATTCTACACATCAAAACTAACTCTATGGCATTCACAATTTCTTTGACTTCATACCAACAACTCAGACCCATTTACATCTACTGAAACACTCAGGCATCAGTCAATGAGTTTCATTTTAAATCTGCTTTGTAGCTCTCTCATCCATAGTAGCTACACTAAAACATAAGCAAGGCTACATCTGAACTTCTCGATGGCTGATTTGAGTTTTCATATATTCCGTCAAAGATGATAAAGTCTAAAATGAAAGGAAAACCAGAAATGTAGTCACAGGCTCATGCCTGATCCACAGAAACTTTAAATTGCTGAATGATCTGTCAGTACACAGATTCAGTATCAATGATCTGTGAACTAAGCTTTTAAACATCACATCACTGACTACTGTGCAGCAGTTAACCCCGGGCAGCTAGCTGCTCCCTGGAATGCTTGCACACTACCAAAACAATGTTAAAAGCACTTCAGATTCTCCAGAATCACATGGAAGATATCTGTCCAGTGGGCAGATATGGAGTGTGATGGCTACCTGCTGGCGCGATGTCGAAGAGTTGCTAACAGAATAATCAGTATTCTGGCCAGAAGAGGATCTTGTGCATCTTTTTCGCCTTCCAGGATTTGGGAAGAGGAAGGGGGCAGGGATCAAAAGAGACTAAATATCTTTCTCCTCTGTGACCCAGGTAGCTCTGTAACTTCTTGCTACTCTGACAACCAGTAAAAAAACCCAAAATGTTATTTCTTTTCACTAATTTCACAATTACTGATATAATAATCTCTAACCAACCTAATTTATCATTAAAAATGAAATATCATGATTTTAGAAACACAGCCCTGAAGCTTTCCAAATTTATATTTCCTCTCTTCTAACCCCCAGTTTAAAAAGATAGACAGATAAAGAGGACAAAATCAGCCTAGCAGTCCTCATCTAAATATCACGATGCACATTCTTGCCAGTTATTTCTTTGGATTCTTTTATTCAACAGTTCAACAACTTCACAAATTCATATGCTTCATATTCATGTTCATATAAACAGAGGTTTAACACTTCCCTGCTTAAGCTACTGTATGATTATATATGACAGTGAGCTGATGGGGCCTCTTGGCATGTCTATCAGGGCAAAATCCAGACCCCATCAAAATAGGAATTTTCCCACTGAATTCAATATAGCCATGATACCATGAAATACTATGATGGTCGCTCTAAAGCCCTCTGAATTAAATTCACAATGGATTCAGAGAATTCTTCTAGTCTTTCCTTTTCTCAAAAGCACAATTTAATTTCCTTCTTAGTTCTTAATTATCCTTTAGTGAACTTGGTCTTACAATAGTTGAGAAAAGTTTTTCTGCAGTAAAGTTTAGTTAGATTTTTTTTTTTTTTGAATTGGAAGACAGAAGGAACAAATATTTCTGTTTGCTGGGCAGTACTAGAAAAAAAAAGACCAGAGAAGAGTACACTTTGAATTAATTCCCATCTACTAGAGGGAATGAATAATGCCTGCACAATCCTTTTTGCTAAATCTTCTGCCAGCAGCACTGCTGCGCTAATTGCATCATTTTCAAGACAAGAATTGGCCAAGATCATCACATCTTTTCATGACCAACATTTGATAATAAATATTCTCGTCACTAGCAACATGGCTAGACCAAAAGAACTTGTAACTCACTATAAATCCCCTAACTTAGGCTTTTTTTTTTTTTTTTGGTTAATTATTTAGTTAGTTAGTTATTATTTTAGTTTTGGAGTTTGATGTCTGCATGAGATTTCCTTTAGTCTCTCACAAACATCAAAAAGTGCTTTAGACTAAGGAAATCACAGAATGATTTAAACAATGGAAAAATACAGAAATACAGCACTGAAAAGCAACCATGAGTTGGCTGTCTACAGCTAGATGTAACAAGTTACATGTGTAGTTCTGCAAGTAGTTTTGGACTGATAAATAGCTTATATCTTTCAAACTTCAGATGAAAAAAAACCCTCCTATCTTGAACATGAATTATCTGTAGTGTAAGAATGCTTTGCAGCTCCATAAATCACAAACGTCATTAGATACAAGAAAGAATAAAGCAAAAAAACAAACTCGTTAATTTAAAACTTATTCTTCCTCCTACTTGTTGCTTGATACAGCCTGCAATTTACTGTCCTTCTTCAACATACCAGTCAAGATTTAAAACCACTCACACCAGTATTCAGATTCTCTTCAAATAACCTCCTCTAAATGTCTGTTCACATACCACAGAGCTGATTTGCATGCCAGGATCAAAATTAGGAAAACTACTAAATAAACAACAGATTGAAAACTAGATGAATTAATCTGACTACTGGTAGATTTCATTTCCAGCAAATTCAATTGCAATGACATTCTGCTTGTAAACCAAGCTGTCAGATAGTATAGCTATGTACAAAGATACTCTGTTTGCATTTTAACTTGAAGAATGCTGTTAAAATATAGAAAATATCAAATAAAATATTTGATGAAAAACATAAACTCTGATTGTCATTGTTAGTTCTCAGATTCTGCTCAAGCAGATTCTGCTCAAGCCTTACAATCCGGAGGAGTAAAACTCAATTGTTTAAATACTTTTCAATGAGCATTGCTTTTTCTTGCAAGAAGCATGTTTTATGTGTTAATTCCTGCTGCTTTGGAAAGCAACATTTATTACCTGCTAAAAGCTAGAAAAAAAAAAGCCATTTTATATAATTTTCATTCTTCTTCCTTAAATGAACAATCACTTCATGCATGTGGAAATCACTCAACATGGATTCCTTTACTCCTTATTGTTTAATAATTGAGAAGGAAAGAATAGGCATGTAATGGAAAATGGAAATTTTATTAACTGATCAGGTTGTCCCTGATCATTAGCAAGTCTTCCAGAACAAGAAAACTACAGAGAAGTTCTCTTATATTTGAAAAGGGGAGTATCACTGGAGCAGGTGATATACCTTCCCATGGAAATTCCTGATGGTACTCGCTGGATTAGAGTAAATGGGTAAGAAACCATTTTTCCTTACTTTTTTTTTTTTTTTT
>VWPW01084860.1:49851-97741 GCA_013389825.1 Crypturellus undulatus | reverse complement strand
AAAACAACATTGAAAGAAATTCTTACATATAGACCAGGATGTCTGGTTCTCAGGAAGAACTTGAACAATACAGCACAGAGAGACACAATCAGTCAGGAGGTTCTGGAGTGCATTGATGACAGATTCCTAGCACAGGTGATCAAGAAGCTGACAATGTGAAGATCCTGGGCTGCACCTCATTCTTCTGATCTGATCAGGGATATAAAATTCAGAAGCAGCTTTGGATGCAGTGACCATGAAATGGTCAATATCTCAAGCACAGGTATCCAAGCGAACACCAGTATCACAGGCCCAGGCTTCAGGTGAACAAAATTTGGCCTATTCAAGGGATTTGCCTGTAAGAATACCAAAGAATATGACTTTATAGCTCCAAATAGAGTCAAATAGAGCGGGTTAATTTTGAAGGATTCCCTGCTCCAGCCTAAATATTGACCCATCCCAACAGGCAAGAACTCAAGCAAGAGCAGCAGGATGTCTGCATGGATGAAAAAGGACAAAGTTCAGACATAAAAAGAAAGCATACAGTATGTGAAACCAGAATCAGGTAACTCAGAAGGACCAGAGAGACACTGTCGAACTGTGCAGGGATGGGGACCTGTGGGAAAGTCTGGAGCAAGGAAGGCTTACCCTCAAAGGAAGAGAATTATGTTAGAGAACATTTAGATAAATTGGACATATACAGGTCCTGATGGGATGCACCCAAGAGTGCTGAGGCAGCTGACAAGGTCTTTGCAGAGCCACTTCTGAAAGGTCACAGGAATAGGAGCAGGTTCTGGAGGATTAGAAGCAAGCAAATGGCACTGGCATCTTCAAGAAGGGCAAGAAGGATGACTGAGACTGCTCATGCTCTGTTCCCTGGAAAGGTGATGGGGCAACTAATTCTGGGTACTGGTTCCAGAGACGTGAAGGACAAGAAGGTGATTGGGCGCATTCAGCTTTGGTATTCAGGAAGCAAAAATCATACCTGACCAACTTGTTAGCCTTTTGCAAGAAAATTACCATTATGGTGGATGTGGGTAGACCAGAGGACAAGTAACCACTTGGTTACGCATCCACCACAATGGTTTACCCTGACTTTAGTGAGATTTTCAATACTGTCTCCCTCCTAGACTGAAGGAGTATAGGCTACATAAGTGGATAGTGAGGTTGATCAAGAACAGACTGAACTGCTGAGCAAAAAGGACTGTGATGAGTGGCATGAAATCCAGCCAGAGGCCAGCCACTAGCAGAGTACCCTGGGTACAGTGTATCCTTATACCAAAACTATTCAACTTTTTCAACTCTTTTGTGACCTTGAGGATAGGTCAGAGTGAACCCTAAACATGTTTGCAGATAGTACAAAACTGGAAGCAGTAGTTGATTCACTATGGGGCTGTGCTGCCACGCAGAGAAATCCCAGCAGGCTGGTGAAATGGGCAGACAGGAACCTCATAAAGGTCATCAGAGGGAAAGGCCAAGTCCTGCACTTGTGGAGAAAAAAACCCTCCCAGCAGGTCAGGCAGGGGCAAACCAGCTGGAGAGCATCTTTGCAGAGAAGGACCTGGAGTCACTAGTGGGCAGGCTGAACAGAAGCCAACAAATGCCCTGTGGCAAAGTCCCAAGGCACCTGGAGTTCAAGACCAAGACTGCTGCCAGCAAGTTGATGGTGATGATTGTTCCCTTCCACTCAGCACTGGTGAGGCCATATCTGGAGTGTTGTTTCAGTGTTGGTCTTTCCGGTATGAGAAGAGGTGTAAAGATGATTAAGAGAATGAAGCAGTTGACATATGAGGATAGGCTGAGAGAACTGGGACTGTTTCTTTCAGAGAAGTCCTGGGGGACTGACTGTGTCCTGCTGACTGATTGTGTCTCTGTATGAATACCTGATGAGGTAAGTAAACAAATATCTGATGGGGGTAAAGTAGACAAAGCCTGACTCCTTGTGACAAGAGGCAACAATCAGAATCAAAATATCTGAAAATCTATTTAAACATTAAGAAAAAAAAAAAAGAAAACACACAACACAATAGTGTGAGGTTGGTCAAACATTTGCACAGCTTTCCCAGAGCAGCTGTAGAGACTCCACCTCAAAACATATTCAGAACACAACTGGACACTACCCTTCACAACCTGCTCTACGTGCGCAGAGGGCCTGGACTAGTAGATCTCCAGAGACTTACTCCAACCTCACCAATCTGCAATTCTGTAATTTAATCAAGTTCTGAAGACAGTTCTGAAGAAATTTTTTCTTCTCCCATGGTATGACTCTTGCCTCCTTTTTTGGAAACAGGCCTTTACATTGTGCCTGGGTAGAGATGTGCCACACTTAATCTTTAAAATCCCAAACCTATAACGTGCACAAACAGTCCGATTTTCATTATGTATGAAAAAATAGTCAGCTTGCGACAATCTTCCAAAATATTCACATTAGGTTTAACTTAAAATCCTCAGTATTATCTCAAAGAAAGGAATTTTTCATGATTAGCAGAAAAAAAGCATGTTCAAGTGTGGGGAGTTTGGACTCTAATCCTGAATACTCAGAGACATTAAGGAGTCAGAAGCCAAGAATATGATAGACTTTACACTATCCTTTTTCTAAATCTTGCTATATCCTGAGTTACAATAAAATGAACAAATAGTTATTAGAACCTTTCACAAGTCCATGTTATCTGTGTAGTCTTGTTATTGCATCTCTTGCAAGAGTTGAACAGTTAGTTCAGAATAGTATCAGGGTGGAATTATGGAAATACGTGCTGAATGTAAGGGTGGTCAGAAACCATCTACTCTGTTCCTGTCACTGAGATACCTGAATGACAAGACCTCTTGCCCTGAGATGGGAAATTATAGACAAAATCATCCAGCTAGTGTACTGGGGAAAGACAGAAAGAGAGGAGAGAAAGAAAGAGAGAAAGAAAGAGAGAAAGAAAGAGAGAAAGAAAGAGAGAAAGAAAGAGAGAAAGAAAGAGAGAAAGAAAGAGAGAAAGAAAGAGAGAAAGAGAGAAAGAGAGAAAGAAAGGAAGAAAGGAAGAAAGGAAGAAAGGAAGAAAGGAAGAAAGAAAGGAAGGAAGGAAGGAAGGAAGGAAGGAAGGAAGGAAGGAAGGAAGGAAGGAAGGAAGGAAGGAAGGAAGGAAGAAAGGAAGGAAGGAAGAAAGGAAGAAAGGAAGAAAGGAAGAAAGGAAGAAAGGAAGAAAGGAAGAAAGGAAGAAAGAAAGAAAGAAAGAAAGAAAGAAAGAAAGAAAGAAAGAAAGAAAGAAAGAAAGAAAGAAAGAAAGAAAGAAAGAAAGAAAGAAAGAAAGAAAGAAAGAAAGAAAGAAAGAAAGAAAGAAAGAAAGAAAGAAAGAAAGAAAGAAAGAAAGAAAGAAAGAAAGAAAGAAAGAAAGAAAGAAAGAAAGAAAGAAAGAAAGAAAGAAAGAAAGAAAGAAAGAAAGAAAGAAAGAAAGAAAGAAAGAAAGAAAGAAAGAAAGAAAGAAAGAAAGAAAGAAAGAAAGAAAGAAAGAAAGAAAGAAAGAAAGAAAGAAAGAAAGAAAGAAAGAAAGAAAGAAAGAAAGAAAGAAAGAAAGAAAGAAAGAAAGAAAGAAAGAAAGAAAGAAAGAAAGAAAGAAAGAAAGAAAGAAAGAAAGAAAGAAAGAAAGAAAGAAAGAAAGAAAGAAAGAAAGAAAGAAAGAAAGAAAGAAAGAAAGAAAGAAAGAAAGAAAGAAAGAAAGAAAGAAAGAAAGAAAGAAAGAAAGAAAGAAAGAAAGAAAGAAAGAAAGAAAGAAAGAAAGAAAGAAAGAAAGAAAGAAAGAAAGAAAGAAAGAAAGAAAGAAAGAAAGAAAGAAAGAAAGAAAGAAAGAAAGAAAGAAAGAAAGAAAGAAAGAAAGAAAGAAAGAAAGAAAGAAAGAAAGAAAGAAAGAAAGAAAGAAAGAAAGAAAGAAAGAAAGAAAGAAAGAAAGAAAGAAAGAAAGAAAGAAAGAAAGAAAGAAAGAAAGAAAGAAAGAAAGAAAGAAAGAAAGAAAGAAAGAAAGAAAGAAAGAAAGAAAGAAAGAAAGAAAGAAAGAAAGAAAGAAAGAAAGAAAGAAAGAAAGAAAGAAAGAAAGAAAGAAAGAAAGAAAGAAAGAAAGAAAGAAAGAAAGAAAGAAAGAAAGAAAGAAAGAAAGAAAGAAAGAAAGAAAGAAAGAAAGAAAGAAAGAAAAGGAAAAAACAAAAGCAGTGACACAATCACACCAAGGCAAGGTAAAGAAAAAATACCTAATATAGTGAGATACAGAATCAAACTTACAGATATGCAGCCAAGGAAACTCAAGTGAATGCTTACATGACAGGATGCAATTTCTTCTCCTCCTGGTCCCTTCAATAAATAAATAAATAAATAAATAAAATCCACCAATGTTAAAAAGCTTTTACTGTTTCTGTGAAGGACCTTCCCTGTAGCTTCTGCAAGTTAAACAGCAAAATGCTATACTTATAAAGCATTGGTAAAAGGTTCAATCAAAAACGTCTTGTGCAGTTCTAATTAAAAAATATTATGATTACAGTACTTGTAGGTCATTTTTGCTGTAGGGGGTAAAACTGTGAACAGAATTTGATTTATTTTGTATTCCACAAGAATAGACAGCCTCAAAATAATAAGGCCATTTTTTTCCCAAGCAATGTTTAAAACATTTTTATTCATTTTTGCATTCTAATGTTTTACAGTTTTTAAATGACCTTCAGAAGATATTTTTGTGCAGGTACTTATATTAGTACATGATCTAAAATCAGCGGTCTCATTCTGTATTTGCAATAAATCATTTGGGACAACTCTGTATTTCCACTGAATTAATAAAATTCAAAAAGAGATTTCCTTTCCACACTTACACCCAACACATTTTTACAGTGAGGGATAACTACTGTGGTCTAACTTAAGCTCCAAAATTTGCTCCCACTCACAGCAGTGTTAGACATGAGTAGTTTCATGAAGTTAATGGAACTGTCCTCTCTTATATCCACCATAAAAGAGCTCAGAATCCAGCCAACCCAGAAGCAGTATCACCCACAAATTTTAGATTGCATTTGGGCTTTCATTCCTGTTTAATGATTTTTGTCAGGTTTCCTAAAAAAACAATGATCATACACTCACGCTTTCTTGATCTGACTGAATTCATCATCACTTTGATGAGTTCCTTTCCATAAACAGTACCTTTGAAACATAATGGCTAATTTCAACTAACTTGCAGGGCAGCTTGCAGGCTTTTTTCAGCTCTTGGAAAGCAAGATACTTCATAGTGGAAAGAATTTATTATCTGAAATGAGAAAAAGATTTTAGCATGAACTCAAACGTTACTAGACACCCAAAAATCCACATTAAGAATTCCATAGCTCCAAAAAAAAAATCAGTTACTGCCTATATCTTCTTCAAAAGATCCTTTACATACTCTATCAAGTCGAGGAAACAAATCCACAGGAAACCAGACTTACAGGATGTTTGTTATTATTCATACATACACTTTTCTGGCTGAAATTTTCCAGAAATATTTTCTTTCTGTATATGAAGGTTAGATGAAAAAGTTCAGCTTCTTTTGAATACAAAAGCACTGGAAAAGTAAAATACATTCCTTTTGTTAAAATATATATTTAAATATGTTTTTATTTAAACTTCCTTGGCTGGTGATAGAAGGAGGAGAACTGTGAAAGTTCTTGTCCTACCACAATCTTGAGCAGCAGATAATTTTCCTATGATACCATCCTTAATTCATTAAAAAATAATTTATGCATATAAAAATAATGCTGTATCTTTTCCAGTGTAAATGACCAATCTTAAATCCAACATGGAAGTGATAGCTCAAATAAGAGAATTCTAAAGACCTCTTTTGAACATGGAAAATATACTGCATTATTTAATTGTGAATTGGTTTGTAACAACTGAAAATATTTCTGGCCTTACTAGAGGAGTTTCTGCATTCAAGTGAATACTAGTTTCTGACCATGTGCTTCATCACCTCATAAAATGGATATATGACCTCATAGCATTTGTCTAATTTTTATGTCTGCTTTACCCTATTCTTAGCCAACCTCATTGACATTTGAGCAAAATATTGCATTTAGAAAGCTGACTCTTCACACAGTTCAGGATCCTCAGTTATTTCACTGATTGACTTTACGACTTGTGCACCACAAAATTTAGTGAAGGAAAAATACTTTACACAATCATAAGAAATTCAAATACAGGTGATTTTTCACTAATAATTGGGTTTGCCTCAAGAATACAGATTTTCACTTTAATTAAAATGCTATTTTCCCTTATATGTTTTTTACTGCTATTGCATTAGGGCTGACAGAGCATATCAGTCTGAATATTTTTTAAACTCAGCTGTTCTTTCTCTTATTTTTGTCATCTAAAACAGCATTAGCCTTTCTTTTTCCCTCAACTTGCATGAAACTCAGTCTTAACTATGTTTTTTGAAACTATTAATATTCAACTGAGAAAAGTTTTAAAGAGATATTTTAGGCCTTATATCAACTCCATAATCCACAAATAATAAAATCTACCAATATATGGTCAAACTGTAACATAATTTCTGCCTTCTTTTGTAACCTGTTGCTGCAGTTAAGACTTTAAATTCCTACAACGTAAGAAGAAATACAAATAATTTCCATCAGAAAACAGCTGTTATTTTATCCTGCTATCTTTGCTTCCTTTTTGTCTTTGAGATCTCTCAGTATGAAAATGTCTAAGTAAATGCACATTATTCATTACTGTTTCCATTAGTCATGACACAGGTAGTCAATCATTTGTAGAAAATCAAGAGATTCAGGAAACTGTACAAATGCATAAACACAGAATTTTTTCCTGCCACCTACTTTGTTCTCACAAAATCCATTATCCTCCACTTGAGTTAGCTCCCATAATCTGCAATCACTTGGCATAACTACATATTTTTAAATATCTATATTGGTGATTCGTAAAAAAAGTAGCTTTCAGAGAAGTCATATGCATTAGTTTAAACAGTTAAATTTAGAAGACAAAAACCCCACTCCAGCCTTGCAATACCTGTAAGGGGCAGATGGCTGAGAATGAAATAGCATTGCCTTATCTAAGGAAAGAGGATGTTATCCATTTATCAGCTTGATACATTTCCTTAACACTGTTAGCAGTAGCACAGTGATAAGATAATGAAACACATTCATTTTAATTACCTTGAATATTTTCCCAGTGAAAGTTGAAAACAGTTCATCTGTTGTAGCAGTAAGGGATTAAAACTTAATCACATTTTAGCTAGATATATTTAAATGAAAAGGTATATTTTGCAAAAATTAATTTGCTATTTTTATTTTGTATGACATCTAGTTGAGAAATTTATGTAAGTTTTTCAGTGATCTTGTCACTGTGGCATTTCTTCTGATTTAACAACACTATTTTAGATTTTTTTTTTAAATGTATTAATGATAATGAATAACCTGATACAAAATTTGCTCCTTTTTTACATTGAAATATTTTAATTTAATAAACTCTGCTGATTTTGAGTGCAGGTCATGTGTAATATCAACAGAGAGTATGTTGTATTCTGATGGTCACTACCTCAAACTGCTGATCAGCATCACCACTGATGGTATACTGAATATTACAGTGCCCAGTCATCTATAATTCACTATGCAGTTACCATAACCATAAAGATTTAGTAGTTCCTCTGAGTAACTGAAATTACACACAGGCACAAATAAATCACAACTTGAGGAGACTTACTCCTACCTAATTCCAGTGATCAATGTATCACTGTCTGTTAAAGGACAATAAATAGAGACAGGAAATCTCGATACTTGCTATTCAAAGTCAGATTTTGATAAACTAGAAATAAAATATGGTTTTCAATAATAGTATTTAAGCTCATTGATTAAATCATTAAAGAACACAGGATGCACCTCTAATATGCGTGAACGTACAATTAGTAAAGAAGGCTTTTAATAGTATATGATTTTCACTAAATTTACATTACTGAGGTGACTATCCCTGAACTATATTGCACAGTTATGATTCTGGACCATTATTATAGCAGGAATATCTTCATTAAACCCCTATTCAACCCCAGATGTATGAAAGCAGGTGACTTGATCTGTCAATTGAATGGTGAATTCTCTTCTATCCAAGATTTTTGATGAGGGAAGAAAGCCTTGGAAAATGGAAAGTCTTCCCAACAGGGGCTGCTAAAATAGAACTCATCCACAGCTGTTAGCTGTCACCCTCTATCCAGTCAAGTTCAAGATAGATGAAGCAGATGGACTCGTGCACGGAAAAGCAGGAGCCCCACAAAGCCAGGCACAACGAAGACTATATAGTAAACAGACTCTCCTGTGATAAACCTGCCTTGGAACTTGCTTAATTCTGAAAACATCATGGAGGCAATTTTGGCTTAAGAGTGCAGAGAGATATTTTCCCATAGAAGGTGAAGTAAAATTATTAAGATATAAAGATGATGTCGAAAAAAAGCAAAGAGATTTCACACATTAAAATTTCACTCTCCATTCATTACTCCTACAGCTCACAGAATCACAGAATGGCTGAGGTTGGAAGGGACCTCTAGAGATCATCTAGTCCAACCCCCTGCTCCAGCAGGGACACCCAGAGCACGTGGCACAGGGTGGCCTCCAGGCGGGTTTGGAAGATCTCCAGAGAAGGAGACTCCACAAGGAGCCTCTCTGGGCAGCCTGTGCCAGGGCTCTGTCACCCTCACAGGAAAGAAGTTCTTCCTCACGTGGAGGTGAAACTTCCTGTGTTTGTATTTACACCCATTACCCCTCGCCCTGTCACCAGCCACCACGGAGAAGAGCCTGGCCCCATCCTCCCTATGATCACCTCTCAGATACTTGAACATGTTGAACAAATCTCTTCTCAGTCTTCTCCAGGCTAAACAGGCCCAGCTCGCTTAGTCTCTCCTCATATGACAAATGCTCCAGTCCCTTAGCCATCTTTGTGGCTCTGCACTAGATCTTGTCCTGGGGAGCCCAGAGCTGCCCCCAGTACTCCAGGTGCGGCCTCACCAGAGCTGAGTAGAGGGGCAGGATCCCCTCCCTCGACCTGCTGGCAACGCTCCTCCTCATGCAGCCAGGATCCTGTTGGCCTTCTTGGCCATGAGGGCACACTGCTGCCTCAGGGTTAACCTGTTGTCAACCAGGACTCCCAAATCCTTCTCCACAGAGCTGCTTTCCAACAGGTCAACCCCTAAGCTGTCCTGGTGCCTGGGGTTATTCCTCCCCAGATGCAGGATCCTGCACTTGTCCCTGTTTAACCTCATAAGGTTCCTCTCTGCCCAACTCTCCATCCTGTCCTGGTCTCCCTGAGTGGCAGCACAGCCCTCGGGAGTGTTGGCCACTCCTCCCAGTTTGGTGTCACCTGCAAACTTGCTGAGGGTGCGCTCATCCAAGTCACTGATGAACAAGTTGAAGAGCACCTGGTTCAGTACTGATTCCTGCAGGACACCACTGGCCATATGCCTCCAACCAGACTCAGCCCCATTTATCATCACCTTCTGGGATGTGCCTGTCATTGCATTTCACTGTCCAGTCATCCAGTCAACACTTCTCAAACTTTCCTATGAGGATATTTGGGAGACTGTGTTGAAAGCCTTGCTGAAGTCAAGGTAGACTGTAGGGGAAAGGACAAAAGGGCAAAAGGTACTAATTGGCAAAAACAAGAATCGACTGAACCCGGCTCAAGCTGGTGTGGTTTGCTGACTAGACACAATAACAAGTTACAATTCAGCAGAAAACTGACCTTTTCTGTGATTGGATATCTCAAGTTATGCGAACCTTGGATGAGTCTGGATTGGCTATTGGGACACGATACATGTACTGCTTTGTTCACTTATCTGTAATGATATAAATATAAGGTTGTAGCTCAATAAAAATTGCTGTTAGCCATGAGCTTTTAGCCCCCGCTCCTTGACACAGGACGCACAGTAGACAACATCCACAGCTCTCCCATCACCCATCCAGATGGTCATGTCATTGTAGAAGGCTAGCAGGTTCGTCAGACACCACTTCCCCTTGGTGAATCCATGCTCACTACTCCTGATCACCTTCTTTTCCTTGACATACCTAGAGACAGTCTCTAGGATGAGCTGCTCCATCACCTTTCCAGGGACAGAGGTGAGGCTGAGCAGCCTGCAGTTTCCCAGCTCTTCCCTCTTGCCTTTTTTGAAGACTGGAGTGACACTGGCTTTCTTCCAGTCCTCCATACCTTCCCCGCTCTCCATGACCTCTTGAAGATGATGGAGAGTGGCTGAGCACTGACCCCCGCCAGTTCCCTCAGCACTCTTGGGTGCATCCCATCTGGGCCCATAGATTTACGAATGTCCATTTTGCCTAAATAATCCCTAACCCAATCCTCCTTGACCACTGGAAAGTCCTCCTTTCTCTTGGTTCTCTCTTGTCTCCGGGCTCAGAATATGGCGACTGGCCTTAGCCGTAAAGACTGATGCAAAGAAGGCATTTAGCAATTCTGCCTTCTCTGCATCTTCCATCACCATCTCCCCATTCAGCAGCGGGCTAACGTTTTCCCTAGCTTGTAGAACAGAAACTGAATTAAGAGGTGGGAGATTGTTTTTTAATTGATAGCACACAAGTTCTGATTTATCTTTCTCTGGAAATGGAAGGGAGTTGTCTCAGGGTCCCTCAATAATATTGCTGATATCTGCTCTGGTACACTTCAGGATTTCTCCATGGAAACAGGAAGTGCTAGGAATTAGTGAACTAAGAAAAAAAAAAGGATTAAAATGCAAGCATCATCTGGAAAATGCTTCAAGTAATGATTATTATTTCAGCATTCAACTAATTACTCAAGATGACTGACTGTAATTAGAATATTACCAACTATACTTAAAGCAAACATGAATTTATGATCTATTTTCCAGAGACATAACAAAGACTGCAGACTTGATTCTCATGCTATTTATATCAGGTTTTAACATACACAGTGTAGTTGTACCTGAATATGGTTACAGTTATGTTATGAAAAACCAAACTGCTTTTGTTGAACTGCAAACTTCCTACAGATTACACAGAATGAGATCATAATCTAGATCCTTTATTTTAATGGAGCAACACCTAATTTAAAGCAGATTGGAATCGGGTCTTGAATGTGAAGAGTAACAGTTTAAAGATATCATAGAGAATATTATAAAAAGAATGGAGTGCACAGAACATAGGGTGCAATATGAGAAATGAGGTTTATTTTCATGCTCACACCTGAAATGCAAATGTATAACAGATGTTTAGATAACTATATTATTTTTAGCAATCTCACATTCATCACAGTACAAAAATATGTAACACATCATAGTGGAACTGATGGAAAGGCAGTATTATATAAGTGATTGTAAGGACTTCTGCATTAGTATATCTAATTTAATTTAAAACAGGGAAGTTGAATCTTTCCTTAGAGGGCACCCAAACAACTTTTCATTGAGCAGTCACTGTTAAGAGCTCCTAATAACAGCTTTTAAATCTCCAGTGCAAGCTTTCTGTGGATTACAAATCTATTTAGTTGACATTTACTTACCCATATGTATATAAAATTGCACAAAAGTACATACAAGTTTTATACATTCATATTATACTTAAGTTGCTGTTCTTTCATCTTGTTTTAACTGAATCTCCTATCATTTCTTTGGAAAAATGTAAAATTCTTACCATAGGCCACAAAGGATTAGAAACAGAAGGAAATAAACAATGTTGGAACAAGGAAGGGTTATCTTGTGACTGGAATAAAGCAGCCAAGAGTTTATTCAAGTTTCTTTTTCCATTGTTCCACCTAAGAGAATCAATAATGTCTTGTATCTTAGGGCACATATTCACAGGAAGTCTAGAAAGTATATCTCTTCTTCACAGGGGAGTAGTCTACATATTGATTAAGGCTTTAAAAAGCAACAGAAAAGTATTCTTGGATTATTCTTGATGCTCCCTTCATGTTCTTTAAGATTTTGTAATCCTTTCCTCATTCCTTAGACTCCCAGTAAAATGAAATATTTATATTATTCTGCAAAATTCAGATAACCTACAACTTGCATCTCTTATAATCAGATTACACAAGAGCACGTGGTGAAGAGAGGAAGTGAAGAGTAGAAGTGCCAGCACATTGTACTCTCAGCAGTACCTGGGAAAAACTAGTATTTTAACAAGAAGAAAAATATTCATCTCACCACATTAATGAAGTAAGCTACCAAAACCAAGTTCACAAAAAAAAAAAAAAAAGCAGTTCCCACAGGGATGGACAGTAAAAAAACAATCAATAAAAAAGAGAACTTTTGTTAAAAACTCTGAAAGGGGAAAGGTGTCGTGTCAGCAAAGATTATGGCTGTGAGACCCACCCACAGCTCAGCATCCTTTCCAGAGCATCTTTTCAATCTCAGTAGATTTTTGGAGAAGGCATACTTTGAGCAAGGAGGAGATTCGGAGCAAATTCTTACTGCACAGTTGCGCTCCCAGCATTTCAAAAGGCCCAAACTGAGCATTAGATTACCAGATGCTCAGGGGGTTATTAATCTGTTGGCTATTACATCTGCATTCCAGAATACTCAGAAGAAATACTACAGCTGTGAATCTCTAAAGTGTCTCCTGAAGCGATGACTGACTTCAGAGATCATCACTCCCTTCTCCCTCAGAGCAGGAGGAAACTTACCCAGTGCTTTCATATCACTGAAAGAGATTTTGGATAACATCTGTGGGGGTTTAATCCCCACAAGACTTTGAGAATAGTGCAAGTGTAGGTGGTGGATGGAGTGAAATTTTTCCTTCCAAATTCTGAGAATTCTTACCCTTCCAGTGCTCCCTGTTTTCAGCAGTGTCAGTGATTTGATGTCAAGATTTGCAGAAGCAGGCTGAAGGAAAACATCTTCTTTTAGGCTGAGATAAGCCCTGTGTCTCAGAGATGCATATGCAAACCCACTGAAAGGCAGGAGAGTTAGGGCAATATACATACAGCTCTCCCTCAAAAAAAAAAAGAGTGATTTTATTTGTTAAAGTTGTTATTTGTAAAGTTAAAGTCTATGCTACCAAGCAAATTGTCTGAGTCAATATACTGAAACAGCAATGAATGTGACTGTTTAAAGTGTGTGCTTGAAGCTGAGCAACTAAAGATATTTCTGTGAAGACAATTTACTAAAACTGATAGCTAAACTACAACGAAGACATTTAAATCAGTTCTTGCCTTTTTGCCAAAATCCTGACCTTAACAAGAGGCCTCTAGAAACTCTTCAAGTCCTTTTCAGATGTTAGTTTCAGATGGTGGAGTCAAAAGTACTTTGTCTCTCTCAGTATAAATTATGAGTTTTGCTCCCTCAGATACCAAGGGAAATGCAAAGACAGTCCATAAGTCTCAAGTTAAACACCTTCCTTATGACATAATATGAAGCAGAAACTCATGCTGAGACATTGGTCAACTGTCAAGTGAGTTGTGTCCAAGTCTGAGTCTCCAAAGCAGATTGTATTTTGTCTGGAAAGAATGTAGTAGATCAGATTATGTTTGGCCTTCAGATGGAGCATCCAATAATTTTTCTCTTCCCTCTTACATCCACACATAATGAAGACAAACAGGTGAAGGCTCCTGAGCCCAAAGCTGCTCTGCATTAGAGCCTAGAGTGCAAGCCAACTTGAAAATGGAATCAAGCATATGACACCAAGAGTGATAAAAACAGTCAGAACAAATCCTCCCTGAACCTGTACCAATGAACTAGCCTTAACTTAAGGCAACTTTCTTTGTGTTTAAGAGTGTTGGCACTGCTTTCTACTGTGACGTTTCATTGTTATTTTTGATTAGGAGAAGAGGCAGAAGAAAGAAAAGGAAAGGAGAAAGGGAAGGGGAGGGAAGGGGCTAGGTGGCAGGTTGAAGGAAAACAGTTTCTCTTTTCTAACAAATACCACTGTGAGAGTGAAAAGGAAAAGAAGTTTGTTTAACGTGATAAAGTTTAATATGATATTGGGCAGAATGGAGCAAGTGCTACCATGCCCCTGTCGTGCATGAAGGGTCATATGCAACTTTAGCTACTTCACAAAAAAGAGCAAGCTTGCATTACGTGTCCCCTTACTTAGCAGTTACAGGAAATTAATTGGATGTAAAGAAGTAAAGTCATCCCAGAAATCAGTTGTTGTTGCTTTGTGGCTCCAGTAATGCTGTTGGCATGAGAATTTTGTTTACACTATAAATCCTCACAGACCACTTTTCTTTTATGCTCCTTTTTAACTTTCTGCTTTCCAACTGCTTCACTGCAGAGGGAATTATGTCACATTTTACCAACTTGAGAAGGTACAACATAATAGCTGGCAATGTGTTTGTTTTAAATATTTCTGTTTAATGCAAGGGAGCAGATATTATTACAGCTTTTGATAAGCTTCTCCTCACAGATGTTTGTTTTTCTCACCTTTTAATGTTTAAAACACTTTATTTTCCTGAAAATTTAGGGTTTTCTCAAGAGAAAACCCCTTTGATTTCAGCCTTGAACTCTACTTTTCTACAGACAGCTTTTCTACAGACTGATCCGCCCCGCCTTTTTCTGAGTTTTGCAATTATTAGACTGACTTTAGTAGATACACTAATAAGATTTAGGCCTGAAGGATGTCAATGTATTGTGAAAACCCATATATAACTGAACATGCATTGCTCGCACTAAAACACCTACAAAACACCTATCTTTTTGTTTCTATTCATCTTCACACAGATGAAGAGGGTACTTCATACAACAACTGAACATAACCGGCCAGAAACAAAGCCATTCACACCTATGCCCCTTTCCTGCAGCCTCTCATGCTGCAGCTACCTGCAATCCACAGTTTCAACATTAGATGGTCAAAAGCAAAAAACCATGCCTTTCCCCAAAAGGCATGGTGTTTTTATGTGTCAAAACACATAAAACTAGATAACAAAATGTAACTATATGAGCTATTTTTGGGGAGTCTCACGCGCGCCATCAATGTAAACCAGAGGCTGGGAATGGAGGAAGGGGTCCATAATCAAGGGGACTTTCCAGGCCATATGGTATTGCACTCGTGTAAAACTTGCTTCTTGGATGGTGTGATCATCCTGGTGCTTCAGGAGCTGGAAAGGATCTCTCTCAAGTATCTTAAGAGAGGTCAGTGTGACGCTGGGCTACAGTTGTTCTGCTACCTGCTGCTGTCTGCTGTCCTGATCTGCCTCCTTTGGCTTGAAATTGGCTCAAAGACTGATACTGGAAGAAAAGAGCAAGAGCAGCACAGGAGGGGCCATGCAATAGATATCACCTCATCATTAGTAGAAATTACTCTAACTAGATGCAAATCAATGTGTAGTCATTCTGGAAGAAATGGAAAAACTGCATAGAGCTGGTTTACACTTGCGAATCTGCTGAGTTAAGAAATGTATTTATTATGGGGGGATTAGATAAGGTCACCAGTAATACAAGATTTTGTTCAGGCAAAAACATCCATTGATTTATGTGATCATTTAAGTCAGACTGGAACAAATACCTCATTTTACAGCAGCAGCAGGCAGATAGAACAAGGCTGGCATTGCTTTTCTTCGCATTGTCAGTATTTTAAATACAAATATAATACAAGCATCTAGTAGTAATAAACAAATAAAACATGTTACTTCTAATTAGCTATATTTACATCCTGTAATAGTATATATAAAAGTTAAAGTATAAGAGCAGTTTAGGGCAGATTCATTACTCGTAGTTGGCAGTTTTTCATCCAGCTAAGTCAAGTGTTATGATGTATACCTCTTCAAAACACACTGGTGTAATAAAACACTGAAAGTCCATAGTCAAGTAGTGGTTTAGGTAGGATTTGTTTTGACTTTTTTAAATAAAATTAGCTAGTATAATGTTGCATTTTAAATGATATGATTACAACCTAAGCCATTTACTTGGCATCAGACCTCAGTATCACAGAGGAACCACCTGGATACATTGCATAAAAACTTTCCCAGCTCCAGTGAATTGCACCACCTTGCAACTCTTCTGTATGTGGAAATCCAAGGTACTCAGCAAGGTACCTGTTTCATCTGGAGTGAAATTGTTTACTTCCAAGAATTCCAAGAAGCAAAGAACATGAAACATAAAGCTAAGATAACAGAGAGTAAAAATTTTAAGGCCTCTATAAGCCCTTGGAATTTGGTGTTAACTTCAGTGCAAAATAAGTTATGAGGAAAGACCAACAGACTGAAAATTGCTCTACCTTATAGAAGAATTTTCTCTTTTGCTTCTGTGGAAGTTTTCCACAGAACTTTTGTTTTGATAAGAACTTTTCCACAAAATAGCATTCCTGAGAGCATCTTGTGGTACGGCTGTTGTTTAATACCCTAATATTTATTATGGTGACAGGATCTCCCAAGGATCCTTTTTTATGAGTTTTCAAAGGCCTTAATACAATCTAATCCATTTTTAATTCCTTTAATTCTTTTAATTCCTATTTTTACAAGTACAGCTATATCTTTGCAGGGCAAACTAAAACATGAGCGTTACTACATCCACAAATATTTGCTGAAGTCTACTGGCAAGTGTTAAAGTAGTTCTGGATAGGTTAAACTCACAGCATCTTTACTCTGGGCCACAGAAATGACCCTAATGCTTTTTTTTTTTTCTTTTTTTCTTGCATATTAAAAATTCAAAAGAGAAGGAATTTCCAGGTAAGATGCTGTGGCTGAAGGGAAGGTTTGTCATTTTCAATACTGCAAGAAATCACATTTATTGGATAACCGACTGTTTAAATCCTATATTATTTCAATAGTTAGAGAATCTTAAGAATGGAATCATCTACAGCAAACAAAGCACACATGAAAAAATGTATATATACCTTGTATATATACCTCTTCAAAACTTCATGAACAAACTGAAAATAAAAGAAGTTCCTGAAAAGAGTTCTATCTTTAAGCAAAAGTAAAAGCATAGATTTGTGAGGAGCTTTTGCTAACTAGGAACTTAAATCATCTTTTGTAGATAAAAATTTTCCAGTTTTCTAGGTCTCTCCTACTGTACAGGCATATTGGTACTATTTAGGAATGGTATAACTTTGTGTAAAATATAATTACAGCTCTCAAATATTAATGTCAAGTGCTTTATAATTGTTACATAAATACTTTAGACCATAAGTGTTTAAATGGAACTTTGTAATGCAGAAAGATAAAACTATTTGTCAGAAATGAAGCAGCTGATTCACTAATGTCATCCATCCTCCTGCTTCTACACAAACTGAAAAATTTTCCTTTTAAACAATCAGAAGAGCGTCTTATGAAGACTGCATGTAGGGCTACCATAATTGCTTTTGCAATTCCATTGATAACAAAAGAATCACATTAATACTACACTCCCCTTGAATATAACCTGTGCAACTCCCTCCTTCTCCAAATTAAAAAAAAAAAATAAAAATAAAAAAGGCTTTTCAGAATTGCACATTCTCTCCAAGGAATCTGCACTGTCCGGATCTAATTATTTAGCTTTCAGAAGACTAAGAAGTCACCTGTTCAGCTAGGGCTATTCTAGGTCATCTAATTTATCAGGTTACCTTCAGAAGGGGATACAGAAAAAGTAGCTGAAACTCACTCTGAACAGTAAGCTTTGTCTAACTGGGATACAGTGTACTGGGAGGAGTGACCGACACTCCCGAGGGCTGTGCTGCCATTCAGAGGGACCTGGACAGGATGGAGAGTTGGGCAGGTTCATGAGGTTCAGCAAGGACAAGTGCAGGGTCCTGCACCTGGGGAGGAATAACCCCAGGCACTAGGATGGATTAGGATATGACCTGCTGGAAAGGAGCTCAGTGGAGAGGGATTTGGTCCAGTCCTGTTCAATTTATTCATCAATGACCTGGATGAACGCACAGAGTGCCCCCTCAGCAAGTTTGCTGATGATACGAAGCTGGGAGGAGTAGCTGATACCCCAGAGGGCTGTGCTGCCACCCAGAGGGACCTGGACGGGCTGGACAACTGGGCGGTCAAAAACCTCATGAAATTCAACAAGGCCAAGTGCACGGTCCTGCACCTGGGCAGAAATAACCCCAGACACCAGTACAGGCTGGGGACCAACCTGCTGGAGAGCAGCTCTGCAGAGAAGGACCTGGGCGCCATGGTGGACGACAGGTTGACCATGAGGCAGCAGTGTGCCCTTGTGGCCAAGAAGGCCAATGGCATCCTGAGGTGCACTAAGAGGAGCATCTCCAGCAGGTCGAGGGAGGGGATCCTGCCCCTCTGCTCAGCCCTGGTGAGGCCACATCTGGAGCACTGTGTCCAGTTCTGGGCCTCCCAGTACCAGAGGGATGTGGAGCTGCTGGAGAGAGTCCAGCGCAGGGCCACGAGGATGATCAGGGGCCTGGAACATCTGCCCTGTGAGGAGAGGCTGAGGGAGCTGGGCTTGTTCAGCCTGAAAAAGAGGAGGTTGAGAGGGGACCTGATCAGTGTCTATAAGTACCTCAAGGGTGGCAGTGAGGAGGCCTCTTTTCAGTAGTGGCCACTGACAGAAGAGGAAATGGCCACAAACTTAAACACCAAAAGTTCCACGGGAACTTAAGGAAAAATTTTTTGACAGTGAGGGTGACAGAGCCCTGGCACAGGCTGCCCAGAAAAGTTGTGGAGTCTCCTTCTCTGGAGATCTTCAAGACCCGCTTGGATGCAGCCCTGTGCCACTTGCTCTGAGTGGCCCTGGGTGTGCAGGGAGGTTGGACTAGATGACCTCTAGAGGTCCCTTCCAACCTTAGACGTTCTGTGTTCTATGATTCTGTGATTCTATGATTTGGGAGTTCTGATTGACAACAGGTTAACCATGAGGCAGCAGTGTGCCCTCATGGCCAAGAAGGCCAATGGGATCCCGGCTGCATGAGGAGGAGCGTTGCCAGCAGGTCAAGGGAAGAGATCGTGCCCCTCTGCTCAGCTCTGGTGAGGCCACATCTGGAGCATTGGGTGCAGTTCTGGGCTCCCCAGGACAAGAGGGACATACTGCTTCTAGAGAGGGTCCAGCAGAGAGCCTCAAAGATGACTAAGGGACTGAAGCACCTGTTTTAAGAGGAAAGAGTAAGTGAGCTGGGCCTGTTTAACCTAGAGAAGAGAAGACTGAGAAGAGATTTAATCAGCTTGTACAAGTACCTTATGAGTGAATGTAGGGAGGATGGGACCAGGCATAACGGGTACAAGTCAAAACACAGGAACCTCCATCTCCATGTGAGGAAGAACTTCTTTCCTGTGAGGGTGACAGAGCCCTGGCACAGGCTGCCCAGAGAGGCTCCTTGTGGAGTCTCCTTCTCTGGAGATCTTCCAAACCCGCCTGGATGCCGCCCTGTGCCATGTGCTCTGGGTGTCCCTGCTGGAGCAGGGGGTTGGACTGGATGATCTCTAGAGGTCCCTTCCAACCTCAACCATGCTGTGATTTTCAGTTTAATCCAATTTTCAGTTTAAATCCAAACTATCTGTCT
The DNA here is from genome assembly GCA_013389825.1 of Crypturellus undulatus. Taxonomy (NCBI): domain Eukaryota; kingdom Metazoa; phylum Chordata; class Aves; order Tinamiformes; family Tinamidae; genus Crypturellus; species Crypturellus undulatus. The sequence continues at coordinate 78,376 of VWPW01084860.1, read as the reverse complement.
CTAAAAGAATGTTGCAGAACGCTCTTTCCGTTTTTATTGTACTTACTGGAATGTCTTTTTCTGTACAGTGCAGCTTTAAGGTAATCAGTATTTTTTATTTTGCTTCTTGACCCCTGAAGTGTCTTTTGATTAATAGACTGTGGGAGCCCTATATAATCTCAGAATGATTTTTTAGGAAGACTTTAATATGGTGGCTTCCCATTCTGTCACCCAAATGTATCACTACGCTCAGTCAGTTATGCTTGAAAGTGAACCCTGAATTTATTCATCTATCTTGGCATTTAACTAAAAAAGTGGCAGGGAGGGGGGAAAGTGGCAACTAATATTTCAGCCTTCTCAAGAATTAAAACTACATTATGAGTAGCACTTCACTACCAAATTTTCAACAAAGCCACCTACTTAATTTTAAGTGTGTAAAGATACATTAAAACCTAGAGAAATTAATGTGCGATTTTCTTTCTTAAAAAAAAAAAAAAAGCCACCTTGAAAAATATGTGGTTTTGTGATAGCATTATAAACATTGATGATAAAATATGTTCCATCCATTTTCAATGTCTGCCAGTGCTATTTCAGTTGCAAGTATATGAGTGTTTCTTAGACATGTTTCAAAACTTTATCTGATTCTTGCAAAATTATTTGAATTGACAACAAAACAACTATTCCACTCCAAAGGGTAAGTTTACACAGCTATGATCGTTGGTTGTAGGCCTTCCGGAATTTGAAACTGCCTCAAACTCAAGCTTACAGTGCTAACCAAATGGAAGACACTTCCATGTCAACAAGAAATCTAAGAAATACTTATCTACAAATTCATACTTCTCAAAGAAAATGCATCATCTCCTTTTAACTTCAAACAAGAACAAATTTGCTCTGTTCTTCCAAATGATTTACCTTTGAATCTAGGAAGTTTTGTAATACAGAGAGAAGGATAAACACACCTTCCAAAGTTATATGTCTCAAGCATTTGTTTGAATTCATAATTTCAAATAATTGCCTTTCCAAAACAGCCTTTAATATGAAACTGTTCATTATAAAATGTGGAACACTAAGATTAAAGGCCAAATCCTCACCTGCGGAAGACCAGGAACTTCCAATATTTTAGTCCTGCTTTAGATAATGCATTTCAAGTCCCAAGTTTTATTTTAGGAAGCAAACTTAGGTAAACTTAGTAAACACGTGGGTGTTTTCATCCACTTTCATGGAAACTGATGGAATTGAATGCTGGCTCTGGTACTTGATAACTTACTGAATTACTGCACTGAAGGCATATAAAAATGAAGCAAAATTAGACATATCAATCATATTTTGGTAACATGTAGGAAAAGAAAAAAGTAATCAAATCAGAACATTTTTAAGAGGGAAAGACATTGATTTAAGGTTTTCAAACACATTTGCCCTATTTTGTTTTCAGTATTGCATAGAATAAAGCTAACCCAAATATAAATAATGCTTTTAAAAATAAAATTTTGTATATTTCTGGGTGATTTCTGTCTTCTACTAGCATCACAGATCTTCAGCTTTGCTCCATTACAAATCCTGGTGTTAACCACTCAAATATGTTTCATTTCAGTAGAAGAGAGTTTAAGACAAAGGTACCAAACTGAGATCTAGTCTAAGAGGTCACATTACTTGTGGAATTGAATTTAGTTCTTTGTTCTTCAGAAAACTATGCACAAATACAGTCAATGCAAAAGTAAACCCTAAAGTCAGTTTTCAAGAATAATTCTAGCTGCTACTTCAGTTTTGTTTATAAATAGAACCTAGCGTATGAATGAATGTGATAACTGAGATTTTATAGTGACTATATTGTAATTTAGTGATGACTCATGACCTCTGTTTTGTTTCATGCTCTATTTTTATAAAAAGGTCTCCATAATAATTCCTTCAAAAGTGAATAAGGAAGTAACTGTTTTGTCACACTAGCAAGCGGAAAGAACCCAGAACTATGTCAGCGATATCAAGTACTCCTTTTCCCACACAGCAAGCACAGAAAGAGTTTGCATGTTTATGAATCATGTGCTTCCAGAAAAAAAAAAAAAAAGAAGAAGAAAAAGAAATACAAGAAAAAGTAGCTTGATCTCCAACAGCATAGAAGTATCACATCTTTACACTCTGAATATTTTCCAGATACTCAAATCCTTTTTCCAGATAAATGAAGAAATTCTTTGATTTCTATTTCAATCTTAGCAGCCATCTGAAAGCTGATGTACAAGTTATGATTCTACATAGGGTATAACAAACAAACACAGTAAATTATCGCTGTGAAGCCCCATATCTGATCTAACCTCCTACAGTGAATGCTGCAAAGGTACCTGGAGGTACCTCACACATGTGCATGTACAGTGATCACAGAGCAGAGTGACTGGCTGCATGATAAACTATGAGGCTGTGAAATTAATCTGTAATCTTAGTAATATCTGGAACAGTGGGATGATATTGCTTTTAGAGATAAAGCTAAAGTTTCACAGTTCATCAAATTTTACTAACCAGATCTCTGTCTAGCATTAAAAGAACTAACAAATTAGACAAGACATTTCTTATTAAGAAATATATTCATGCATATATAGAGAGATTGTCATGATAAAACACTCGTATGTTTTCACTTTATTTTAGCGTTATTCTGTAATATAGCAAGCACTTTCTAAATACAACAGTCTATCTGATTCTGGAACTTTCTAGTTGCAGGGAATGGAGAGTAAGGAAGTTCTAATTCTGTATTAAGGAGGGCAAATACTTTATCCAAGTAATTCTCTCTAAAGCATGAGTCTGGGGATCTTTACAATGCTGGAATACGTGCCTTTATTTAAAGCGCTAAAGTGCAAGAAATTTAGAAATATTCCAAAGGCTTCCTCTTTTTTCCCAGAATTACATATCATTATTGCTCATGTCTTCCATCTTTTTTTTTTCAAAATATTCTCTATAACCTCACTCTGATAGAAACAAATCTTCTCTGTTGCCTCGGCTCTTTTCCTAGTTATAAAAACTAGGCCCTTCAAACAGAAAACACAAACAATACCATGCAAAATAGGCAATCAATCACAGTAACTCAGGTTTTATTTTGCAGGTGGGGTGAGATATTTTGTGTAAGACAAGCTACTTCTGATTTGAAATATCTTTGACTTTCAACTGTAAATATACATTGCAGTAGAATGCAATAAAATTTTACTAATGAGGAACAAGATATATGACTGATATTAGTAAATAATCTTTCCAGTTCAGACATCTAATGCATACCCTATAATGTGTGAGAGAAAAGGATCACTACAGACCATCTTCCTTTAGAACCATACCACGTTCTGCGTGTATTAGTGGATCTAGAAGAAACTGTAGCTGTGTAAGATATGTGAGAAATGCTGGTAGATTGGTACCAGGATTCAACTTACACATGCAATCTGATGGAAGAAAAATAGAGAGAGAAAAAAAAAACTTTAGTTCTGTACATTTTGCAATTAGGTTGGCCAAGGGATCAGCTATTGCCTCATTACAGCAAGTTCATACTGGTGCTAGACCTGAGCCTAAGGCATGACCTTAAGCTTTCCATTTACCTGTTCACATGTCAATGAGTATTTGTTTGGAATATGAATGGCAAATATGAAATAGAGCGAATGCTTTCTATACCATTTTTCATAAAATCTAAGCCAAAAAAAAAACCATGCATTTTTGGAGTGCCTGAGAGCAGAAGTCAATTGCAGCATTCAGTTTCTACTGTAACCCACCATTATTCCTAAGGACTTCTAAATATTACATAGCGAAGTAATCCCACATTTCCAACCGGAATAGCCTCGTATGAGTTCCCCTAGGGCAACTCCATCCTACACTAGAGAGAAGGAGAGCAGCAATTTGCAAAGTCAGTTTTTGCTTCAAGTGGCTTTTAATGGCAGCAACAATAGTATTTTGTACCAAACCTCTCGAATATAAATGTAACAGCAGATGCAACAGTGAATCCCTGAGCATCAGTTAATATAATGCTTGTGTTAGGTTTTCATGGACTGTTGGGAGCACTACTGAACAGTGCTCTACTTTTCCTCCCTGCTCGTAACATCAGAGCACTTCTAAACAAGGCAAATCACCCTTTGGGACTGTTTGTAAGTTTACTTGTAGTTAATTTCTGCAGGGCTTGTTTCCTTGCCTTGGATGCCTTGCAGCAGCTGTAACTTGCATAGCACCTTCAGTGTAATATCTATGTGGAGGTTATTAAAACATCCAGTTGAAAGTAGGTATTCTGAACCTGAAGCATCAGCTCAGAGTATTAACTTTCACAGAATCACAGAGTGGTTGAGGTTGGAAGGGACCTCTAGAGATCATCCAGTCCAACCCCCTGCTCCAGCAGGGACACCCAGAGCACGTAGCACAGGGTGGCATCCAGGCGGGTTTGGAAGATCTCCAGAGAAGGAGACTCCACAAGGAGCCTCTCTGGGCAGCCTGTGCCAGGGCTCTGTCACCCTCACAGGAAAGAAGTTCTTCCTCACGTGGAGGTGGAACTCCCTGTGTTTCAACTTGCACCTCTTATCCCTTGTCCTGTCACTGGCCAGCACTGAGAAGAGTGGTGAGAACTTCCTTTTGCGCTTCTTACAGAAATGTAGGCTGGGATCAGAGGGATCAGAGACCTGGAGACAACTACAGACCCAGGGAGCATCAGGCACTGCAGTGAGGGCAGGATCAGGCAGGTGCCCATAGGCTGGGGCTGGGCAGCCCAGGGAAAGGCACAAGCAGGGTTGTGACACATAGCTCAGATGTGTATGTGACACATACACTTAGCTGGGGTCAAATCAGTAGACACTGTGCTGAAAAAACAATTCTGGTGAGATATCGGTTGGAGCTGGCCATGTGCCACCAGCCCTGCTCCCAGCAAGTCCACAGAACAGAACCAGCCATGGCGCTGCTTATTTCAAGCTTGGCAATAAATCCGGTCACAGTATACTGTCTAGGTACTGTGAAAAGCTCTAAGATGTAAAGTTCTTGGAGTCAAACTTTGCATTGAAAATAAATAAATAAATAAATAAATAAATAAATAAAACATTGAGTACATCATGTAGCTCATGTCAGATCCCCTCTTAAACTGTGCTTGTACACCAGTCTTCAGTATCATGACAAACCAGACATTTGGGGGAAAGGTTGTGGCTCTATGTTTGCCTAAGATATGAAATGAATAACAAAGCCATTTCTTTCCAGATTTCTAGGATCTTTCATTTTTGAAATTTTCAAGAAAAAAGAATTTCTAATTCCTATCCCCCCTCTTTTCTTTTAATTTTTACTCAAAAGTGTAATACATAGAAGAGGGAACAGAAAATACTTTGTTAAAACAACAAAGTTTTACACTATCAAGAGAAAAACTTTTATCTGTCTATTCCCATGTCATGTGCTTACATATTTAAAATAGATTACCCACATCTCAGAATGAAGACACCACACGTAGTTCTGTTCTCAGATTGAAAAAGTTTCCTCTCTCAGGCTTCAGTGCTACTAAGTGCGGATAAAATAAGTAGAGCTATGAAAGAATCAGGTCTGTGTTCTCATGGCCATTTGAGATCACAGTTAAATCTCAGTAATAAGTAAACATAGAAGTTGGACTTTTGCCTAAAAAACATGTATACAAATTTTGATTGCTAGGATCCTGAATAAAGAAGAGTCCACATACAATACTATATGACAGCAGGCCTCTCAAATAAATATTTTGCTGTTTGCAGTCCCACTTATCCGAAGCTCCCAGGGTACAGTGGACACCTGGTATATAGACGGGCTATCAGCTATCAGGAAATATACTCAGTCCTAGTCAATACCTTTTTATTGATGGTGAGAAATCTTATTGTAGGGAAAACTACAGTAGAAACAACATCCAAACCCCCATCTTTTATTCAAGGAAGGACACCTGAACAGTTGTCTAAATATTAGTTTTCTGTGGATTGCAGAGCAGAGCTTAAAGCTTTCCCGCACTGTGACTATGAAAATGGTGTTCAGGTACCTTGATACTTTGCATCTGTTATGCATTTACTTTTCAAAACTCTCTCAGAAAATAAAAATGCCAGTTTTCATCTTGTGCACCATATGGTTCAGGCATTTTAAATCTGGCAGCTTAATCTTACAGACCTGGCAATTTAGTTTTACTCTGTTTTTCTCTAAAAAAAGGAAAAAAAAAACTTTAATATCTAGCATTATGATGAATGAAAACCTCCATATATAACCTAGTATGGTCCCAATTATAAATGTTGGCACAGAGAAGTGTCCTAAGGAAATGGACTTCTAGGTTCTAGGATACAAGACTACCATAAATCACAGGTGGAGATCACAGAATCACAGAAAGTCTGAGATTGGAAGGAATCTCAGAGATCATTTATCCAAGCTCCTTGCTCAAACAGAATCATGTATAACACATTGCACAGGATCATGCCCAGGTAGTTGTTGCATATCTCCAGAGACAGAGACTTCACAGTCTCTCTGGACAAACTGTGTCAGAGCTCTGTCACCATGAAAACCAGGAAGTTTTTACTCAAATTCAGTTGGAAGTTCCTACATTTCAGTTTGTGTCCACTGCCTCTTGTCCACTCTTACCACTGGCCACCACTAAAGAGTCTAGCCTCATCCTCTTGACATCCTCCCTTAGGGTACATCTTGACAAGATCCCCCCACAACCTTCTCTTCTGCAGTCCCAGATCTGTCAGAGTCTCCTCATAAGAAAGATGCTCCAGGTCCATAATAATCTTTGCAGCCCTACACTGGGCTCTCTCTAGTAGTTTCATCTCCCTCTTGTTCAGGGCAGCCCAGACCTGGACACAGCTCTCCTGATGTGGCCTCATCAGGGATGAGTAGAGGGGCAGGATCAGCTCCGTTGGCTTGCTGGGAACACTCTTCCTCATGCACTTCAGGAGACCACTAGCCTTCTTGACCACAGGGGCACATTGATGGCTCATGATCACCTTCTTGTCCACCAGGACTTGGTGGAGCTACTCTACAGCAGGTCAGTCCCCAGCCTGTCCTGCTGCATGGGGTTATTCCCACCCAGGTACAGGACACTGCACTTGCCCTGGCTGAACTTCATGAAGTTCTGCTCCGCCTGTACCTCCAGCATGCCCAGGTCTCCTTGAATGGCAGCACAGTGCTCTGGTGCAACTGCCAGATCATCCAGTAAGGGAGGTCTTATCTTTGTGCTGTTACAATCTTTTCCTCAGTCAAGCTGATGTTGTATTTCCTCTTTTCCTGCAAGCTCCTGGAAGACAGGATGCTTTTTACAAGTATCCAGGCACAGCTTTGTACAACAGGGATCTGATCTAGAGTGAGCACCATAAAGGCGGAAGCAACAGTCTTAAGTTTTTCAGCATCAGTTACTTCAGAGTCTCTCACTTAGGTTTTACATCTCCCTACTGCAACTCTATCAAGGGAAAAAACCTCTTTGCCAGCTGAGATATTACCTGACATGTGCTGAGAGTAACTAATCTAGATCCAGCTGGAAAGTATGGTTAGCTTGTTACTGTGCTTGGAGTCATAAGCCCTACAGAACAACAAGTTGCAGATGTATGCTTAGATGCACATTTTCATCTGCATTTTAGTAAGTAGCCTTCTGTGCCTTGCTGCTATATTAGTGCTGCTACAAAGGCCAAAAGACGTGTTTCCTCTCTGTATCTCTTCATCAAAAACTTATAGGTAACTAAAAATACAAAGCTAGTCTTCACCTGCCGCTTGTTAGCTGATGGTGCTATATTTACCAATTTTATTAGGTAGTAAATCTCTTGGTTGTAAATTTTTACTGTTTGTGTCTATTTTCATTCTTTACAGACATCAGAAATGTGAAATTCTAATTACAGTAGTGGCATAACAAATTACAGAAAATCATATATGGAACAATGTAATATGGGGTTTAAATTTTCTTATATATTATCTTCGCTTAGATAAATCAGCACATTGTAATTCACGAAGCAGGAAGTAATGTATCAAATCACTTCACAATCCAAAATCATAGTGAAGGGAATGGGATAAGGAGATAATCTACTTTACTGATGCTGTAAAATTGGCTAGCACACTTACATCAAGACAGAGAGCCTGATTTGCATTTTTAAAGGTAAAAAATAGAAAAAAAATCTCACTTGTTTTAACCATTCTCAGTCTATCTTATCAGCTGGCAAAATTTTCAGTAGAAAAATGAGCAACTATTACCACACACACAAAGTTATTCCACTCTATAGACCAGTACTACTGTGCTTTCCATACTGTCTTTTCTATCTGTCCATCATGTCTTTTCTATGTATATTCTTTTGACTTTTTATTTTATTTTTAGAGGTTGTTTAAAGCTTTACTTTTTTTCTACAACCATTCTTATTGAATTGTCCAGAGATGCACAGCAATTTGTCTCACATTTATTGACATCCTAACAAAATATATGTTAAATGTTTTCTTTCAATGTTAATGAATGTATTAACACTAAATTCTACCTCCTAAATGTGTACCTACCTTTTAATGCCTTTTTTTTTTTGACAGCGGACATTTTAAAATTAGAACATTTTCAAATTCCAATATTAAAAGGAAATTACAAAGCTGTGCAGCCCCTCAATTTAAAAGCCTTGAAAATTTGTCATCCTGGGATTTCATGTCCATCAATCTTATCAATGAAAAATGCTGTATTCAGAACAATCAATGAAGTGTCCTGTCTATAAGAGAATAATAGCTTGTAGAAACCTGAGACCACTATTATAAGCAATGGTTGCTATAAACTAATAGATAGAAAACAAATGAAAGGGCAACAAGAAGCCCAGGAGAACCCTTAGAAAAAGGATAAAATGAAGCAAAAGTCATTTGTCAAGCAAAAGGTAAAAATGAAATAGTGTTAATATGAAAAAACAAAGGATGTTGGGTAACTACAGGGTAAAAGAAACACATACAGTTGAAAGAAAATAGGAAATATAGATAACCTAACCTTCAGTTACATGTAATTACATGAACCTTCAGTGTTCATGTAATTGTTCATACTTTATGCTTTTATGCTTGTCACTGAAAGTCAATCAAATCTGCAACATAACAACACAAAAAAGATCTCCTCTCCTGCCCTGTATCTCAAGTGGCCCCAAAGAGTGCAAAACACAAAAACTGAAAAGAAAAAGAAAGTAAAAAATGCCGTAAAAAATGCTGTAAAAATGCTGTAAAAGCATTTATAGCTTCTTTAACATATTAACTTGACCAACAGTAATATCTTGTTAAGGTTGGTGCACATGGATTCTACTGGGTGGGTGGTACTAAAAATTTAAGCTATCTTTATCTGCTAGTAAGATGTGAGCCTCTTTCCCTATGAGTAAACCTCAAGCTTAATCTAGAAGCAGTAGTGCTATGAGCGAGATAAGTCAGCAAGCACAAGTCAATGATTAACCAGTACTTAGGTTTTTTGGTTAATTGTAAAAGAAACACCTGATCAGCAGCAAAGCATTAATGACTTTCAGTCATTTCAAGTTTGCCAGATGCAGCTTGCATTCAGTTTGCAGAGAGATTATCACAGTTTAAGATTGCCATTTCTTTCAGGTAGATGTATTAGCAACAAGAGGCTGTCATGGAATGAGTGGGAGTATGGATGAATGAAACAATGCTCTTCACTCGTGTGAAAGAAATAGTAATAGCTTTTGATAGAATCATAGAATCATTAAGGTTGGAAAGGACGTCTAGAGATCATCTAGCCCAATCCCCCTGTACACAGGGGATATGGCCTCACCAGGGCTGAGTAGAGGGGCAGGATCCCCTCCCTCGACCTGCTGGAGACGCTCCTCTTAATGCACCCCAGGACCCCACTGGCCTTCTTGGCCACGAGGGCACACTGCTGCCTCATGGTCAACCTGTCGTCCACCATGGCGCCCAGGTCCTTCTCTGCAGAGCTGCTCTCCAGCAGGTCGGTCCCCAGCCTGTACTGGTGTCTGGGGTTATTTCTGCCCAGGTGCAGGACCGTGCACTTGGCCTTGTTGAATTTCATGAGGTTTTTGACCGCCCAGTTGTCTAGTCTGTCCAGGTCCCTCTGGATGGCAGCACAGCCCTCTGGAGTATCCGCTACTCCTCCCAGTTTTGTATCATCTGCAAACTCGCTGAGGGAGCACTCTGTGCCTTCATCCAGGTCGTTGATGAATAAATTGAACAGGACTGGACCGAGGACTGACCCCTAGGGTACAGGGGACTCTGCACCGCTGATCACCACCCTCTGGGCTCTGCCATCCAGTCAGTTGTTAATCCACCTCAGCGTCCACTCATCTAACCCACACTGCTGGAGCTTAACCAGGAGAATGCTGTGAAGGACAGTGTCAAATGCCTTGCTGCAATCCATATATATATTTTTATTGATAATGACCATGGTTTCACGAGATTCTATTGCAAGGTCACTTATTATTTACTGTATAGGGTATAGGACATATACAGGATTTTCAAGGACACCCTCCTGTTGAGTCACAGGGTTCAGATTGGACCTTTTGTTTTCCAGACTCCTTCTGAGAGGATCCCGTCCTAGTCCCAGACTTGGACAGAGTTGGTTTATGACTAAGAGATTTTGTGCACAGTTACAAAGTATCTTTTCTTTAGTAAAGTTTACAAGTTCAGAAAGAGAGAGCACACTCTAGTCACTTATCAGGAATCTGTAGTGGGAAGGATCTCTCAGCCCTGAGGAGTATCCTTGAGAGGTGTCCTTGCTCAAGGGGAGATCCTGGCATGCAGCCCGCTGCCATGCAAGGAGAACTCAGTGGGCTCTCAGGCTGTCCCTATATTTATGGAATGAGATGACTGACTGACAGTCATTCTTTCATTCAGAAATGACTGTTGACTGGTGTATGAACAATTAGCCTTATCTCCCCATCAAGACGCAGCAGCCAGCATTGTTATTGGTGGTTAATGTCTGAGTGGGGAAAGAAATCAGGGGAGGCAACCACCAGGATCAGATAATGTGGTAGTTAACACTTGAACAGAGCTGTGTGTGAGAAGTCAGGTTGAGCTGACAGGAAGGAGCCCATCCATCACAGAGGCCAAAGTAGTCTATTGTCTACTTCTTCTACAGTTACAGGGGACAGAAGGGAAAAGAAAAAAAAAGATTTCTACCAACACACATGATATTTAGAAGCTTAATTGCTGTTCAACTTCATTAGAAATTGATTTTTTAATAAACATCTGTTCCTCAGAAGATTAATTTCTATCACAAATCTAATGACAGTTGGCCTCCTAAACCCATGGGTGCCCTTGAGAATCTCCCATGTAGTCCTGAAAATACTTTTACATTTATTACATTATGTATAAACTGTTGAGGATACACAGCAATGAGTTTATTTCACCTCTTACTTGTTATCAACTGGTAAAATCAGAGGTTACTGCATACTCTGTTAACCAAGATCCCTTACAGGAGAGATGCTGTAATATGGGAATCCCCTATGGCTTTCATTAATTCAATACAAATCTGAAACTTGCAGACTCAGCAAGGTTGCCCATGGTAATTTCCTTGGCCTCACAGGACATGAGCATTGATTTGTTTCACTGGGATGAGGACAGAAACCCCCAAGAGCAGGTCACTGACATGCAGTCACAGGCCAGAATGCAAGGCAATATGTTCTATTGTGAAAGAGAGTGTAAAGAGCATAATCCATAAACAACAACATGCAGAAATAGCAATATGCCAAATGAAAATTAATTTCCAGCTGTGAAAGGCCTGACAGTTGTTTTCAGCTGGCAGAGACAGCATTCATCTTGATTCGTCATGATGTGAACACTTGTATGAAGACAGAGCACTTGGCTTTTTAAAAGCCAATAAAAGAGGGTCTTCTTGCTCTAAAAAATGTTTACTTCCTGCATTATCAGTGATTCAGTACAGCTCCTTATACCTTGCTCTTTGCCATTGTACCTAAGCCCTAACAACACAGTAACTATTAAGTCTGATTCACCAACAATTTTCTGTCATTTATTCTCTGTAGAAGGAAGGATTTTGTACGACCTTAGTTTGCCTAATCACCAGTTAATGCAATCTTTGCTACCTTTTTGTCTAAAACTGAATCAAAGAAATGCCCTGGATGTTTCCATGGTGTGCTGTGAAGACGTGCACAAATGTTTGTCCTTTGAGGAATGGCAGAGCAAATCTTGCCCCTCACCATGCTGAACTTTCCTCTTATGGCAGATGCTTCCCTGTGCCTAACAGAAGTACCTATAGCAAGGCCTTTCTGGCAAAGTTTTAGATAACCATCTAGTCGTCCTGCTCCAAAATCAGAAAGGCTATTTTCCCTCAAAGTTTGAATTAAAAAACATTAAAAACAAAACAAGAAAATTATCATACCCCAGACAGGCTCTTGCATGTTTTATATGCCATTACCCTTGACTGGGTCTGAGCCTTCACATGGGACATGTCTACACCGTATGTGAAAAGTGTGATTTCTAACAGAGGCATCCCCAAGCCTTATTTAACCTACACAGCCCAACACAGCAATTAAAATACAAGTCTACAGGAGACACTGAACAAATATTGAGGTTTGTAGCAGGAGCTCAAATTGCATCTGACTCATTTTGCTGCTGCTGTGTTCTTCAGACTCCGTTAAAACTGGGACACCTCTTCTGATGCTTTAGTTTTTATTTATCAAATTCTGAAACTGTTAATGTTCAGCACTGAGACAACCTAAAGTCCAGTTTTTAAAACTGGCTGAGGCTACTTTTTTGCCTCCTACAGATTCTTCTTAGAGTATTGCAGAATTGAGTACTCTTCCTTTCTTTGCTTCTGGAGCCTGCAACTGAGATACCTTCCAAGGCCGACTTTTCCTGCAGATTTTGGGAGATGGGCTTCCTGCCATCCCCGTCTAGAACAGACTGATGCTCATCTCCCAAGGAAGCAAAGGATGTGACCCTCCATTTAGGGGATAAGAGTCTATGCATCTGCAACTCTGAGAACCCGATTTCTTTAAAGGATAGCTCAGGCCTCCTTTTCTAGAAACAGAATTTTTTTCTTTCACCCCTTTTGCAATGCATCATCAAAATGTTTACACAGCAGTGTCACTGCTGCAGTATATTTTTGTTGGAAAGCTCTAAAAAGAGAGTCTGGGAAAATTTGCCTATTTCCATCCTGAAATCAAACATATACGAAACTCAGAGCCTCAAGGTATCTTGAGCAATCAGACTCAGGCTATACAGACACAAATATGCATGAAGACCAGAAGCAAGGACAACAGCTACGCAAAGACATAGAATGGGATAAAAACAGAGGAAACAGTTTTTGTCTAGAGAGGTGCTGTTTAAAGCCCATGAAAAAAAAATCTGCTTTTCTCAGCTGTTTCTCCTATCTGTTTCTATACATTAATAATAACACTACATTTTTCTACTACTTAGCTGCTCTCCTCAAAAAGGGGGGAAATTTAAATGCTTCCTCTACTTAATAGAAGGAAATATCTCCTTTGCAATTTGCACACTAATGCAGCAGAAGTCCCCACATGCAGCTTGTCTAGCTGAGATTTACAGAGGCTACTGTTAGAAATGTTAAAGCAAAATACCTAAAGGAATCCGTAACTGGTAACAGTCTTTTAATGTACAGCCAGTTAAGAGGACCAGATTTACTGTAGGCAAGTATTAGTTTTTCCTTCCTCTATAAAAATTTTAATTTTATTTTCTGATTTAAAGATCTCAAGAGCTAGAAAATAGGGAAATACTAGACATAAATAATTCACTCTCATTCACCCTCCGATATTGCAGGCCTGACAAACTCTCCTGCTTTTTATAGACATATACAAATTGGATCCCCAGCTGGTGCAAATCACAGTGATCCAAAGACTTTATTGGACCTGCACCAGATCCAATAAAGTTTGTAGTCTGTATGAATCAAACTCTCCTACTTTTTACACTAAATGGTAAAATAACAGTGCAAGCCAGAGAAACTTACAACTGTTTTGCCTTTGTTTGCACTGGGGCATACTGCTTGCTGCAACGTGGAGTTTGAGTTAAACTCTATCTGGTCCTTAAATAATTTCACAATGTGTGAAATTACATTTAAAAATAACCCACAGGTATTAGATATATTCTGATTTAATGGCAGACTAATGACACTGGTTTCATTATTTTTCAATACATTATTTCTATGGTACTTTATTTCCTCTCAGTGGTGTGCTGAGCCTATTCAGATGGCTTTACAGATTATGATAGTGCCAGAATAATTCTTCATTTAAAACACCGACTTTCTATATTTTCTTTAAAATATTCTAACCTCCAACTGTTCTTCTTGTTCATTTTAAGTTAGTAAAAATTAAATGGACTATCACTTTTAGTGAGTGGTGTATGAGGTTCAGTTTCTAATGTGGTTATTAAAGAAAATGCTTTGTTGAAGATCTTGCATTATTTATCTGAAAGAATAATGAAATCATAACAACTGTACACTTGTGGTACCAGATAAATTCCAAATGAAGAAATCTTCTTATTCCTCCCTGAGATATTGCAGGCATTTGGGGATCAGGGCTAAGTGAACAGCATTATTACATTAATAAATTACCTTCAATTAAAGAAATTGAGCACATTTTTTTTAAGTAAGCGGCATGGTATTGCATGCAGGCTATCTGCACAGTTCTTCTCTAACATCTTTCCCTAGACCCCAGATTTCCAGTGATCCCCATTACCACATATATGAATTCATATCTTTTCCCACCAGGTGAAGAGACGGACTCCACCTGCCTCAAGCAAGAGAAGAGGTGATGTAGTATCAAGTTAATACCTTCTTAAAAGCTTTCTTTGCACAGGGAGAGGATAATAGATGGTTAAGGCAGAACCTCCTCTGTAGAGGAAATCTCCTCTATAGGGATCAAGGATGCTGCTTCATTCTTCATCTGATTTAATGCACTTAGCTCTCCATCTGATCGGGGGTTCTGTTCTGACCAAAGTCCATCTTTGCTAGGTAGGTGTAACAAGGATACTGCAGGTTAATGTTGCCTTTTCAGAAGCTGCTGCATTGATGGCAAAGGGTGAAGACTTCAGAGGCAGACTTCAGAGTCACTACTCATTCAATTAGTTTACAGATTAGATCCTCTGCTTTCTCCACCCCTATGCCGTACAATACTGCAGGATGAAAACTGAGCTCAAGATTTTGCTCTGAAAATCGAAGAAATAGCATATAATCACTGAGCATAAGAAGCTTTTACAGCTCTGTTTCATGGACTGGAAAGTCCGTGCTGTGATGTCTGTGAACCTTTCTTTTTTCCACCCTATCTGCAGAGGCGAGTTCAGTTCTCAGGAAGCAACTCCTGAATCACTGAAAATTACGGTCTGCCTGTTAGATAGTAATAGTAATAATGTCTTACTTTGATAGTAGCAGTATTTTTTTTTCTTTTCTGGTCTGCGAACTGTAATGGTTCAGATGGAGAACCACAATAATTGCCTTAGCTTTTCCCACTTAAAAATTGGAGCCCTTACCAACCAAACTTTGAGCATTGTTCTTCCTTTGCATGTTGCAGTAGATTAAAATCAGACAAGATGTGTTAGAGTGTTTTATGTACAAGACTTTGTGCACTCCTTTTCTATTGAAACCCTAAGAAGGATTTCCTCTTCTAAAATAAGAACATATAGGACGTTTTGGCCCTGATTCCCCTTGCTGAAGCAAAGCACTTCAGCATCCATTAAAAATCCATTAACTTCAATGTAATAATAGTTAACACATAGAAAGTACTTTGCTGAATAAAGACCCTTTAGTCAGATCAACATATAATATCTGAAAATTTGTTTCCTAAAAAACAGAGAGATTTTTACACAGATGTCCTATTTCTCAATTATAAACTGATTTTGCATTAAACAACTACCGGATCTCATATAAACACAGGATCTAAAATTTAGCCATTTCATCTACTTTTTATTAATTTAGTTCTCATGATTCATAACACAAGCCATAAGGAAATTTTGAACTCATTTGGCACCTATAGAAGAGTTTGCCACATTCTACTCGGACGTTCTACACCTGCTATATTGCATATTAACTTCCTAATGGAGAAGAGTATTTTGTCATACATGATTTCTAAAGCACTCTGTCAAGCTTTTGCTTTACAGATTACAGGCTATTCATATCCTGTTAGCTTTCTCAGATCAAATTAAGCTGATATTATGGAATGTAACATGATATCTGCAAAGATACAAGTGTAATTTATCTCCACCTTGGAATGGCAGACTGTCAGCACTTCTGTACAAACAGAGGCTTGATGCTCCTCTCCCACAATACATTGCTAAAATTTCAGTAGCGTCGCTGGAGTTCCTCCAAGTGTTCATTCACAGGAGTAACAGGGGAGTTAGGAATATTTCCATCCTTCAAAACATTGAAACTAAAGTGTCAGGGACCAGTATTTTGGGTGGCAGTATGTCAACAGCTATTAGAAAAAAATGTTATTCCTGAAATTGCCTCCATTTCAAAGGTTAAACAATTGTTCATAACCTTTCAACTTTTGAGCTCCCATAATTGGACAGGGGTAGAGCAAAAAATTCACAAAAAGCACAATAATTTGTTCACATTTTCATTCTCCTTCAGGTTTTGCCCACTTCTGAGAATAACATAGTTGCACTCCACAGCTACGTTGTCTAGAGACCTTCACTGTCCCTCATTTCTCCTTACAGCATCTCTCCCACTTTAGCTAGGATAGACTGACTCCACTTATCCCCAGGCCACGGGCAACTCAGCAAGTGATAGTGCTGCCTCAGATGAAGGTAACCCCTATGAGATCAGGGCTTTAGCTGCACCAAATATCCACCTTAAATAGCTGAGGAATAGCAGTCTTACCAGAGTTTGCCAAACCAAGTGGAGTTTGCTGTCTTCAGCAGCATCTACACTCACATACAGCAGCAAGATCAAGGAAATGAAAAGTTCTTCAGTGGCGGCTTTTTGGTGGCACAAGACCCACATTCTGCCTGCTTTCGCCGGCTATGACAAAGATTCAGGACTGGCCATGCTGGAGGCAGATAGAGTTGATCAGGTAGTGCTGACTGCAAAGCTGCACGCATTAGGCACTGCTGTCTCATAGGGGCTAACATGCTCTTGCACCTGTGGATGCAGTAACACTACCTGTAGCCTACCACTCCTGCAGGTTTTGGGCAGCCTGACTGACACAGATATCCCCCAGGCTTCTGCTTTATTCCTCATATTTCAAAAAAACTCATTTTACTTCTCACAGATATCTGTATCTGTGCAAAGGACTAGCACAAGATTTTTGCACAGCTCAGTTACAATTGGCCAAAATACACCATGGCCAGAATAGACAGTATGTTGTTCTAGAAATTTATTAGGACTTCAGCAATACACAGTTTTGATGATCTTGAAGATAGTTAACTGATAATTCCTCTGCAAATAACTCTGCTAGAGGTTGCGTCTGCAATATTTTCTCCTGTGGCAAATAAATATTTGTCTCTAGAACAACAACAAAAAAGATATGGTTTGCAAGTAGTTAGTATCCTATTAATGTATAATAATAGGAGGGTTCGTCCTATTCCCATTGGAATCTGAGAGAATTGTATCATTCAATTCTGGCATATGACCAATATGTGAATTAGGACCCTGCATCAATAGCTGCATCTGAGCTAAGCCTGGCAGAATGATTTCTGAAAACACAGAGGCATTTTTATAGAGATCTTCTGGCATGAATTTATTTGACATAAGTTTTCAAACACAGGCACCCAGACTCCTAAATCCCTATAAGACTTACTTACTCCTTTATCTTCAGACTTCATGGATGCTAAAGATTCACAGTCTACACATTTCATTATTTTAGAAGAGAAATAGAGAAAATATGCAAGAAATGAAGACTTTTGATTTATAATGATTTTTAGTTTACTTGCCAGATATTTTAAATACATTCCTTTAGTTAAATTTTGGGTTGGCTGATATAGAAGAATTCCCAATGATTTCAGCTGAATCATATTTTTGTTGACTATAAAAATTATTATTTGGATGATTGATGTTTATTTGGTATGTACCCACTTTCACTTAAATCATCTGAATATTAACAAGTGCTATAGATTTTGTATATTAACATATATATGTACTTTTTTGCTCATATGAGCACTCAGGAAACATATTTGCAGCACCTGCAGCATTTGCAGTTATTATGGTCAGGATTACTCCAAAGGTCTTTAATCCTGAATAAGTGTCAATAAACTCAGAGTTAACTTTGCTTCTGAACCAATTCAATAAATATCTACATTCCCATTAGCTTCGATGACATAGTATCACACTGATTCACTGAATATAGGAATCTTTATTCTGGTTTCTACTGATGTTCTTTTAAAGATATTCTATAACGTCATGTAGGCATTCCACAGCTGATTTGTGTGCATGGTTTAGAGGCGAGGAGAGAATGGAGAGGAATAAGCAATGTGATAGTTTTTTTTTTTTTTTTTAATATCAGAACAGTAGTTGTCCTACATCGCATTAATACTTTCCATTTTGTGGATTTATAAAAGCCATGCAAGTTCCTGAAGGAATCCAGCATCATCAAGCTTTTATCACAGCTGAGATATGATCCATGGGTTAAATGGTCAATTATGTGCCAGCAACAGCCCATTGGGCAATTTTCCAGTTAGATACATCTACAGTCACAGTAGCTAAGCTCAGTAGTATCTGAAAATTTACACCATGCTCACAGAATATAAAATGACTGGAGGAAATCTTATACTTAAATGAATGAGAACAGGACTGTCTAACCAGTAGTGTCTTTTTTCCTTCCTCCTACTCCCCCACCACACACACAGACACTAATCGGGGTATATTTAATATTATTTAAACTTACAGTAGAATTACAGCATTTTCTTCTTATAAACAAAGTTATTTTTCATAATCATACTGTATTTGAGGATGATGGCTGATGTGGTACAAAGGACTTGACCTCCTTTTAGAGCCAGTAGAGCACAATCAGAGATGCAAAAGTTGTGTTAGTTTCCACAACTGAAATGTAGACTGGATTAGGAAACAAATCTGAGAGAAAACAAATTATTTATCAGTTTATCATTTTGGCACACAAATGCCTGCAGAGCACAGAGATAGGCACAGAGGTCGGGCTTGAACAACATGGTGCTCCTGGTCTCTCAGATTGCAAGTGTTTTCACTTTCATGTTTTCTGTTTTGCTCTCCTGAGCCTCCATAAACGAGGCTCTACAAGCCCATTTACTTCATTTAAGACATTTTAACAGAATATTGAACAAAACATTAGCTCCTCAAAGAGAACTACTACATAATATATTTATGGATTTTAAAACTAGTACTTGCTCAGACTATACAGATTTACGTTCCTGAGGAAAGAAAGACCTAATGGATGTGATCTACAGTAAGCATGCAAGATTGATACCCTTATTTATTGATAGCAATAATCTATTAATAATTGAAATACTGTTCCATTCCTATTATTTATACGCACTCTACCACATCCTTCTTGTTTATTCTGCAATTGTTTATCAGTATCAACTGTACTTGTACATTTCTACTACTTATGTTTTTATAGTGATATATTTTACAGGTATTTTGGATTTTTTGCTTTAGCTTTGAAATCCACTGACAATCAAAATCAAATCTTTAATTAAAGTGTCTGAGTTTTTCTTAAGAAAGTAGAGGCAGGGTAGATACAAAAAATATCCAACTAAAAATAAACAAATAAATAAAAATATCAAGTAGAATAAAACAGCAGGAAGCCCAAGAAGGAAGTAGGGGGGAAAAAGGGAGGAGATCATAGAGAGAGGAAGGAGATGAGACATATTTAGCGAAAAATCAATCCATAGGACAAGACACTTGTACTACTTCGTTCATTTTGAGGACACTAACTCCTTTCTGGGGTGTATCTTTGCTTAATCGGGATTAATAGTCAGGATTTGGAGTGGGTGTATCTGGCTTGTAGATAGGAAAATGTGGTGTAAAACAGACAGAAACAACACTATGTAGCCATGAAAATACAGGCCATTAAAAGAGCAGTGTATTTTAAGATGATTTATGAAACTTACGATTAAATAAAAATTATGATTAAAAACTAGATTCTTATTCTAGGTCCAAGAAAAGAAGACATAAGTGCACTCTTCTAATATTAATCAGTTGTTACCTCAGCAGAAATGTTTACAACAAATTGCATGGGCTTGCATGCACTCATTCACCATAAAAAAGCTTAAAAGAATATTTTCATATGAAATCAGAGGAGGAGTATACACTATCAGTTGTGAAGACAACACCAGCACAAGGGATTACACAGTAGTTTCACACTATAAAACTTAAAAGAGGCAACCACTACCTTCTAAAAGACCTTGTATCTCTTTCTCCATCATGCTGACTCTTTTTCTAAGCCTGTTGCCCCAGGCCCACCTCTGTGAGCTTGGAAGTGGTCAGTAAGACCTCTCAGCACGCTTTACTGAGAGCCTGTGCTCTGTTACGGTGCTGGCTCAACAGCAGCACATGCACCATCTGTATCCAGTATGGGAGAGAAGTAAGACTCAAATACTGCACTAAGGATTACACAGGTCTCTTGTGGATGAGCTCCATAATAAAAGCTAAGCCTGATAAAACTATTATCTTATACAAAACTATTAATCTTACTGGCAGTCACGGTGTTGGAGTCATCACAGCTTCAGGTCATAGACAAAGGTCTACTAAACAGCCATGGTCAGTTTGATTAAAGACCAACACAAGCTTGGCCAGCACGGCCTCAGGCTGAATTACTAGATGTCTAACTCCCAAGAGAAGCCTTCAGAGAAACTAGAGCATTTTTAAGGTAGTTGAGAGACTCAATCTAGTAGGATACTGTGAAAACAATTCTTACATCCAAACTCCCTCAGACCAAAATTTATTAGCTACTTTCTTTCACAGTGTTGCCAAAAGAGGCCCACATCTTTTCTGTAACAAGCCAGAGAATGAAGCAGTCACAGACATGAGGCAGATGGAGTTTCTTGCCCTCCTCATTTTGATGACATTCAAGCCATGAAAGTACAATAAACACCATGCTATAGGTCATTAAAAATAAAAATGAATTAAAATCAAATAATTAATACAGGAAGAGAAAAAGAAAGAAAAAAAGAAGAGCCTAGGAATGTAAACTGACATCCCTTTCCCCTAGCAGTTTAGCCACTAAGCTCTCATGGTCATCTCTTTCTGACTCAATAAATTTTATGCTGTTCTACTCAACCACAAAATGTGAACAGGAGTGAAAAAAACACTCTTTCCAAAGATATAGTAAAGGAGCAGGAATTAAGAGCCTATTGACTTCCACTCAAAGATTGCTCTAGTAAGTATCTCGCAGCCTATTACATGGTAAGTTGGACCTCACCAGCTGCTCAACTGGTAGCTACACAAGGTTAAGGCTTCCAGTAGCTTTCAGATATTTTCCAATAGCTCACTCTAACTACAGGCTGTCTAGAGCACTACTCTGAAGCATTGAACATCCTCAAGAACTACAGAGAGTGACAGCAACGCTGGGTTTCATATTGCACTCTTCCACCGCACCTTTGACTTGCAGGTGTTCATGTTTGTTTGGTTCAAATTCTCAAACTTAAGTGGTATCATATCAGCTTTTGCACACACTTCCCTACAGTATACCAGAGGAGCAGTGAAAAGCCTGTCTTTCAAGAATATCATGAAACCAACACTACAGTAATTACTCTCCTACCTCATTTCAGACTTATTCAATTTTTAGCTAGCTTAAAACATGTTTTTAATGAGGTGCTAAGTATTTCAATTAAAGATGAAGGCTGCAGAGAGACCTCTGCTCTGCACAGATGTGCTGCTTGAAGTTTTCTCCTTCTCCACTCCCCAGCTCTTAACAACTTGTCTACTGGAGGTTACCACCCTTGCAGAAGAGTCTGTGTGAATGATGCATAATCAACTTCTGGATAAAACAGCTGAGTTAATTTACACAGTTCATATAGTGGTTTGAATTAACTTGACTTATTTTGCCTG
Organism: Crypturellus undulatus; assembly: GCA_013389825.1. Taxonomy (NCBI): domain Eukaryota; kingdom Metazoa; phylum Chordata; class Aves; order Tinamiformes; family Tinamidae; genus Crypturellus; species Crypturellus undulatus. Next base: position 56,514 of record VWPW01084860.1, on the reverse strand, counting down.
ACCTGGATCAGGGAGTATTACAGAATCCTTTTAACCAAGCGTAACTGTGGGAGGTGGGAATTTCAGGCCAGCCAAGGAACACACCCAGCAGGGAGCAGGCAATATGCCTTCAGCAGATGCTGTTGCATTCAGAAGAGAACATCTGTCCGTGAAAGCAAATGTGATTCCAGAGGCAGTAAAAGAGTGGAGCTTTTCACTATTGAATTCACTGGTCATTAAGAGCTTTATCCAGATCAGGTGTGAACATATAACTGTATTTTTATCACATTAGGCATAGTAAATCATTTCTGATCCAACAGTGACTTAGCGACATATGACAAAATAAACTTGGTAAAGATAACATTTTTCTTTTTCAGGAAAAAAAAATCATTTTAATCGCTTTGTCCAATGCAAGTTGCAAGTAACTTCATCTTACTTTGGTATATCCCTTTTCATCATGCAGATATAACATTTTGATCCAGACACAAGTGCCCAAAACCAAATTAATCATCTTGTGGAACCACAGTCTGACAGGCTTGCTCTGGGATGGGGTCTTTTTTACAGCAGAGTGGGAGGTGAAAGTGAATGCTTCTTTTTTATGTTTTTTTTCAGAGAAGAATTGTTTTTATGTTGTTAATGCCTGATATCTTCCTTTTGCAGGAACAAGGATAGCTCCACAGAGCTGTCTAGAAATTTGGGACTCCTCAATATCTCATATGCCCAAGACATGAACAGTTTCTCTTTTAATAACAGTGTGAGCTTCATAATTGACCATATACATAAGTAAACTAATGGGCTGAGTAAGGATTCAATAACCTCTTTTTAAAATTGTATATTGAGGATCAAAAATTTGAATATGCTACTGTGAAATGTGGTGACTGGGAAAGACTTTGATTTCCCTTAAGTTTTGTCCTTCTTATCTATTATCATTTGACTAAAAGTTTATGATGCAGGTTGCTTGAACTGTGTTGGATTTAAAACCTGATCCTATTTCAGATCAGAATCTTGCAGCTTAGGAATGTCTCCATTTTGGGGCTGTCAGCTAGACCACAGCTCCCTTAAGTACATAAGATTAAAGGAAATGTATAAAACAATTAAGCTAAATATATCTTTACACAAGAGATGTCCATGCTTGGAGAAAAGTCCTGCTTTGCAAGTTTTCTCGCAACAGTCGTGATGGCAGAGGAATATTGCAGGAGAACAGCTCTCCTCTGGTGATCTCGAACCACTTTTAATTGACACACAAAGCAATCTTTCCATATTTTGGCTGGTAATTTATGGTCCTCTCTCACTCTGTATGAATATTAAAACTGTTAAAAATCACAATTTTGAACTGCAGATTTGCAGATTTCTTTCTGTTTGTTAAATGTAAAAAAGCTAAGAGCTAGTTCAGCCCTCATGTTTGCACTACAAATATTCCATCCAACACTCTCGTAGCTATTTGTTTTTAAAATATAGAAATAAATGCTATTTCTATTATTATTTTTGTATGTCCTGAAGCTACTAAACCAAATCAGAGCATGACTAAACCAAGTTATCCAGCTACACTAGAAAACACTGCCCTATCCCAAACAGTATTTGAAATGTTGGAGCAAGCAAGCCTCGTCTCCAGTGCCTGCATTTTGCATTTAAATTAAGTCATTGGGAGCTACACTTCATAAGCACATTTGTAAATCGAGTTTTTATCATCTTTGCACTCAGGGAGATAATGGGACACTTCTCCCAAGAATCCAGTTCTACCATAAAAAAGCAAGAGATTTTTTCTGCACTAACAAAGCCAAAAACAACATTACATACTCTGGAGCACCATCTGCTGGCACCTTCTCTGATCTGTAACTATTAAAGCATTTTCTGTTTTTTTTTTGTTGTTTTTTTTTTTTTGATGAAACACTTAGGATTTGCTTCAATTATGATACATTTTTTAAAAGAAAAAAGTTTTTTAAAAAAGGAAAACCTGAACAAATAAGGAAAAATTAATGCATTCTACAGGAAATGTCATGGAATTTCCAGCAAACCTTGGTATATATATATAGCCAGCTAGCTCCAATTTACAGAGCATCTGTATAATGTACATATATCTCAGTGTGCAGATAACAGCTCAGTAGCTTTGTTAGCATACAACTGAGTTTTCCAAGGAAGCCCATGGCAGCAGGCGCTTGGCTATGGAGAATAACTGGGGAAGAGAGCAAGAAAATATTAAATGAGATACCAGAGAATAAATGTGGATTGGGGTCTTAATAAAGTTTGTCTCAAAATGGCCATTATGATTACAGCTCCAGCATGGAGCTATAACCCACTATCCTAAAGAGGTGCCTAGGGAAATAACAGGGGCCATTGTAACTATGTAGTCCTTCCAGTTCCTCCAATATTTTTGACCTGCTCACCAAGCAGAGTTGGCTAGGACTTTCTATGTGAAATAGATTTGCATAAAATATTTTAAAAGGCAGCCTGTAGACACTGCAGTATGTCGGGATCTATTCCAGCAGAACAGGCAGCCTCTGCTCCCTCTGGCTCTTTCCACTGAGCTCGCCTAAGAGGCAAGCGGTGCCAAGCGCTGCTGTCCTGGCGTGAGTACTGTTTCCCAGCTAGGTAGCAGGGTAGCGACTCTGAACAGCATCGGTCATAGGCTTTAGGGCAGCCAACCTCCTCCCTCAGGCAGACACAGCTAGCTCAGAGGCTCAGAATCTGTTTTCCCAAAAGGAAATAAAAAATAAAATTAAAATTAAATAAATAAAAGCTGCAGCCTAAGTACTTTACTTCAATCACTTCTGCAAAACAGCAAAATCTATTCAACCTTCCAAAACTGAACATTTTTAAACATTACAATGGATGGAAGTTTCTGTTCTGTTACTGATCTAGGCAGCTCTGTGCACTGCTGGCTTCTGAAATCCTGTTGTTGCCACTTATTCCTCTGGGAAAGTGAAAGGGGCCCAAGCTCTCCTCTCTCCCCACGCACACACACGCATCTGGATATCTCTTGGAGCCACAGTCATTTCAGCAAATGTTTTCAGCAGGCCTCACAACTTCTGAATTTTGATCAGCTCAACTCCCTGTAGTCTTGCTTCACTTAGCATAAATTATTAATTTATTACAGAGCATTTCAAAGGGACAGAGGAATAATTCAGTCGGATAAAGACATCAATTGCAAAAAGAAGAGGGAGAAATCTTTCTATAGGGAGAGGGCAAAATCTCTCTTCTCAGGTTTTCAAATAAAAGCAAGTGACTCACCCAGACAGGATAATTCTCTTTGCACTTTGCATCACTAGACGTTGTCCCTAAATTAATTATTCCATGGATAGGACCCACAGTTAGCAGGAATAATCATGGGTCTATTAAAGCTGTATTGATTAAATTTCTAAAAAAAAAAAAAAATCACTCAAGAAAAGCCCCAGTTTACATCAAATGTTAAGGTACTTTCTCAGCTAGTGTAAATCAAGAGTTGTGATGATCTTGAGGAAAGCCATATTACAATATGATTTTGGCGAACACTTAAATCTATGAGCACCATCTAAAGACACTAAAGAATAAATGTGTTTCTCCAAAGCAAACAGGAAAGGGAAAAACAACATTCTGAATATATATATATATATATATTCCAATTAACTACAAAAAGCTAATTGTATTAAGGATGGAAAATATCTATCCAGAAGAAATGAAATGTCTGGTATTTACCAGCATGCAGGACAGAATGTAGAATGTATCACAAACACTTGCATCTGCTGTTCACATTTGCAAAAAATAAACATTTCCACAAATATGATCTGATGATAGGATAGAGCTGAAAATATGCCACAGTCAACAAATTTCAGAGTGTAGAAGGGGGTGAATAAACATATTGGCATACATGTGCCAACATGCTTCATGTATTTTTCCTGGCCTCAGTCCTTGTATTGAACAAGGCACCTGCCAACTCCCAAAAGCACCATCTTGCCCCAGTACTTGGGTGGGGGATTAGCAAGGGATGGCTTTGGTCTTCTGCACAAGCTCAGCTGCCGCAGATAAACATGTCCAGAGGCGTCAGCAGCAGTGGGCCACGGCATGGGGGCTTTGCTTTCCACTACGAACCAGCCTGGGGTGCAGTGAACCAGCGTGCTGCAAAGCACCTCAGCCACAGATGAAGCCTCATGGCCGCTGGAAGGCAAGAAGGGCCAGAGACTGATGCCGTCTGTCACCCAGAGTGACGCCACTGGCTTCACTGTAATAGATTTCAATTAATTGTTCGGGTAGTAGTATCCTGAAATTGAGCAAATAATGTAAAGCAGAGACCTTGAGAGAAAGGCAACAGAAACAACCAGGAAAATTAGATACTTAAAGCAAAATTTTCTTGATGACTTAGGACTGAAGAAAAAAAAAAAAGAGACGACAACTAAACCCTATTTACTTTTTCCTCCTCCCCCCCCGCATGTTGCTCTTTCTCCTTTTCCCTTCTCTCCCCCAGCCATAAATACCCAAGCTCTCCTGAGGCTACTCTGGGAACCACAGAACTAATGGAGAAATTTGTGCAAAAATCCAATGCAAATACTGCCATCAAGTGCCCAATAGGTCAGTTTGCAACTGAATTCAAACTCTTTCGACTGCAGCTCCAAGCAGCAATACGTGTGGCCATATACAATAGAACTCAGTCATAGACATTAATATGAAAATCTGTGTGGTATAAGGTTAAATAGTTAAGGCCACATGTCCATGCAATGAGCCCCTTGGATACAGGAGAGCTGCAAGAGATTTAACCACTATACTTATAGTAAGGACAAGGACTTCATTCTCCTGTTGTGTCTGTTTCCATTTCCTCATGTGCCTCAAAATTAAACTTAAGCCCTTTCACTTGATTCAGCCCTTGGACATGCTAGTGGGGGCTTCAGGAGCCCACCCAAAGGTACGTGATGGTGTCCCGCATCTCTCCAGGTCTGGACACGCCACCTCCCAACCACGCGGGCATCCTTCAAGGTGCCGCTCCATACGCAATGCCCGGCCGCAGTGCAACGCTGGGAAGGAGCCGCCAGCCTATGCGGGACCCCCAGGCACAGCCTGTCCCACAGGCCTGTGTCAGCTCCTGTGGCTTATGATTTATTTCTGCCTGCCAACAGCACAAAGGAGGTGGCAGCTCTGCCTGTCGGTCCATCCCGCTGGTTGTCTGGATGTGAACCACCTTCACAACTTTGGAAACCACAGATCATTTCAAACAAATATGATTGAGCCTGTACGCTCTTCTGAAAATCTGTGATTTTCTTCGAAAAAGAGAGATCTCAGACGGCCTTTTTTCTAGTGTTCTTGAGATCCAGCTTATAATAGCAAGCATGCAGATGTCTGTCCCATGTTAATAATTATGTTTGCATTTCTACTATGTTGTTATGTGATATTTTAAGCAGTTAATGTATAAAGCATGGCTTGCGTTACCAAATAAAATATGTCCTATGGCCATGTTATGCATTACACCATAAATGGCTAGACGGCTTAAGTCAAAGTTACACAGGAGCAGAGTGGATACAGCAAACATCAGTTAGGAAAAAAAAAAAATATATATATATATATACATATATATATAAGTAGCAGGAAAGATTACTGGATAAACAGTCTTAAGAGAGATTTGAATGGTCAGAGAAACCTGCTTGTGGACAGAAATTAGACAGCTGTTCCATCAATGCGCATCAGAGCAGATGGGAAGATAAGAGGCAGAGAAAGAGCTGAAAGAAATTGTAAAGTGAAAAAGATTAGGGAAAGCAAGGGAATAGAGGGAAAAACTGCAATAAATTAAATAGAAAATTAAAGTAGAAGTGAAATCAAATGGAGGCATTAAATGTAATTAAATGGGGTAGTCTAGATGGAGGCATGGCAGGAATAGTTCATAGAATAAACAGCTTGAATACGGTTAAGGATCGAAGGTGAAGATTAAAAGCCCATAGAAAGATAATCAACAGAGTGTTTCCAAATGAAATGATCCAAGAGACTGAGCAAGAAGGTGGTTCTACTGGCGGAGTGGTTTAGACTATTCTGTGCAGGTTAAGGATCAGCATTGCAGTAATACCTAGAGGCGTTAGAGGGACTTGGTGATGCAAGCGTGAGTAGGACTGCAGAGCCCAACCTCGGAGAGCAGGGGAGGAAACAGAGGAGAGCTGATCTGCTCTCCTTTGCAGGAGAGCACGTGAAAATGTTTTTGTGTGTAACTCTCCTCTTTGGGACCTCAGAGCCGTGGCAGTGTGGGCCATGGCGGGTGATGGCCGACTGGATACTTGACCAAGGGGTGACCTGCTGCCCGTCCCAGGGCTGTCCTGGGTAGGAGGGGAATATAGTACTATTTTCCATGTCAAACTGTCACTCCTGTCAAAAAAAAAAGCAGATCCAAATGTATGCTAGACAGTGTGTCCTTCCACACGCATGACTCAGATATTTTTGTTCCGTTATGTATTCAAGAAGTTAAGGAATTCATACAAATAATCAGGTACAAATAATAGGAATACAAATACCGGTATTCACTTCCTAATTGTCAAAAACAACTTGGAGGACCACATATTTACTTAGCATAAACAGAGGATTCCTGCTCTGATATCATTTGGTGCATGGCCTAGCTAGAATAATGCTCAAATTTCTGCTACCAGTGAACTCTATTTCTCTGTGGAGAATGACATAATATATTGGAGTTTATTTCGACTGAAAAGAATAAAAAAAAAAGACAAAAAAAAAAAAAGG
>VWPW01084860.1:0-48669 GCA_013389825.1 Crypturellus undulatus | reverse complement strand
AAAAAAAAAAAAAAAGCTCTCTTTTTGACATGTTTGATTTTATGATTAGGTTGCTTTGGTTAGCAACCTATTTAACAGCCTATTTAGCAAATATTTGAAAAATCTGAAAAGTCTACTAGGTCAGCAAATGTTTAGCTGAAAGAGCAGGTAGAAAGGCAGTTTCTGAATTTTTTTTGAATCACAACAAAACAACAACTTCAAAAAAAACCCTGCAAATCTAAACTACCCATGAATATATTAGCTGTGGGAACAAGTGATATGGTCATTGAAAGAGTAACCACTGAGGTGATTATTATGATACTGGATGTACAAGCCCCTTCCATGCTCTTAAGTAAATTCTAGGCCCTGACAGGCAAGCCACAGTTGTTTGTCTCCTGAAGCTAAGAGGTATATCTTAACTTCTTTATCAGGAGGAGCGGTGTCACATCGCACTAAACTCTGTTTGGAATACATGTTTTTTAATCTGAAAAGTACCGTCAGATTTGGTGTCTTGAAAGTTTTTACTGTTTTCCCCTGAGAAAGAAGTCTTTGTGACACAGGGAACGAGCACATGATGGGGTCCTGCCAGGATGACCCTGGGTGTGAGTGATCTCCAACTCAGGCAATATTTTTATTTCAGCTAGCCAACCAGGTCCAGACTGCTGTCATGAGCAACCCAGAGCTACCCCAAGCTTATCTTTAGGCCAGACTATCCCTTTCACATATCAGGTTGAAAACTGTGTTAATAGTGGTGCTAAGCCACCACTGGCCTCCTCATCTCCTCTTCCTCAGCTGCAAGCAAGGGCCCAAATTTCTAAATGCAAATTTCTAAATCCAAATTTAAAAATCCAAATGAACATTTTAAATATTTCCTTTAGTGCTTCTCTAGTCCCCAGGCAACAGCAGTTTAAAAAATGTCCTGGAGTACAAACTGGGAGCACATTGCCCCTGTTTGGTGCAGGAAATTGTTTTCTCTTCTGAAGCATATTTTGATTCAACTGGTCAATATCTGGTCCACAAATGTAAAAAATAAATGTAGGTATGAAATATGCCATGAAAGGCTTCACAATGCTCAAATATTTCAATAAATTGACTTCCCAATATTCCAAGAGGAAAGTTTTGTTTTTATTTTTAAAAGTTTTGTTGTTCTTGGTGCTTTCAGACTGAATTGAGTGCTTGAGAGATGCCTTTAAATAGAAACACATTGAGTGATCTTCTTGCTTCATGCATATGCAGTTGATATATCAACTCTGTATCATATCTATATCATATCAACTCTGATGCTCATACGGAATTAATATGGGGAAGAGATTTAGTCCAGCCATTACTAGTTAATAGGTTATGTTCAAACTCATTTGTCTTCAACACCCGACCTTCCACCCTGGGCTCCTCCTTAAAGCTTTATTCTTGTTGTGGGCCTGTGAAACATTTATTCAAAATCATAGTGGTTTTCCTTGCTTTATTTCAAAGGCAATCATTCCACCAAGCTTGTGGCATGTAATTAAAGAAAAAATATTTAATAAAGTTCTATGAGAGTGGTGTACTTTCCATCATCTCAGAGTCATTGTCTACAAAAATCAGACAAAAAATCCCACACAAATACAAGACAAAGATATCAGGTAAAACCTTTGGGAAAGAAAAGAAAAGAAAAGAAAAGAAAAGAAAAGAAAAGAAAAGAAAAGAAAAGAAAAGAAAAGAAAAGAAAAGAAAAGAAAAGAAAAGAAAAGAAAAGAAAAGAAAAGAAAAGAAAAGAAAAGAAAAGAAAAGAAAAGAAAAGAAAAGAAAAGAAAAGAAAAGAAAAGAAAAGAAAAGAAAAGAAAAGAAAAGAGAGAGAGAAAGCTTAAGAGCTTGCATCATTGTGATCCTTCAAACTGAGTCTTTCTCTACTTCATCTTGAAAGTTCCTAGTTCACATTCTTGCATAGACCTAGTTAACTACTTAGCTTTACTAGATGAAAAGGACTTTGAACAGCATGCACCCCAAGCCTTTTTGTTTTCTACCACATTTCTTACGCTAGAAAGGAGAATCTGGCCTGAAGAAATGGAAACTGAGGGTTCGACTCAAAGGAACTGGGCACACTCCAGGTTTAAAAACCAAGTCTGTCTGAATGACAATAAGCAAAAGTAGACAGACTTATATGGATAAATAGATACTGCTCATATACACTCCTCCCAGAAAAAAAAAAAAGAAAAGAAAAAGGGAAGGCAAGGGAAGGGGAGTTTTGCAGTAGTGAGTTTTGCTGCCTATGTAACGAGTCTCTCTGCAAGGAGCCACCTTACGCAGTATATGTTCACTCTCCTTCTAAACTACTTTGAATCCCGGTGATATCAGTGGCTCATTTACCATTTAAGAAATGTAAGTTCATAGCTTTCTCTGATAGTCTCTTCATTCACCAATAAGTACTAACTTATTGGGGATTTTTTGCATAGGACACTGTTTAGGAGGCAAAAAAAAAACTTTCAAATAGGATTGACTGTCACTAGCCAGATGGTGCAGGAATCTCCATTACAAATATTCTTGCAACAGCATCTTCAGCAGAATGAGATGAGGCTCCTCAAACTGCATCTCTAGTGAATTTATACAGCCCTAGGAGTTCTACTAGGTTTGTATGTGTCCTCCTAGGTTCTAACAAGGTGATTCAGCCTGTGTACGTAGGATTCACTGCTCTCGGCTATCTTAAACTACGTACAAAAGGTATCTTAACTGTCTTAGCCATCTACAAAAGATTGTCCTACGTGAGCATTCCTACATAAGCAGGAACAGTTTCTCATGAGTCCTTAATGTATTTTATCTATGCAAATTTTCTCAGCTCTTTTCTTTGCAAGAGGAACTGCCTGGGGGAGCCCTCAGGCTCCCACAGCTCCTCCAGCCTGGGTGTTAATCAACACACCTCAGCATGTTTACAGCAGCTGTCCACTAGCCCGTGTGCTGCAGGACCCGCCGAGGGAAGTTCTGGTACCATGGATGGACCCGGTACCAGTTAGACAGTTTTTATTATAAAGCAAGATGGGAGGGCAGTCCTGTAACCGTCCCAGGCATGCAGAGACTAGCCGGGAGGTTCCCATGTTTAAGCCTTCTGGGTACACTCAGAGCCCTCTCAGTCATAGCCCTTGCCATTAGCTACAGGAAAATAAATGCATTTGATGACATTTATAGACTGATGACAGTTATGCAAAGGTTGAGGGATCCAGAAATATCAGAACTGCAAGGCAGATTTTTAATGTTTGATTCATGGATTGAATTAATACTCAATATTTCTATATTAGTTATTCCAAAGCCTAGAAGAAGCTTTTCAAGTGCCAGATAGCCAATGGCCTTATTTTTTACCTCACTTAGGTAAGATAAGGTGGTTCAAACACCATCTACCGGTCAGGATATTTTAGATTATTAAGACATTAAAAAGCAGCCTTAGTACCCTAACAACATTTCTCTGTCTTTGAAGTTACATTCACACAGAGGTTTCCATGTGCAGATGGACAAATCATTTTTGAAATACAGTCATTCAACACAGATAAAATTTCTACTCTAATGAAGTAATTTCCCTAATAGCATTCTTTAAAATGTTCTTTCTAGTTGAATTTAAGTATATACCTTCTTCTTTTATGCTTCTTTCTAATTTCATTCTGTATTGCCATATTATATGAATGTGCTACAGAACTATTTATATAACGTTGTTCTCTATTTAGGCTGTGTCCCATAATTAGGAAGTTACATAACATTTTTCTTTTTGTCATACTGAAAGCCTACACCCTTTAGGGTGGTTGCTTTGAACTTTCCTGAAGCTGCTGCTAATGTCAGAGAATCACCTGCTGCAAAATCCCTGCTGTTTAGCCTTGCACAGGTATTTGTCACATGCTAAACACAATAGCCCTCAGAGCCCTGGGGCTTTCCTCCTAAGAAGTCTTTCCTCCATGACTCATTGTGTTTGTTAAACACCAAGTTGCCCTGCATTAATCTTTGCCTTCTGTCTAGGGCAATTTTCTGGTAACAGTGAATCAAGAAAAAAGCTTCCTCCCTCCTGCCACGGCAACTCCTAAAACCAGGGAACTGCACTGTTTTCTCTGCACTGGAGCATTCAAACCGTATCCAAAGAACCTCAGAGGCAGAGGCGGGAGCCAGCCTGTGCCAGAGACTCTGTGCGCAAGAGGCTGGCACATGCGTGACCCATGGGCTTCTGCCAGCTTGTAACCCTGGGAGTACCGTATTTTCATAGGGTCTGTCTGGCAAAAGCTAAAATTATTCTGAAAATACTGATGATTTTCCCCCACTATATAACTGCACAGCAAACAACTCTTATAGCATGCTCTAAGACATACTTTAAGGAAGAATTCAAAATATTTGAGCCCAGCTAGACATCATGTCTCAAAGGTTAGACAGTCTGTACTGTTCATTTGTTATCTCGTGGCTTTCCTCACTGCTGTTTTCCAGAGCAAAGTGGAAATTCCTCTGTCTGCTACACATTTTCTAGCTCAAAATATCACCTTTTCTGTCTGATTTCAGATTTTCAGAAACATGACCTGGCTCCCACCCTACCATCTTAATTCATTTTTCAAATATTTTAAGAACATTTGTTTCCTTTTCTTAACAAAATAGCGCAGAAGGAAGACCAGATCAATCAACATCAATGGTTTATGAGGTACACAATGCCTTTTGCTTGTGCAAAATGGCATCATACTGCTTTAGTATCACTTTCTGTCACTTCGTATTTGTAGTTGATAATTTTAAATAGGAATATTTCTGGTTGCTAAAAATGAGACCAAAAGTCAGACTTTTCACCCACACACACACACACACACACACACAGAGTGTCTTGGATGAAAATTTTACAAATGTAAAAATATCTTTCTTTCCCAAAAGAGACACTTTACTTCTCTTCAGTTTTTATTCTCATAATAATATGAAGCTTTGAGGAAAGGACCCAAGTAAAGAAATCTAATACACAAAGCTTTCAACAAAATTATTTCTCAAAGGTCCTATTATTTCTTCTAGATTTCAATCATACATCTGATGATAAATTAACGGCAGTCCACTTTGCAGCAATAACGATCTGCTTGCAAATCTGTACAGATATAAAATTGAAGTTTCTCTAAAATAAAGTTTTCCTTGGTTGAAAAGTATTGAAAAGTATGTTCAGATAAAGCCTGTCAGATGCTTAATTTCTCCAAAGAATTCCTCCTGAATTTTTCTAGAATATTGTTTTAATGCAATAGAATTCCTCTCTTTCCTAATTTCTTAGGCCTGCTAACAAAAACAGCAGCCTTCTTTCAGTTAATTCAGAAACTTTTACATTTATTAAAAAATGACCTGAGAGAAAGAAATTAAAAAGATAGATTATATATATGCCTTCAAGTGAGAAAGAAACTCCTCCCTATGTTAGTCACACAAGGAATATTTATTTCATGTTAATCTAATTTAAATATTGTATACAACAGGAGTATTGTCTTTCTGACTGGGCTGCCTTAAAATAAAAAGATCACAGTGCGTACTGTATTGAACTGCTCTCTCTCTTCTACTCGCTGTAATTAGCACAGAGATATTGGGGCTAAACTTAAGGTTTCTTAATATTATTCCTACAAAGCAGTTTCTCAGTAGCCAGAAATTTTGCAGCAAATCATTTCTGAGCTTAGCAATGATAACCTGAAGTTCTAAAAACACCCTAAAAAATAGGAGTTGGGGTCTTTAATTCCTTCAGATTCAGAACACAGATGCCCACACTTGTTATCAATCGACATGTGAGCATGTGTACTATCTTGCACACATAATGTTTCTTGAAAGTCAAAGTCTTCATGTAAGGATTTAAAATCAACTGAAATGGGAAGGGGTTTGCCATGGATGAAACATTTAGAGAATTCCTGGCTGATCCTGCCAGGAGAAAAAAAGGATTAATGGGTTTCCATTTGTTATTTAACTGCTGTCTACAGGAAAGTGACCTATTTCATATCTTTTGTAGTGTATTCAGAATCATGGTCTTTTTATTTTATTTCATTATTCCATAAATTCACTAAAGTTAAATGTAATTCAGAGAAGGGAAGATTTGCACTGAAAGGATCAAATTAGTATTGTTGTGATATTTCTCAGTGGAAAAGAATCAATTTTTAAAATGGCCTGACGAGTTAGTAGGACAGGATTAGCAGCAGCAAATAGCCTTGGCTTGTCAGTTACTGTCACATAAGTTTCTCTGATCATGCATGTGCAGACTAAAGATTTTAGGATTAAAAAGCTGGCTCTGAAAGTCGTCTGCCCTCTCCACTCTGTTAGCAAAAGCACATCCAGTTCTGGAGGGAGGAGGAGGAGAAAAGACAGAATGGAGAGAAAGAGCTGAGCTACGCGGCAATCAGCAGGCAATTCTGTCTAACTTGGTAAAGACGCTTGCAGCTATTTCTTGCTGGTGAGTAGTGTGCAAACAGAGAGAAGCTATTAGCTAGAAAAATTGCTCTGCTCCCAGAGCAAATATAAATAGCAAAAGAAAGGCTGGTTTCAAAATCTGAGGCAACAGAAAAGGTTGTTAATTGTATATCCTGCTTTTCGTCATGCACTCCTTACTGAAACAATAGAGAAGAGAACTGGTCCTCTTTTTAAACAGTCAGGTGGAGATTCCGAGTGGATACACTGCAAACATGTGGTTTATAATATTAATTAAAACATGGTTATATGCCTCAAACAGATGCACCATCTTAGTTTTTTACATAACTGTTCAGTATTTCCAAGAAAGTTATTCAGTCATGTTAATCCACATCTTTATTTCTAAAACAGGACATCATTTTTGCTCCTTGCAAGAGGAAAGACTTAAGATATTTTCAATCTCTGAGTTTAAGAGCCCAGTGAGTACATGAATATTCGTTGCTATTTCTCAAAGAAATGGAATCCTTTTTCATTTTTTTAGTCCTTGAAGAAATTATATTAGTTCAAATTCTGTCTCTCAATAGCATCAGAAATAGTTTTACTGGTTTCTGTGAAATTACACTAAATGAGCTTTAATGTCTGTAGACCACTAAAAATACATTAGCAGAGATCTGATTGGCAATCCTAATAATATAACTTTGCCTGGCTGCAAATAACAAGCTTGAAAACCTGTAGGAGAAATATTTCTAGTTAAAGGTAAGAAATTACGTGACAAATAACCAAGGGACCCTGTGTCATGAACATTAACATGTCAACCAAAATGAGATATTGGGGCTTGCTCCTTTTTTTCCCTCTTGGTAGGTCATGTCCCTATAACAACTATAAAAACACAGTGATGATATCCCAGAAGTGGTGTTTTGAAAATAGATGTTAAAAAAAAAAAAGGGGTGGGGGCAAAAACAGTTCTGATTTCTCAGAGATCTCAGTGGGGAAGGTTTCTTTTCACTCGTTTCCCCACAGCGATGCAGGAAAGCCAAAATTTATGTCAAAACTCATGTTTACTTTTGGGCTCACATAGAAAGACACCTGCCTTTGGGGCCATGCAGAAACCCTCCCTCCCTCCTTGTCTCGGGAAATGTTGATTTCCCTCTCCCTGCAGCCAAAAGGGGCTGTTCCAGGGGAGAGAGCAGGTGGAGCCACGGGAAGGTAGGAGCCACCTGCGAGTGCCTCCAGCTAACCAAGCCCCATGTGATAGGCACTGATCCCATGGGCAGATTAGCCAGATGCTGACTGCTGGTGCCTTGTACCACACGCAGCTTTAGGCAACCACCCCATATCTTTTGCCCTCCTGTCCATGCCAGGCCCATGGAGCTGAAGGAAACTGCCTGTGACCACTTGGGAATGCACAACTTGGCCTTCCAGGTAAGCTCATTTCCTTCCTTTCTTTTTTCTTTTATTTATTTATTTGTTTGTTTATTTATTGGGTGGGAAAAAGGAAGGACTAAGAAATGGTGAATAATGCTGTAGTTCAGCATAGGAGCAAAGAAAGAGCAATTTCTGCTCTCCACCCACAGATCTTTTACACCACCCTGCACACTTTGCACTGATGTCCTGCCAAAGTACAAGACTCTTATACAAAAAGGCACAGAGCACAACTGACACCTTTATGAATGGGCTCCTTTTATTGCCTGTTTCTGCTCCCTAGCATATTGATATCTTTGAAAAGTCTTCTGGCTCAGTAATAATTCACAGACTGATTGGTCTCGCTACTAACACATCCATTTATTCTATCTACACTGAACTAAAGCTGTATTAGTGGCTGCTTTTCCTGAAAATTGTTAATTTATGCTTCTGTTTAGCAGCAGTCATTGCTATGCAGCAGACTTCTATTTGCAAAAATATATTAGCAGTATGAAGAAAATAGTCATATAAGCACAGTGGGGCAAATTTTTCTTCTACACATGCCATTGCTCAAATGAGGCAGACATTTCTTTGGAGACAATAAGCATCCAGCATGTTATAGAACAAGAGTGATATCTAAACACTTCGTATCAAGAATTCAGTATCCATTTGTCTACAGAGAAATGCAAAGGAGAGACTGATTTGATAACTTGCTGGTTAGGGAATATTTGGAGAAGGCAAGAGATATAGGGTCACGTCCTTACTCTAGGCAATAGTTAATAATTCATGCCAAGTGAGACAGCTTCAAGAGGAGAGAGAGTTAACTTGGAGATAATAGTCCTCTTTTTAGGCCG
Source organism: Crypturellus undulatus (assembly GCA_013389825.1). Lineage (NCBI taxonomy): Eukaryota > Metazoa > Chordata > Aves > Tinamiformes > Tinamidae > Crypturellus > Crypturellus undulatus. The sequence continues at coordinate 40,093 of VWPW01084860.1, read as the reverse complement.
TTCTAGGAGTAATGGGAATGCACCCATTGCACTGCAGCTTCAGAGCAGGGAGAGAAGCAGTTTGAACTTGGGCCTCCTGCAGTCCAGGGGAAGGAGATCAGACAGGGCTTCAGCCTGGCTGCATCTGCACGTGAAATAGGTGCCTCCCACAACCTGCACCCAGCCCTCCAGAGGAGGAGAGCGGCTCAGCATCTCTCCCCTCTGCAGAGGCTCTGTATCTAACGCTATTGGGTGATCTGGCCTTAAATATTACCTCCTCCAGCAATCTCTGTGGAGCATATACAGTACAGTGACACTGCCTCGTCCCCTCTTCTGTGCACCTGGCTCACCTAGGCCGCGTGCCGGGAGCCAGGCATTTCACCTCCCGCCCAGTCTAAAACCTGCCAGAGCCTCTAAGTCCCCTCTGAAATCATCCAGATGCTGAATCACTGAGACTGGCTGCGAGTGGAATTGAGGCCTTGAGGATGGTGTTCTGGTCGTGTGTTTTGGGTTTTTTTTTCCTTCCAGAAAGGCTAGGAGGGAATATACATGCACACAGTTACGCAGTCTGCCTCTGACTCAACAAATAAATGATTCCCCCAAAAAGATAAGAGGGAATAAATAGTTTTCTGCATAAAATCCACAGTGAAGAAGGAAAAAAATTCATCAGTTTTTCCCTTTTTTTATATACTTGAGCTTTTGTTACATGAAAAACACACACTCTTTTTTTCTTTTTTTTTTTTTTTCTTCCAAAGCTTTGAGTCATCTGTCATTTTCTTCTCCTGGTAGTTTAGATACTAAGTTACAAGTATCTTCCCCAAATGATAAAATATAAAAGTGTTCTGGAAAGGAATTAATTTAAGTCATTATAAAGATCTGTGTTGGATTGCACTCTAGATGTGCTTTCAGATGTACCTTAGCTGTTTAATGATTAAATTGAAAAGTGATAGAATAGAAAAATAAAAATAAAACCTATCTTAGGTAGCTTGTTATGCAATGTAAACAACACAGCACTTGGTGTTATGTAAAGCAACCCAGTGTTAACTAGTCAAGGATTTTATCATAGTTGTATTATACAAAGAAAGAGAAGTATTGTGCACACAGTTGTGGAGAGATCCTAACACTATGAAGAGGTTGTTATACATAGGTAGTAATACATTTTTTACTTATTCACACTAATGTTCAAAGAGTTCAACTTTTTGAGCTCTTTCCAGTTTTCCCATTGGTATAGATGCATCATAAAGAGATGTGTATAATTAAGCAACAGAATTTCCACTGTACCACAAAAGCATAAATCTTTTTTCTTATGTACTGTAGTACTCTCAGAAATGAGTTACTCAATATTATTTGAGAAAGGAGGCGCACAGTACAAATTTCTACTAAAGCAACCAGTTGCTTTTTTTTTTTTTTTTTTTTTTGAGTGCTTGGTCCTGCAAACTATCACTTACTGTTTATGCTGCACAGACTGGAATAGCCTCAAAAACTGCAGGTCCCATTTTATTGTCTTGTGGTAATGCCAATATCTGGGAGACTGGGAAAAAACTTCCTTACCTCACCTTAATGTGATCTCAAAAGAAAGCAGAAAACAAAACCCAAATGTACAGCTCCAGATTTCGCTATCTGATGTTAGGGACATCTCAATTACTAGCAGACTCTCTAAAGTACAAAAGGAGAATCAAGCTGGTGCCTCACAGTGAGCAAAGTAGTTGTGTTGATTTTAAGATATGTAGCACTTCCCACATCCTTTCAACCTTCCCAAACACACCCTCCTCTATCAGCACAACATTTCCATGAAAAAACTTCAGTGCAGTTATAAAACTCACATGTTTAAATGTAAGTTTTAGAGCTGTAAGATCCTGTTTTGGATCCTAACCCAAGGCTAGAATTCTACCCCGAGGCTAGAAGTAACAGATTTCAACACTGCTTTTACCAAGATTTCAGGCTTTTACTCTATTCGTTCTCCTAAGCACATGACAAAATTTGAGGAACGTAAATCCTTAAGGATTCCTTAAGGCATGTTCTCCACCTGCTTTCATGACTGTTAAGGAGACCGTTCATATTAAGTGTGTGCATGTCAAGGCAGTATACTGTGTCTGTATCTGCAATTTTATACATAACAGATACTACTGCACTTTTTGCTTTCAGTGTCATTCAGTAATCACTTCTCTGACGGCACCGGTGGAGAATTGCTGTAGTTGTCCATAGGATTTCTTGCTTGGGAAGCCTTGTAAAACTAACAACAACCCTAAAACTACAATTAGACTAACCTGGCTTGTGTTTAGCCCATATTTAAGATGCGGAGGTTTTACCTAATCAGTTCTGCAGATTCAGATCTCTGTTAATGATAGCATTAAACAAGAAGTTCACACATCCCTCAAGGAATGATAAAAGCTGGCTTTTGTAAAATGAAATGACAGTGTGGACAAAATACTTAGGGCTGACTTTTAAAAGGAACACAGAGTTAAAATATAAACTAAGGAAAATCCAAAGTGTAGATAACAGCTAATAAATATTTATTGTTCCCTGAACTCTGATTGTCAGCATTAGGATACATTAGGCAGTTAGAACTGATTACTACAGCAAACTAGTATTTTGTGCTTTCAAGAAGTTGACCCAATAAATCTCTGCCTTTTAAGAACACAAATATGGTAATAGCATGTGACTTTCACACCCTATTCCATTCAAACAAGCTAATATAACCCTAAAAATGCTCCCTTTCCCCTCTTTCTGTGTTTATCTCTATTTGTAACAGCTTCCTAGATATCTCTGATAGTTTAACTAAAAGTATATATGCTATTAAGAATTTCCATTTTGTGGACAGTACTCTAGTAAAGTCTCTTGGAATTTACGAAGCACTGTGTTCTGTCAGGAGAGGAAAAGTACATAGACCCTTCCTGAAGCTAAAAATTTCACGTGCCAAAGATTTTCTCTCTCTCTCTCTCTCTCTCCCTCCCTCTTTCTCTCTCTCTCTCTTTTTCTTTTTTTTTTTCCTGCTGTCACGTACTACTCCATCTCTTACAGGAAACAGGTGGATCATACCTCTGGGTCGTTTTTTTTTTTTGGCCTCGACCAAAGTAAATACTGCTTATGACAACCATTTCCAGGATTCTTATGCTTGCCATCCTCCTTAGGTTACTGCATGCTGTCAACAGATGTTTTGAATGCCCCAACTAGAAGGGTCATGGAATCCTTGTTATCTTTGCAAGCATGAACAGATTTTTTTTCCTGTTTCAGTTTCTCCACATTTTACTTTCTGCCTCTGATACATTTTGTTTGCTACTAAAGCAAACAGCTTTTCTATTGCATTTTTAAGGACAGCTTATTCCAAGCTATTATTCTGACTTGCTCATCCTGCATTTCAGGATATTCTAATACAGATCTAACATCAACAACTTAATCTTTTAAAGAAAACAGTAAAAGTGGACAAGCCTAATTTACAATCAGAAGCACCTTATGCAGAGTCAACCAGCTGAACATAATCTGGCAATATCTTTTTTTTTTTTTTTTTTTTTTTTTTTTTTAACATGCTGCCTCTACAGCTTATTTACCTCAGTTTAGCACAAAAGCAACAAACATTTGTTCCTCCTCCTTAGCAGCCTTGACCTTGCACATTGAATGTTATCGTTTGTAGGAGTTTATGAGCTTCATGATTATTGACTAAAAAAAAAAATCTGCTCTGTATTTAATGTGCTTTTTAACTCCTTCAAGACACTCTGGTTAACAAACAAAAGGCCACTGAGGAGGGAAATCTTAGAGGATGATTTGCAGCCATATTGAACATTAAAATAAATAAATAAATAAGAAAATTTTGAACTTCATTGCAACTGCCTGACTGAAACCTAAGAAATCCAATCAAGTGACTTAAAACACAACTTTCCTTTGTAGCATCTGTTTTCTACTGAGTTCTTTAACCATCCTGACTCCAGTGTCCAAAGTTAATGTAATAACAATCCTTCCTTCACTGGCACAACAGCTTAAGCAGTTGCCACGGTGCTCTTTTAGCCACTCTGTTTTTATGACTAACTGAAAGTGACTGGAAACCCATCTGTTGTGCCACCAGTGCTGTGGCTAAAAGCACAGCAAAAAAACAGCAATACCAGTAGAGATCACTTTGTCAAAGTAATTCCTCTCCCTCAAAACCCAGGGATGAGATAGGAAGGGAAGGTCAAAGTTTGTATCTAGTCAAAAAGGCTTGGCAGGTGAACTCCTCCTCTGGAGGAAACAAAAAGCAAACAGTAAAGAAAAACTTCACTTACTTATAAATACAAATTAGCCCCACACCCTTGACATTTAATCAAATATTTCACCAGCAGAAAACTCTGTAAAAGTACAGTGAATGACATGTGAAAGCAGAAGCTTCAGTGGTTAACACTGTTATGGTGCCAACACTCAAACACCTAATTCTGTAATCCCTCTTACACAGCATAAAGGGAGGAAGATCTTCCCATCCAAGCTTTTATCATTTTAAGTTCCTGCTTCCTTATGTCACTGAGAATTGAGCAGATTCAGCAGTAACTTGCTGAACTGCTGTCCTAGCTCGTGGTCATAAAGTAGCTATTCTGCTGCTTTCTACTGCGATGTTTTGTTTTGCAAAGGTTGCTGGTGAAGACACAGGGAGGACTCATGAGCAAAGATTTTCTACCCTTTCTAGGTGCTTAGATAGGTGATAAGCACAGCCAGCTCAACATTTTTTATTAAAGAGTCTTCCAACAGCTAAAAAGGGTTCTAAGTAAGTAGCAAAAAGGAATCAGAAGTTTTAATTTGTTACTTGAATATTGCTAATCTTAACAATATTCAGGAGGAAGGAACTCTTCCTCTCCACAAAGAGTAGAGTTAAATAGCATCTATTTCCACTGAGCAAAATAATGCAATGTAAAAGGGATGATGAGAGTGTATATGAAAAATCAACAGTAAAATATGTGAAAATTACTCAGTTTCATAGGACTCATCCAAAGACTGTCTCAGTCAATAAATTGTATCTCAGTTCAGTAAACTTGACATAAATTATAGAATCACAGAATCATTAAGGTCAGAAGGGACCTCTAGAGGTCATCTAGTCCAACCCCCCTGCACACGCAGGGCACCTAGAGCACGTGGCACAGGGCGGCATCCAAGCGGGTCTTGAAGATCTCCAGAGAAGGAGACTCCACAACCTCTCTGGGCAGCCTGTGCCAGGGCTCTGTCACCCTCAGTGTCAGGAAATTTTTCCTTAAGTTCCTGTGGAACTTCTAATGCTTCAATTTGTGGCCATTTCCTCTGGTTCTGTCAGTGACCACCACTGAAAAGAGGCCGGCCCCATCCTCCTCACTGCCTCCATTGAGGTACTTATAGACACTGATCAGGTCCCCTAACCATTTCTTACTAAATTTAGAATATGACTAGTTGAAATCAATACTTCCTGCACTTAAAAAAAAAAAAAGCACAAATCTTTTTTTTTTGCGACAAAGGTTTTTTAGAGTTAGAGCAATCCAAGGTTGCTCTTGCTGATGTTCTGTTTCTTTTATATTCCTCATTCATTCATGTCTTATAATTACTCTCTGTATGAAACTGCTGGATAATTATTGTGATTGAGCAATCTGTTGGACAAGATGACTTCTAGAATTTCCTTCCAACATAAATTACTCTGTACTTCTATTGCTATCAAACAGAAGTTTACGTGTTTTCTGTATTTTCTCATATTCACAAAGAAATGTCCTAAGAAATCTCTACTTTAACTCATTCAGCAACAAGCACAGAAATTTTCAAAGAGACTATGCCTGGGCATGGGTGTGAATTACAGAACTTTACTACTTCTATTTCACTATATTATAGTATTTAAAAGATACTACATGGAAGTGCCACTACTAAGCATTTCTCCTTGAGGGGTTTGGGGTTTTAGTTTGTTTGTTTTGTACTTTATGGACAGTTTATGAGAGGTTTTAACTGTGGATTATAGTGGCAGACATAGTAAACTCTAGCATGGCTAGAGCCATGGCTAACATGGCTCTAGATAGTATGGCTAAAAGACAAAAAACTAACAAGGTGTTTTCTCAGAAATACTTCCTTCTTAAGGGACAGTAAAGATCCTGTTAGGGTGAGGGAGAGAAATTATCATATGCTTTACCAAGGCCACAACCAGTAGTTACTCGTGATTACTTCTTGTTCTCTCAGATACATAAGATCCTTGAAAAAGTTTTACTGAAACAGATTTTTGGTCAAGTTTGAAGTCAGAATATCTTTAAAGAAAGTATGTTTCTGAAAAAGGTTCTCTTTGCTTCTCAGCTCATATTTCCATTAAAGAGCAACATTTACTTCATGTCTATTTTTGTTGCTTATTTCTGTCTTTATCATCATGTATTATGATTAAGCTTATATTGTATCATTCATTTGCAAATGTTCATTATCTTAGATGTCTAAATGTCTGATTTAAGATGACTAATTCAGTGGTACCATTACCATATAAATAATGAAATACTGCATGTAATAAAAGCCAGTAAAATGACTATACTGTAATTGGTGCTATAAGAAACCACTGAAATATAAAATATTTATATCAACTAAGGAAATTTATTTTCTGACATTTTATTCAAGCCTCTGTTTTGGTAAATCAGAATAAGAAACAGTCACTCAAGATTCATTAAAAGGAAATAGTATCTTCTTCAAAGAATTGAGAGGTAAACAAAAGCAAAGCAAAACAACAACAAAACTTTCACCTTATAAATAAAAAGGTATGTAGAACTAGTGGTCGGTTTTATTTGACAGAAAAATGCACATCCTGATACATTAAAAGGGATGTTGCAGCAGCTTAATGTGACAAAGCTAAATACTATCTTTACTACTCCCAGGCTTTTATTTCAGAAGCAGTAGAAGTACATATTGATTAAAAAAAAGTTATGCTTATACCCAAAATGCCTTCCTAGATGACAGTTTCTTGAACAAGGCCACTGAGAAGGAGGCATATCCCCAGAGAGTATAGTTCTAGTGTTGCTTGGAAGAATAGACAGATCAGTACTGAGGCAGAGGGCAGCAGCAGCAGGAGACGCTAAATTGGTGGAGCACCATCCCGAAGTGATAAAGCTTCCTTGAACAGTGGTGAGACTAAGCACCCAAGGTCTCTACACTGACATTTGAGCTCTTCCATACTAGCAAGGTGAAACCTGGAGGCACAGCATCATAACACAAATCAGTTCCTTCTGCACATGAAAGAGGCTCTCATCTTTTAGATTGGACAGACACAATTTCTGATCTTCTCACATTCCAGAACGACAGTGAGGATGTGGATATTGCATATCAAGGAGGTCTTAGAGACAGCTCACACAGACTCAAAAATTCCCCAAATGAGAAAACTCTGCATACTAATCAGGTGAGTTTTTTGGATTTGTTTGTTTGTTTGTTCTTCTCACAAGTGAGAATTACACAATTACTGGAATAAATTATTTAAATTCAGAACTATAAATTCAGTGTAGGTAGTTGGTTTTGATAATACCCCCAAAACAGACCTCTTTTTACTGGTGTCATTTTAAAATTTTCACAATAACAAAAGAAAAAAATGCAAAAAGAAAAAAAAATGCAAGTTCCATTAAGAGTTTCATGCACTTGACTATTTTGAAAATATTTCTACTTGTCAAGTTCAGGGACAGTGTTTGAAGTATTGTACAAGAGATAAAGTTTTCCTGATGCTGTGGTCATTCATTTCTATCTTCTAATGATTTTTTTATTTGATCAGAGGCAGCAAAGGCATTAGTTCTTGACTAGAGGTGCCTCTGATCTCCTCTTGGCTGCCTCAAAGCTGACATAATCCTGAATTTCAAAAAAAGCGTGTAATCACTCAGAAAAAGATCTCTCAGGTACTCCTTACATGCTCTCCTGAAAAGTCAACAAGGATTGAGATCCTAGGAGAGGAAAGTGGTCGTCAGTGTTGAGTATTCAGGAAAATGTCAAAAGAGAAAGAATAAAGGGACTGTCAGAAATGTTGGAAACTCTTGAAAATTTGAGAAAAGTCAGTGAAAAAAAATATTTTGATAAAAAAGTAAATCTCTCAGTGAAAAAAAAAAGGTTTTATAAAATGTTCAACCAGTATACTTTGTATAAATATACTCAAGATATACATATCTATCTTCAATGAGAAATTCTCAGACAGGCTCTACCAGAGGCAGCAGAGTTTATTTTGGGACTTTGGAGCAGACTAGAACAGACTTTGTTATGTGCCAATGGCAGAAGTCCATGTACTCCACACAGACCTCAGATCAGTCTCCAAAAGTGCCAACATGGCCCAAGACCCAGCATCATATTTTGTTGAAGGAAAACGAAAAAGAAAAGGGTTTTGAATTAGGCAGAAAGAGATATTGGAGTTCAGATTTTCTTAAATCTCTTTTTTTTTTTTTTGATGGGGGGGGCATGCAGGGGGCAAGGAGGGTGAGAATAAAATGACAGCAACACCCCAGGCATATTTAATATATTGTCAAAAATGTGAAAAGCTGTGGATTAATGACTTTACATTCAAACACATCAAAAGAAAAAAAAAGAGGTTATATCTTTGATATAAACTCTTTGGAAATAGTCTTTTTCTTCATTTTTCTGCACATACACGTCTATATTGCAATAACATATTTCACAAGAGAAAAAGAAAGAAACGGAAAGTTAAGCTTGGGTAGCATGGAATATTCTCCTATTCATTATTCCAGTTTTACAGGCAAGAATTTTTAAGTAAATTTTAAAATCACATCATTCCCTATTTTGGAAATACCTTTCCAGATTCTGAAGAACCTCAAAATGTGAGCTGACACATTGCAATTTTGTTTAATGAGTTTCCGAAAAATCCATCACATCCACATGCCAAAAATGCTATTGCTGTCCATTGATTTCAGCATAACTGCTTGTTTTCAAGTGTTTTTGCGGGAGGAGGGTGTCAGATCCTGTGACCTGACTTTCAAGAACTCCCAAATACCCCAGTAAAACCCTGCAGGAAAGAAGAACAGCTCTTCCACCCAAAGGTTCAGACACTCCTGTTTTGTCCTGTAGCCTTGGCATTTCTGCACCTGCAGACTCCAAAGTCTGAGAGGACTGGGATGCAACAGAGCCTCAACTCAAACTCTGGAAAAAAATGGCACTTTGACCCCACCATCACTCACCATCCCTCAGAAGAGAAGCTCGCCTCATATATCGGTCATGTGCCATCTGTCAGGTGTCCCTGCTTAAGCAGAGGGGTTGGACTAGATGATCTCCAGAGGTCCCTTCCAATCTCAACCATTTTGTGAGTCTGTGATCTGCTGGGAAGGATGCTCCATCAGTACCAAAACACTAGCAATTCAGTATACGACAGCATCTGAATTTCAGATATACTTTATTTCCATGAATAGCAAAAAGAAAGAAATTAAGCCTAGGGAAAATATGGCCACTGCTTACAGCATATCTGCACAAAGTGGAATTTCTCCCCTCTCACTTAAATTATGAGGACTGAGAGACTCCTATCCACATCATGTTACACTTTCTCAAAGGAAGAGCGGCAGCTGCTGTGTATATATTCCTACATGTCATTTTAATTACTGGCCATGTTTCCTTCCTTGGTTAATTTTGCCTGTGAGCTGTTTCATTTCAAATCTCTCACTAGCAACTAATTTAGGACATTCCATGGCTTTCAGCAGGATCAGTAACACACAGCAGAAAAGCCAAGCTGAAAGGAGCGGGGAAGCTGAAGGGAGCTGGGAGGCGTATGGCATGTCTTGATTTACAGAGCCGTTTGGGGAATACAGTTAGCATAAACATTAATAACCCAGGAAAAATGAACACTCGCCCAACTTTCAACTGTTCCAGACGGTTGGCCAAATCAGGTCATTTTCTATCTAGACAGTACCATATAGTCAAGAATGGCTTGATATGTGCTTAGGAAAATGCTGTTTGCACAGCACAGCCACAGTACAGCTTCCAGTCACCCATGACATAGCACACAACTGGTCATTTCAGAGCTAGAACAGCACACTGAAGCAGCAAGGCACACCGAGCAAGCTGCCATGGTGCTTCCAGTGAGGCAAAATTCAGTTATTTTCTTGTGCCAGGTGCACAGAGGCTGCGTGCAAGGACTGGACATGCTGACCTGCTCTGTGGGCACAAACTGTGAGACCTCCAAGCAGGCTCCACACAAGGCAAAACCTGCAGGAAAATAAAACACTCTTGGGATTTCTTTTCTAAGCTGTGATTTTTTTTTCCTGAGTTTGCAATAGAGCCAGGTTTATGTGGACTGTGACTGCAAAAATGTACATTCCTGATTAAAATGGGCTGCCTGGACAAATTTCAAGTTTCTGCTGCACAGCACATGAATGTCTGAGTTCTTAAAAGCTTGCTGCAGCAAAAGTCTTTGCTTAGTCATTTTTGTTTGGAAGAGATGGATACACTTTTTTTTTTTTTTGAAACTTCAGTCAAAAACAATACAACCATTCTCCATGAATTTCAACAAAATTAAAGATTTGCAAAGAGAGAAATAATTAAATTAGTGGGTCATCTACAGAAAGCATGGGCAATCTAGAGGTCTTCCAGTCCTTCCTGTAACACCCACTTTTGTCATTTAGGAAAAGGCATACCCCACTGAGAACTTTTTATCTTGGAGTGCCACTGGCATTTATTTCCACCTTGAAAAGTTTGCAGAAGGCTTGTGGAGGAGGTGGTTCAAGATGCCGATGACTTGATAGTCGTGGTCGGTCTAGTGGTGCTAACCACAGCGCTTCAGACAGTGAACTGTGGATTGGGAAACCTCAAGGCAGCGCAGCCATCCGCCTGGGGAAATCTATTCTTTCCAGTGTTGCTGCACAAACATGCTCATGATTGCGGTACCAATCTGCTTTCCAGGAGGACAAATACATCAATATTGAGAACAACCGGCCCCAAACCAAACCTGACTCAGCAGATGAGGAGCAACCACACATAAAAGGGTAATGCTTATTTGTTTGAGCAAATTTTCTGTCTGCTTTGCTCTGCAAAAAAGTGCTCTGCAAAAAGGTGCTCACATTGCCATTTCTGGCACTTCCATCCTGCCACATCCCTGTGCTACATAGACACACTTACTGACCATAATTTGTGCAGCACAGAAGCTCACCATATTTAAACTTACACTGTCTTTTTACGGGTGTGAACCATTGTGAAACTGTACTTCAGAAACCCTGAAAATTAGAGAAGTTTGTTTTTTTCTTTTTCATATTAATGTTTCCAGAATTTCTGTAAGTTTATTTTTAAAGAGGGGCCCTACACAGTTATCTCCAGCAGAAAATTAAAGAATCTTCATCATACTACACTTTGCATTCTTATTTATCATAGTGCAAGAAAAAAATAGATGTGAAATAACCATTTTGATACAGTAGGATTTTTTGCACTTTGTAAGTACCAATACATGCCTAGTGACCATGAAGTGCAATCATACATTAAGATACTTTCAAACTTAACATAAAAATCAAATTACAATTTAACAACTTTATATTGTATTTTTATTCCTATAAATGAATATTTTTAATTCCTACAGATGCAAATTATACTACATTCTTCAACAAATTTCTATCTCTACCCTCTACTATACAAGTTGTCTCCATTTTAAACCTTTTAATTCAATAGTTGAGCAGATTCTAGCAACTCAGTTGCTGGATATCCCAGGTTAGGAATCTGTCCCATTCAAAGGTGGATTACTTGAGCTGATCTCATGCCTGTAAAAACAATGAATTTAAATTCAGAAAAAATACTTTCATCTACTCTTTAAAACTATATAAACAGAACTTGAAAGACTGACAGTTAACATAATGGGACAATAACTAAGGTTGATTTTGCAGGGCTCTATTGTTCCCTAGAAGACTTTGTTCTTCCGTCAGGAGCAAGAACCGGTGCCCCAGGTAGATAAACCCTTTGTAGATGGGCAGCTGAAGTGCTCTTCACCCTGCTCTTTAGTTGGTGTGCTGGGTTTTGTGCTTGGCCTCTCGGTTAGTCTACGCAGGACGCCTGGCAAGGACAACGGTCTCTCTACCAAGGTGTTTTGTAAGTTAGCTCTTAAAAGCGGGCCCTAATATGACCTAATGTTTTCCTTGTACCTCTTGAAAAGTCACATTCACAATGCATCACTGATTTACTTCAACAATTATTACTGAGAGGCTATAGTCTGAGACACAAACCCTACAAAAGATCAGTACATTGACAGCAGCAATATATGATGTGGGCAAGGTGATACACAGTTATGGGCTACCTATTGAACAGAAGAAGGCTTTCTGAGTTGCAAATTAAAGGAAGAATATTGTTGATGTACACAAACATGTCACCTTGAAGTCTCCTTTATGTGTGATTTAGGTTACATTTGCTTTCTCAATACCCTTCTTTAAGAGAAATCCATTAGTAACACATTGCATTTTAATCTTGATCGTTATATTATTATTTTATATGATCATTATTATAACTCATCTTTATATTATTATTATACTTTATCCTTATCAGATTAACACCATGAAAATAATGTTTACTTAGCAAACGAACAAGATTTTATCGGATTTTTTCCCGTAACTTTTAAAAACATATCTATACATTAAGGCACTTTGATATCAAAGCCATTTAAATATACTAACAAGTGAAAGGTGTTACAGTAAACAAGAGGTTAAAAAGAACAATACTCTTAAAATAACAAATTTAAATTCCAAGGGACTCCCAAGTACCTGTAACAGATAATAACTAACAATTTTATTGGCAGTGGTTGAACCATAATTTCTATGAACCAGTTCTGGTTTATTCACACATCTGCCTTTTGTTTCTACTTTTCTTGCTTTTGCGGTTGCAGCTAATCTCTCTGCTGAGATTGGGTGGATAGTCTAAAGTTCGAATAAGCAAAAACAAAGAGCTATGCTTTGTGAGGCAAAGGAAATTCCCAGAAAAATAAACAAATAAATAAAACAAAATACAAAAGCAACCAAGATTTCGCAGAGACAGTTTATATTTTAACCGGTGAGCAACTCATATGTATTGGTCTGGTCTCACTGCTCATATGTATTGTTAATGTTTCTTATATTCTCCAATTTCTTTTAAAGTAATCATTTTGTTTAGTGCAGCAAAAGAAGACTCTTCATGCTGAATTTCACTGCACTCCAAATGTAAAAAAGTACTGGATAGCTAGCATCTCTGAATATGTATCTTTGCCTTTCTCACCCTAGCTAAAGACACACAGCTATAGCTATGACTTCTTGCTTAGGTCATACAATACAACAAAGTTTACCTAGCTAGAGCTTTTATAGTATCTGTAACACCAGAAAAATAGCACTAAAAATCTGGGTTCAATCCATTCCTTTAATTGCTGTTTCCCTAAATCTCAGCCTTCGAATTCATTGCTTCCCTCCGGTGAGTCGAGAAAAGAAACAAAATAAGGCATTTAGTAAATGGAAGAGCAGTTCCTAGAGCAAGATATTTCAAACTAATGAAAAGCTTATGCAATTAACAACCAAATTTTCAAACATTATCTACACAGTATGAAAAGGTTTTAGGTAGATATTATTTATTTTGCATACTTGAGACACCTGTAAAATTAGACTGCAAATGCTGACCCTTCATATATCTACTAGATTTTCATTTTACTTGGTGAAACTAAAGAAGTCCCCCAAAAAAGATGCGAGCATGGTTTTATCTGGTGCTTTAGGATCTAAAGCTGTTCTAACGTGGTGCACACCAGTGGAGAAATTTTGACGGACTTAACCTGATGTTCCTGTGCAAACTGCTCTCATCTGTGGCTTACGTTTCTGTTGCATTTTTCTTCCAATTTCCTAGGTATTTTGAAAGGAAATACGATGAAGTATGTGATTTTTGCAAGAAGCATAAAACCAGAATTCAGTATGTGATCTATGGCATTTTAATAACAGGTATGGTACACTACATCCAGTTCTACTGAAGGCTTGTTTATTTACATGTATGGGACTGTAGATTGTACCCAGCTGGTATGTGATCTAACACAAAAACCCTCTATTGTTTTAAACAATGCCGTTGAGAGGAGGTAAAAGATAACAGTGAATTTAGTCTCCATTAAAGTTCCGGACTCCTCCACTCATTCCCAAATGTAACAGAAAGAAGCCCACCCTTGGCCATACTCCTCCTCCAGCATGTTTCTACTCTTACTAACAACTACATCTGGGATAGAAGGTTAGCTCAGTCTTTGTGTCAGCCCCTTCCAAGAAGTCAGGTAAATTACAGCTCTTAGGAACCAGTCCAAAACCACAAACCACGCTAAAAGCAGTTAAGGATCAACCTGGACTGAAGTCCAGAAATTAAAATTTTCCTTATGATTCACTATCCACAGCAAATGTTTACTAAAGGGAACATGTTGTATTTCAACATGCAAAGCAAAGTCATTCAAATGTTCTGTTTGTCCCTTTCCTAATTATCCATTAGACTGGCTTATTTCTTTCTATTCCTGCCAACTTTCTTTTTGAGGTGCTTCTACCTGAACATTCTGTGGGAAAATATATACTTAAAAAAGGTTGAAGTACCATAAATGGGCCAGTTTCCATATACTGAAAAAGTGCATTCCCAGCATCATGTTCATTCTGATACAGACATATCCTGGACCAAGAAAGGATTTGAAGGATATGTTGGTGTATAATTCGTTAATCCCATAAAAAGCAACTTGTTTTTACAAAATGGAGTGTCTGACTTTCATCCAAGTAGCCATCAGCCAGCACATGGTAGAAGTGATACTGCCAAACAGCAAATCATTTCATATCCACTTTGTATAACAAACACATATTCTACCTCTAATTTTCCCATTTACTTCAGAGGAAATGGGAAATTTTCCCATTTACTTACTTGTACGTATACTTGTATACTTGTATACGTACAAGTATAAACGTTTCTAAGTGCTTCATTTAATGTTTTTGAGTAGACTTGCACTGCTGTGTAAGAACAAGACCCATTATTCTTAGTTCGCTGTTTTGACACCCAAAAAAGATGTCCCATACAAATATGTTTAATCTTCCAAAACAAGTAATATATTTGCTACACACTTTATTCAGCTGAAGTGTATAACCTGCTTTGTCAGGATGAAAACCATTAAAAATAATTCCACCATTTCTCAGTAACACATTTTCCTATCAGAAAGCATATCTATCACAGCAACAACACCATGGGTGAAAGAAAGATTTTTTCAATATAAGTCAAGTCAAAAAAGCATTTACAGATAAGCACGGGCCTGACTTCAGACAAATGCTTAATACTAAGTGTAGTATTTGTTTCTGTTTTTAGAGACCAGACTTAAAGGACTTTTTATGACTGTTTTGTGTGTGTGTGTGTGTGTGTCATAGCATACCTGGCAGCCCTAATTACAGCTTGCAGCCTGAATTTTCAGAGGGCTTTGGCACTCTTTATCATCACAATCCTGGTCATCTTCTTCATCTGCTGGGATTTTTTAATGGCGAAGTATGAAGACAGAATCGCTGCATTATTTTCCCCTGGAGAAAGATTTCTGAAGAGGCAGTGGTTTTGGCTGAAATGGTAAATATGAATGACTTCTTATTTATACAGAAATACAAAGCAATGCTCAAATTTAGCCGCCTGTTGTTCTGCCCACAGAAACACAGGAGATGGACAAATCATACAAACTGCAATAATATCAAATAGAGATGAAAAATTTCCAGGGCAGCACAAGAACTCTAGGGAGTACCTAGGTTCCCGAATATCAGCTGGGCCATTAAGATTGAAATGCATTAGTTAGGTGTCAAAAATCTTGACAAAGGCTGTAAAAAATTCCTCAGATCCAGATAGTTAAGCTTGCGGTGGCAAGAGATTACGTGTGGAGAAATCCAGATATGTTGTAGCACCTGCATCCCTTCTGAAAGCCAGGAAGTACCTCACTGTCACTTTCGCAGAGAACAAGCCCTTAAGTCACTGTAACCCTTACAAACTGCTAAAGAAAAGTGCATTTTCCATGTGACCAGTCGTTCACATACAGCCATACAACACACCATAAGCATTTTAAACTTTAGCATTCAGGAAACAAAATACGCAAACCACATTTGATATCACAAGATCATACAGTCTCATTTGGGATCGTATACATTTGTTTCCTGAAGAGCTAACAGGAATATTTATTATTCCTGGGAGAAGAAGGAACCCACGGAGGCTCTCAAAGGTTCCTAAAGTTTCATTACAATCTCAATACAGAGGAAATCAGCCAGCTATCTCAACTCTCAGCAAGGTCACCTTCTCTCTTAAGAAAGAGCTCTAAATAAGAGTCATTCTGGATCCAGAAAAAACACATCCATTTTAAGATTTTTGAAATATTTTTGCCCAAGTAGCAGGAATTTTTACCTTTTTCCTCTTCCCCTCCTTTGCCCCGTGGCGAAAAATACCTGGAAACAAAAACACCCTGGAAGCAAAAGTGCCATAAAGATAACATTTGTTCTTCTGCCTAGGAGCCACACTAGAGAACAGTGGGACCGAGAACTCTCGATCAACAGCCTAGAAACCTCCTTGAGAGAAGTAATGAACAGAATAAATATTTATTGATAAACTAGTGGAACAACTCAGGAGCAGTAATGTCTCTATTTATCCAAGCTGCAGCCTGCTAAATTGTGTATATTGAAAATCAAGTACTTTACCACGGTTTCTGCCTGGGAGAGAGAAAAGTAGAAACTCAGGCTGTGGTGTTCAGCATGGCAGTGGCCAAGCCCACATGGTTTTGGTGTAGATCTAAAAGAGGAATTTCAGTACTTTGATACAATCAAAATCAGTGGAATTTGAACAACAGACACGTTACTTTAGGAATCTGGACCTTCATTTAGTCCCCATCTCTTTAAATGGGATGGTATATTCCCTTTTTCTCAGGCTATTGTCTGAAAAGTTCCCTCAAGATGGGAGCTGAGG
Organism: Crypturellus undulatus; assembly: GCA_013389825.1. Classification (NCBI taxonomy): domain Eukaryota; kingdom Metazoa; phylum Chordata; class Aves; order Tinamiformes; family Tinamidae; genus Crypturellus; species Crypturellus undulatus. The sequence continues at coordinate 23,272 of VWPW01084860.1, read as the reverse complement.
AGCTGAGTACAGTTCGGTCATAATGGGGAATGTATAAACGCAGATACATCCTTCTTGTCACCATTTCCAAAACTGTTGTGATCAGAAGCTTATCTTTCTAAACAGACTACAGCCGGTTAAAGAAGTAAACAGCTTACAATCTGCTCCTTGGTGCCACGTGTTTCGCAGACCATATGTTTCACCAGCCAAACCATGGTTGCAGTCCTGGAAAACACTGTACAATCATCCCAGAACCATAGCACTGGTTCACTAAAGAAGACAGGAAAGGAATAAAGGAGAGAGTGAAAAAGGCAAGGGTTTTGTCAAATTTCATGATAAAAATAATATCCAAACAACAGAGATACTCATGTTTTCTTTGTGTTTCCCCCATACTTTCACTTGGGGACATAGCTGGAGGACACTGGTTGCCACTAATAGATGTATCCATCACAGTAGCATTAGCAGAGGCAGGTCCTGTTTATGGAAAGTTGCAGTGCAAGTCTGGAGGAAAGAAGCAGCAAAAAAAGGAATACCTAATCTGTTTCAGCACGTCACTCCTGGTATGATCACATCGTATTCTCTTTTTCCACAGGGTGCTATGTGTCACCCTTGTTATTGCTATTATCTGCTGGCTCATCTTTGATACAGCAAAACTGGGATCCCGGCAGCTGATCTCTTTTGGGGGACTGGTGATGTATGTTCTCTTGATGTTCATCTTTTCCAAATATCCAACCAGAGTGAGTATTTAGTCCTTTCCAGATCTTTCATTTAATGTCTTAAACACTCTTCTTCTTATTCTCGCACATGATCAAGTTCAGAGAGGGTAGCAGAAAGTTCAAGAACATAAAAGTTTAAGTTTGCCAAAATTGAGCATGTTTCATTTATGAGGAAAGCACTTACAATTTGAAGCCCAGAGAGCACACGTGGCCCTACCAGTAGCTGGTTCTCACTTCCTCAGGAGGACGCTTTCCCTCACACCAGTCCCAGCACAAGCAGGGATACATTTGCTCCCAAAGCATGAGGGCAAGGCAAGGCAGGCTGCTCCACACTTCTCAGACCATGCCAGGCTCTCTGCTTCTCCCAAGACCTCACCGGTACATCTGAGAGTATCACCACGTCAACACAAATCACATGAAACTCAAGACCTGCCACTTGTGTGAAGCTCTTCATTGGGCGACACACACCCCGCTCCACCCTGAAAAGGTTTGGTTCCCACTGAAAATGGGAGCCGCTGAAACGAAGTCGGGTCACAGTTTTGAATTGCATCAGCCCACTTCCATACACTTGCCAGTGCCCTTTATTTTTCCAGCTATGATGTCCACTTTCAAATGCTGTGTTACCTCAAAACAGTGTGCTCCTGACGAGCTCCACCTCAGCATTCACTCCTATATGTATGCCTAGCACACAGGGCATCACTCACAGTAATCCACTGCCAGGTCACTAGATTGCACCAATATTTTTCCACACTCCTACATCCATACTAAAGCTTTTCTTAGCCTAAAAGAGAAAAAGACACACAAAAAATAACTCCACGGGATCCTCAGCATATGTTCCAACTAACCTTCAGAAGTAGATGGGTGTCCTTTTTGCATACTGTGTGCTCTCCCATGGGTCTTCATTATGGCTAATTGCCTTGTATTATTCAGATATTATCTGAATAAATTAGAGGGTGATATCTCAGCTCTTTGCCTCATATATAATCATATTCTTCACAAAACAAAGATGTTTTCTGGGACAGAAGAGCAAGAATCTGCAGTGCACTAGAGAGAACCGCCACAGACAGTTTTTCCTTACAACTTTCTTGGTGGGATGTGAATCAAATTATTGGACAGTAAGCGAGCTCTCAAGTATCCAAGCTCCTTAAAGCTGGGGAATATGAAAACAGTTTAAACTGTCCAGCCATACACTAACAGATTTAGCAGGATCTCCTTATCTGCAGGCCAGATATACAAGGAATCCCCATATTCTCTTACTTTCATTGTTTCCATTCTTCAGTTTAAAGTAGTAACACTTTACTGCTGCTCTCATATATATTTGTCCTATCTTTAAACTGTGGCACAGGAATGGTTCTTTCTCCTTACCACTTGCCGCACATAGTGCTATAATGGTGAAAAACAAAGGAAAGTGCAATGATCACATGTATATGTATATCTCACCAGACCCAACAGCTATCTCAGGTGGACACACAGCAGATCTTGCAAACCAGGAGAATATGACTCCTGTGCCAAATCTCCTAAAGGCTCTTCTGGCATCTGCTGCTTTTTGACATCTCCTGGATCATAGTTAGACCTAACTCCCTTACATTATTTTAACATTGCAAAATACATCATTTTTCTTTGAATAATTTTTTTCCCACTTTTCTATCTCTCTAGGTTGCTTGGAGACCAGTATTTTCAGGAATAGGATTGCAATTTCTTCTTGGGATTCTTATCCTGCGGACCAAAGTAGGGTTTGATGTATTTAACTGGCTAGGCATTCAGATCCAGGTAAGATATGTGGATTTTTTTAATATCATTTTCTGTCTTGATATTCTTACAGTAGGACATAATAGTTAGGCAGTTCAAGAATCCATTTTGTTCTAAAGTTTACGTTTCTTGAGGAAATTCAGGTCCTCAGAAAGGTAACTGTCCACCTGAATCCAAGCTTATTTCTCTTTCTATCCAGCTAACACAGGATGATGTGGGACAAGCTAATACATAATGACCACAGCAGTCTGTCTCTTAATGGATTTTTCTTCCTTGCAATTTTGCACCACTGAAAACATGCTCAGAAAATAAAAAAATAATAATAAATCAAACAAAAAAAACCCCAAACTATTATACTGTGGTGCTCCTAGTAATTCTTAAATCTGGCTAAATTCTGAAATACTTTTGTAAGCAACTCTGGGATTTGTCATGTTGGAACTTCCATTGCCCTAAGCCATCAAATGAAGTAGCACACTGTCCCCAGGGGCATTCTGTCATTCTCATGGTGTGTAATATGAAAAAAGTGGCAAAGTTCAAAGTTCGCACCACAGAGACCTGCTCCTTGCCAGGGGCAAGGGAATTCTCCATCATGGAGAGATCCAGCTGCAGGTGCCTTCACAGGCAGTCTGTGGGCACTGCTTTACAATTACTTGGAAAGTAATAGATAAAAGACAAAGGAGAATCTGAAAGTACTCACCAGAGGACACTCTGCCTCCTAATGCCAGGAACACTACTTACACAACTGGTCCTCACGGTACAGCTAATTAAACTTGTTTAAAACAAGAAGGTGCAGAACATAGTGAGGAGGGAAAGTGTGAGTTTGATGTTGGGCTGCTAATCTGCTGGCAGCCTTAGTCAGCTGGGCTTCAACACCAACTTCTGCATCTCTCTTTTCGGCTCCGATCAGTGCCAGTCTGGCGTGCCCTTTGCTAGCATCGTGTGGCTTATAGCCACTCTTTTCCACAACTCGTTACTTCAGCCATGAGAGCTTCATTTTAAGCTGTATAATAAATTGCACATGTTGACTTTAAGAGCAGAGAAATGTACCACAATGTCAGCATTAAAAAGTAATTCCTTCTTAAACTAGCTTTTGGCTGTGCTTTCCACAATTCATTACTTTGGCCATTAGCTCTCCATTTTTAAACTTTATTATTTATTGCGTGTGTTTGCATTAATGGGAGCATAGAAATGCATCCCAATATCAACACTCAAAAAGAAATTATTTTTTTCAGCCAGCTCTTGCTTCTTATCCTGCCAACTGTGGCAAGCAAATATGCTCTATGCCTTTGCTGTTTGAAGAAATCCTCAGTCTTGCAAGAGCAGGGAGACTCAGACAGATGTGAAGGCCACTAACTCTGGACCATACAGAGCAGAAAACTCCTCAGCCCTGCCCAGATATCTCCATAAAGCAAATGTTGGAGTATAATTTGCCAGCAGCTCTCAGCTCATGACTAATTCATTTTGTTTTCTGCCTCTAGACTTTTCTGGAGTACTCAGATGCAGGTGCTAAGTTTGTGTTTGGTGAGAAGTATACAGATCATTTCTTTGCTTTCAAGGTAAGGCAACTTTTATGTATACTATACACATGGCAGACAGACAACCACAGAGGAACTGTTCCTTTATGAATGAAGCACATTAATTATACGAGTAGTGAGACCACCACAGTCACCAGAGGAGTTAGCCAAGAGACACTCTCTTCTCTATTAGGAGAATAAAATTTGGAAAAACCACATGAAACATTTATTGCTGTACACTGAGTTAGGTTCGACTTGTTTAGCTTAATTGTAGCAACACCGTTTACAAGATGACAGGACTTTTGGACACCTTTTTGCAAGGAGCAGGATAAAATACCCTCACTTGGTCATTGAAACAAGTATCATCTCCAACCTACCTCTCCCACTTCTTGAAAAGTAAAGATCCTATGTGGTGCTATCCTAGCTTAAAGTTGTGTGGAAACTACTGCATCACAAGTATAAGCAGATTGCATAAGCAGAATACATAAGCACATATTTATACTTACATGTATAAGCTTCCCATGGATAAGTGGGAAGAACTACACTGAGCAATATTTGCCATTAATGAAATCCCACAACAAAAATACAACACAGGCAAAAATTAAAGGCATTGGGAATCCAAGTACTTTATTTTGGTAGCTCATTCACCTGTGCTTACACACTTTATCTTCTCTCTTCCCTGCATTGAAGTGATAGTTCCAACTGACAAAAATAAACCTACCTGTAAAATATGTCATTACTAAGAAAAATCAGAACAATTCAGCAAAAAAAATCAGTAAGAAATTAAGATTTCATTTTAATCGCAGTGTCTTTAACTACAAAATATTTTGCTTTACTTTTCAGTTACCTCTCACTCTTACTCTATTCACTAATGCATTACTGATTAAATATTCTGGGAGTGAAATGAGCTCTTCCACAGAAAAGTTCTGTGAAATTTTTTACGCAGTTCAAAATGCACATGATTTCTCAGAGTGATTCTTTTAATGCTTCTGTCATGGTGCAAAATATTTTGAAGACTAAAGTCCAAACTAAGATTGGATTGGCAAGTGTCTGCCTCTGTTTCTGCACTCCTCTATCACTCTTATTCTGTGTGATAGCGAGCAAGAGAGACATATGAACTTTCTGTAGGAATTTCTATAACAGGCACAACCCCAGCACTGTCCCACTGAAAAGCAAGAAAGCAAAAAATCATGAGTTTATTTTCAGTTGCACATGCCTTAGGATAGGAATGTGTACGCTAAACAGAGCTGCAGGCAATTACCGAGTAGTCCTCAAACCTTCTCCACCTGCTCCTTCCATATTTCTTTTCCTGTAACCTAGGCAACGGCCAGTATCTCTTAAAACATTTTGCAGGCATTTAGACTTTCAGACAGTCAATAATGCTTTTTGCAGCCTTCTGTGTATTATATCGTGTGAGTGTCCCCTGGTGAGCTGCTTATATCCCACCCCAGGGTACTTCAAGGCACCTTCTGAAAAAACAAAAGGCTCAAACAGCCTAGGTCTGGAGTGGCAGCAGACAGCAAGGAGGTGTCTCTTCGTGGACAGATGCCCATGCCATGCCCGAACCATGCCAACCTTCACTCTTGGCAGCAACTTTTTATTTCCCACCAGTGCAGAGGCACCCGCAGCAGACGTGCTCCCACTGAGCGCCCATCATTCTGCCCAGCTCCACTGCACTCGTTAATCAGCTCTTTGGGAACACAGCCCTGGAAGTGCAAATTTGTCATGTAAATATATGCATTGACATGCACGAGCCAGGCTATTTTAAATGCACATTTCTGTTTGCAGATGCAGCATTTCAGGGTTTTGGAACAACCACCACTTGCCTATGTAATTAAACTAACACATACAGCTTTCCTGTAAGAACAGATACTTAAAGCTAGCAGAGACACTATCTTGACCAGGAACATGCGGGAAAACTATCAGGGAAGAAAGGTGCTGGTTTTACTGTAATAATATTTTCTTCTGACACTGGCCAGAAATTCACTGCCTTGAGATCCCATGTCTGTCTCAGAGACCACTACGAGTAAGATCAGAGCATCCAAATAGAGAAATCAGAGTCCGACTAACTTCTTGAAGGGCACAAGGAGCTCTGCAAGTAGCATTCACTCTCTTTGGGGAAAGGCACCTAAATGAGTTTTCAGACCTTTATTAAAGTTGGTTATTGCATCAACTTTCAGCTTTCATTCACTGAGAAGTAGCAACATGTTTGATCTTTTTTTATATACTCCTTTTCACTCCATTCATCATATATTTTTAGGATGTATTATGCCCTCATAAAGCTTTCTAACATCAGTGGTAAAGTTTTAAACATAACTAAAGTGTGTGCCTTATTTTGGTTCTTTCTGAGGAATGTTTTTCCTGTTACATATAGTATAGAAATTGTGAGATACTGTGTATATAACTTACCTGTGAGCCAAATAATGATAAATTTATTCAGGATGAAAAACACAGACAGTACCTTGTTAGACAACAGATCATGTCTTCTTTACTTATATGATTCTTTAAAATCATATGTTCTAAAAAAAAAAGCATTTTTCCTTTCAGTCTTCACTGCCGTTAAATATATCCCTGTGCGTTTGTTTTTAAACACATGGTATCCATGCTTACAGTTACAGAACTTGTGAAACCTCAGCACTGGCATTATAACCAGTGGAAAAGTACTGCAGAATAATAATGCAAAGAGGATTTTGATTCAGCGTGCTAGTAAAATGCAGTTACACTGTAAGGTTTTTTTAAAAGGAACCTGTCCTCAATTCACTGAAATGAAGTCAGCTATAACCCCAGTTAAAGTCTCTTCATCTTCTGAAGTATTTCTACTTTAAAGCTTATGTATACCAAAGCTCATATAGCAGTTTAAACCAAGGTGTTTATTTATTTTTAAACAAAGAGACAGGGAGATTCAGTTTTGAATTCTATCTCATGGTCCCATCATATGAATTTCAACTTTTTTTAGAGTTTATAAGGTCTACATGTATAGAGACCCAGATATTTGTAGATGCCAGTGCTCTGTAAATGTTTGAACTAACTAAAACACAACTATAGACAAATGATCATGTTAAGTGAACAGTTTCAAAGTATCACAGCCCTATCAGAAAACTATCCAGATACCTAAAAATTATTCATTTTAACACAACAGCTATATACAGCAAGCCTAGCTTATTAACTGAGGATGCAAGCTGAAACCCTGGTCTTGAAGATCTTGAAGCATGTCTCAAAAATGTCTCAAGCCTCTTTTAACAAATTAAACAGCAAAAAGGAAAACTGCTCTGGTTAATGGTTTTGTGTTTTCGAATTAGGTCCTGCCAATCGTAATTTTCTTCAGCACGGTAATGTCTATGCTTTACCACGTTGGATTCATGCAGTGGCTCATTGGAAAGGTACTGAACTTTTGCCAGCACGTTTTCCTTTGCCTGGTGCAGGAGGTCTCACACTGTGGCATTATCTCCAAGTAACTTGGCCAGCGCCAGATACCTTAAAGTTACTTTATTTTTAATGTGGAAATACCTTCAAATGTTACCGCTGTTACCTTATGTTACCTGTTATCTCAGGTTCCTCTCATTCCTAATTTCACACTAATTGTTAACTTTACCTAGCTACTTTATCATTCCTTTTCTAAATTTTCATTCCTCTCCCTCTCGTGACCCCCAGCAAAATGCAACCTTAAACTTATAGCACAGTCAGTAGATGTTGCCTGTGCTAAGTACCCAACAGCAATTATATATTGCATATACCTTTCTGTCACAGATCCCTTTAGGATGCATCTCTGAATGCTTTTAGCTACATAGAGCATTTTCTATCTTCGTGCTTCCTACACAGGTACTACTATGTCCCAGGAACAGGGTGCTAGCTCTATAAGCTTATATCCAAACACACCTTCTTGCACGGTGGTAGTTATTCATATCTGAATGTACCCTAAAAAAAGTCTTTTGTCTTTGTCATTCCTAGGATTGTTAATGTAAACATCACAAACCTCACACATATATAAACCTCACTGACATAGAGAGTTAGAGTTAATATAAGTAATTCTGTAGCCTTAATCTAAATTTCACATTTTTCCCTTCATATGATCAAAGTCCTTTTGGACTGGTATATACTAAAAGGCTCAAACTGTCTGCTATCTTAGTTTGAAAAGTCCATTTCTAGGACACTGGCAGGAACAGCCTAGAATCTGTCATGCTATAGCTGCAATTCTGTGGAAATATTCCTCCCCTGGCTTACCTCAGCATGTTGCTATTGAATGAGTTCAACGTGTCTTGAAATGATTAGCTCATTATATACTTTAAGTTTGTGTTATGTTATATGATAACATATAGCTCTTATGTTATATGATTAATTCCAAAAGTATATAGATATAGCAAACCATTTTTTTTTCATTTCTATCATGTTAGGTTGGTTGGATAATGCAAATTTTCATGGGGACAACTCCTGTCGAGTCTCTAGTAGCTGCTGGCAACATATTTGTGGGACAGGTGAGTTAGAGCATGGAAAAACATGGATTACTAACACAGGATTAGTGAATACTGGAAGATGAAATACTGCTCTTCAATGAGCATTTGTGTAAAAAAAAAAAAAATAATCACTTCACACAAAGCTAGGACTCCTGAAAGTACAATTGATTTCCAGGAAGACAGAATTGCATTAATTTTGTGTGTCAGTTATGACACATGAGTTGGCGCCTCATGAGTTGGAACCTCATGTGCTCAAAAAGAAATCTAAGCGCAAACGTGGACCACTCTTGAAAACAAGTACAAGACTAGCTGAAAATTATGAAGAAAACTATTAAATGAATGAATACATTTTATACTCATACCTATTATATGAAGAAAGCTATTTAAAAAGAGAAAAAAAATGGAGAGAGCAATTGCACAGTCAGATGGTATGAGAAGAAAGGGCAAATAAAGCCAGAAGAGACGGAACGTAGAAAACTAAGGTGTAGAAAACATGGGGAAGAGTCTAACAGTCCAGTTTGATCAAGAATCCAGTAAAACAAAACTACAGGAGTCTCCATCCCCAGCTCTGAAGCCAGGCAAGGAGCTCACCAAGTAGGTTCCAAGCCCAGATACAACATAACTACTGCAGTGTGTTTAGCAGTTGTACACCACTGTAGCCTACTGCTTCCAGCATGCCCATGTGGGTCTCCAGCATGTGCAAACGCATGCCAGACAGAGTCGAGGTCATTTCCCTTGTCCTTAAATACTGGTAGTATACACTTTTTTTTACGATGCAGTCCTACCTGTAGATCAGATCTGTGGCCATTCCTAACTTATTCAAAATCGACTTGAGATTTCCTGGCCATTTCATAACGCCTTTAGAAGAATCCCTAAAATTGACAAAGAATTATCAAGCAGAGAAGATGAGTGGTGGTACAGTTTTACTTCTTAGTGGTAAGAAAAGGTGCTATTAATATTTAGAGCACTCATTATCATCAAGATTGTGCATTCAAAAAGAAATGAGGTCAGCCAAAAAAAATGTGTTCAGGCAATGATTTTCCTTCCCCGTTATAAGAAGAAACCATTTAGGGTTTTTTAGGAAATTCTTTCTCTGATGGCTGTTTTTTTACTTCCAGACAGAGTCTCCTCTCCTGGTACGCCCCTACTTACCATATGTCACCAAATCTGAACTCCATTCAGTCATGACAGCAGGATTCTCAACGATTGCTGGAAGTGTCTTGGGAGCATATATTTCTTTTGGGGTAAGTCATGGAAGGAAAGCTGAAAAACACACTTTTTATCTGAAATCATGCAAATGTAAGAACCCATTTGGGAGGCTTTGGAAGTATAGCTCTGTATTCCCTATGCTTTTTCTAAAGAATTAACTACATAGATCTATTCCAATTAAAAAATAAAAAGACACCAAGATCTCACTTGCAAACTTTTGTTAAATACCACCAACCTCCTCTTATGTAACAGGCTACCTGTCAAGGACGAAAAGGAGCTGACTCCCAGTTATTCCTGCAGTCTTGATGAATGGACATGCAATATGCTAACTGATTAACTCTCCCACTTCTGTAGCTATAAAATAGATAAAGCACTGCAGGAATTGCTATTCTCACAAGTCTAAGGAGACTGCTCGTGAGGAATTCTCTAGCAATGCTATACAAACACGGATCATAAATGGCCTCCTATGTAGAGCAGTTGACAGCACAGATCTAGACAGAAAAATGGGCTTGAAGAACTGATTTAAAATCAGAATCAATGCATTTATTCCGTATTTGTATAAATAAGTCTCAGAGGCAGAAGCAAGAAGGATTAATTAGGAGAAGCATTAACTAGGAGCATAGGAGAAGGAAATGTTGGATACTGCAGAAGTTAGGAAAGGAGGAATTTGGGGAAAATTATGAAACAAGGGATAAAAGGAGAGTGTCATATGACCTTAAAAAAAGGCAGGAGAAATTTACAATTCCAAGGGACAAAAAAAAACAGGTGCAGCCATCATGGACATACGTTTTAAGTATCTGGCTCTCTCAAAACGCTCTATTACTGTTACACTCTGCTGTCTTCCATGGACCTGCTTTCTAATTAGTATTACAAATAGTACTTTTCACTACTTCCATTTGTTTTTCTGCCTCCAGATAGCTTTCTGTTGCATTGCTCATTTTCTTCTTTATTTTATGAGCAATGCGATCCTTTTAATGTTCCCCCTGTACAAAAAATCATTCAAGCATCAAATTATTTTATCTACTTTGCTCGTGTTTGCTCATGATAAGATTATCAAAGTCTATTTCCCATCACCTGGATTTCTAGGTTTCTGCCTCCCACCTACTGACTGCTTCTGTTATGTCAGCACCGGCATCACTGGCCACCTCCAAACTATTTTGGCCTGAAACTGAAAAGCCCAGAGTAACTCTGAAGAGTGACCTGAAAACAGCTAAGGGGTGAGTTTACCTAGGCTTTACTTGTTATTAAAACTCAGGCAGAAATCAGATTGGAAAAAATAACCTATCACAAATATCATAAAGAGGGACCACATGATAGGTTTGCAGGCAATAAATTAGTTATATGCCTATATACCCTAAATAGGTAGTTTCTTGAATTCAAGCGCAGTACCTCCCACTTCAATTGCAGGGGTTGTCATGACCCAGTGGAAGAGGCAGAGAACAGCAAAAGTCTTGGGCCACATGATAAACTCTCCACAGGAAGAGAGAAGTGCGTGCCCAAGGCAACCCAACAGGACATTTTTCAGTTTGTGCTGGTGTCATCTTTGCAAAATTCCTATCTACACAGGCAAATGAAAGCAAAAGTGGAGCTATCATCTCAGTGACAGCAGCAGAAAACTCTTTCTGGGGAAGATCCACTCCATTTTAAAAACAATAAGCAAAGCAGGAGGCTTTCCAAGGAATTGCTCCTAATCAGCCTTGACTTCCCTACACAAGGGCCACTGGTAATAGGAGCTCACCTCATCCCAGCAATGCTGCAACTGTTGCAGGGACAGGACTCAAGCCAGAGTCCTGTGCTGCTTTGGTCAACAAAAGCACTAGATGTTCTGGCACATTCAGGAACCGACCCCCAACCATGCCAAAATTTCTCTTCAGGGCTCCAAAAATAACCTGAGGGTGATTCCTGGGAGGAGACAGGGTAGAAACATATTCTACCTGATATTCTCCTTAGGATAGGTTCTGCTCTTGGTTTCTAATCCAGTCGGTGCTATTGTTTCTCAGACTGAAATATTTTCTCACTTGAATTTTATTTTCACTTACCAAGTGAATCAAATAACATACTGGAAGCAGCCAGTCAAGGTGCCTCTGCCTCCATCCTGCTGGTGGCCAACATCGCTGTGAACCTAATCGCCTTCCTCGCTCTGCTGGCTTTCGTTGACTCAGCCCTCTCCTGGGTGGGGAATCTGTTTGACTACCCGCAGCTGAACTTTGAGGTATAGTCTTCATGTCCTTCACATGCCTTGCATGCTTCTATAGAGCTCTCCTCTTCAAATTAAATGCCTAGGTGACTAGAGTTGTTTTAAGCAGTCTAAAAATATATATATATATATATTTCTTATTATATTTTTTATATTTTTGTATACATATTCTTGAAAACTTCTGTATAGCTGAAAGGAAAAATATTTGCCATGCAGATATTTCTGTATCGATTAGTCCATCTACATCTCCCTTCTGGTGTGTTCCTGTTACCAGCAAAGCAAGTGTATCAAGCATGTGCTAATACCTAGCTCCAACGACTTGACACGGCCACAGGTTTGTTTAAACACACCCGTCAGGCTATTAACATCCCATTTAGCTGAACATTCACCGCAGCTTTCAGCTTCAGGTCACCCCACTAAGTCCTTTACACCCACTAGCTTCACCCATGGGAGGACAATGCCACAAGCCAGGGCTTGCCTGAACTTAGGGCTTACTCAGTATCGCTTAGTTCCCAGCCCGTTGGAACTGGGAAGCTGCAATCCAATCACTCAGCTGAACAAACAGGTTTTAAGAATGACTTGTCCTTTGACCTGGGTCAACACATCATTTTTGACAAGGTGGAACACTCTCAGTTCAGAGAGTTTGAGCTTTTCTGTTTTGCAAACTCCCTGCAGTAGAGTGAACACAGATAAAATAGCAAGACACAGGTGCTGGAGAAATGGGTAGACACTGCTAGCAGAAACAGCATCAGCAATATTGAGATGACATCAGTTTCCAAGATTATTCCACTCTACAGACATCCCCAGAGGAGGAAAGGCAGATGAATACTTAACTTCAGTCGCAGTCCTGCAACAGCTTGGTAGAGAACTGGGACAGATCACCCCCAAGAAGACAAAAATCACAGGCATAATGTATTCAGCCTTTCCTCCTGAGAGTTACTGACCTCTGTTTTGTGGATTTTGTTTCATTTTGGCATGGTAAGTGCTGGACAAGCCAGGTGGGAATAATAAAAATCAGTAATAATATAATTTAACCAAGCCCTTTCACTGCTGGAGCTGTTTTATTTTTTATATAAAAATAAGCTATCTTGGATATGGGTTTTTTTTTTTAATTTGCTTAAAAGCTTTTATGCTAGGGAAAAAAAAAAAAAAAAAAGAACAGCTTTAACCATAGAAGATACACAGATTTTATGCAGAAACAAGCCCTTTGTTTGCATCAGTTTAAGTCCAAGAGCCCAATAATTAGAGAACATTCATTAACACTTGACCGAGTCAGCTGAAGAAATAGATTTCTCTTTCCTCTTATCAGCTTTTTGAACTCAGCCCTTCTTGTCTTTTGCACAGACACTGTCCAATCTGAATTCATTGTTTGAAAGAAAAAGTTTATTTAATTTTATGTGTAAAAATCAGAGACATAATTAATTACTTTGTTGGATTTGGGGTTAGTCTTTTTACAATTATTCAAGATAGCTTTCTATTAAAAATCTTAAGTTTCACAGGGTTTTTGGCAGCAAAACCATCCTTTTCAAGTTTAGACAGCTTATCAGGTGACATAATTCTTTGAACAACTATCTCTTCTGACCAACTCTGCCTTACATATTTTGCAGAACATCTGTTCTTACGTCTTCATGCCATTCTCCTTCATGATGGGAGTGGACTGGGAGGACAGTTTTGTTGTCGGTGGTCTCCTAGGTTACAAAACTTTCTTCAATGAATTTGTGGCTTATGAACGCCTCTCAAAACTGATTCACAATCGAGAAAAGGGAGGGAGCATGTACATAAATGGTGTGAAACAGTATATGAGCGTAAGTAATATTTTCTATTCTGCTGATTTATTGGATCTAATTCTTTTCTACTTGCATTTACTTACCTTATTTTTAATAGAGGCACAATGGGATAAAGATGATATATTGAAATGTATTTTCAGTTCCTGTGTTTAATTGTTAAAAACATCCTCTCTTTTAAGACAAAAGCAATGTCTCTAAGATGAGTGTCTCCTTATCTCATTTTTCACTATCATTTGCCTATGAGATACTCTCTCGGGAAAATTCTGGGCAAGACCTAGAGAAGCTCCAACCCTCAGAGATTTACCCAAGCATTAAGCTACAGGATAATTATCAAGGAAACTGGTAGAATTTCAGTTATTACTGGGACTTCCTTGCTCATGGCAAACCTCTGCCAGAGAATCCTATCCCTGTGCAGGGAACATAATACAAGGCATATGTCTGCACCTCCTCTGCCACACTCTCACGTCCAGCTAGTATACTTCAATTGCAGTGGATACATTCTCATTCACCCCTCCACCCAGATTTACCCTACTGGGTAGTAATGCCTACTACAGTCCACTGAGGAAGAAACCTAGAAGATCTCATCACAAAGAATCCTGGTGCATGCACAATGGCCCTACCTGGGAAGGATCCTTTTCTATAGCATTTTATATTCAGCTTTCCCAGTGTGATGTAGATTTATAGATATAACTGAGAACTCAAGTCCCAAGACCTCTTGCATTCCTTAATACCAGAACATATTCACAATTGGATATACAGAGTCAGGTAGCCTGATTAAATACTTACTCTCCTGCCTGAGAATCTATTACCAGTGTTAGATTTCAGTGTTACTGAAAACAGGAACCTGGCCTGGATGGGCCTTTGCTCTGTTCTCTCTTGATGTGCTGTGTTCTACAAGAGGGTTATGTCCCTAAACTCCTGCATGAATGCCTAGACTTTTTTGTTGTTTGTTTTTTTAATTTGGAACTAAGCCTTTAAAATTCAGATCCCATGACCTATATTTCACCTTTCTCAATTTTTAGTAAGGTGAAGCATAGGACTTCTGTCTTACTTCCTAGTACCTGCAAAGAGCCAAATTAATCTTCCACAGCAACGAGTTCTGAGATGGGAAAAAAAAAAAAAAAAAACAAAAAAAAAAAAAAACAAAAAAAAAAAAAAACAAAAAAAAAAAAAAACAAAAAAAAAAAAAAACAAGACTCATAACACTCATGTAAATAAATATGCCCAGTAACAGATTTAATTGTGGCAGAACAACTTAAATGAAAGTATGCTTGGCCTCCAGTTGTAATTTCTGTTCATCTTCAGAACTCTCTAATACATCTAGGCACAGAGATTGAATAAGAGGCTTCCTAAATTGCCTCACCTGAGTCAGTAATAACAAAGCTTTCTGGTTTTGGAGTTAGGAGAGCACAAGTGAAGGCAGGGAAATGTCAGCACACAAAGCCTTTTCTAGGAAAAGCAGATAGAGAGGGTATTTGAAAATCATTTTCCTGTATATGTGTAGAGTGATTGAAAATACAAACTGGTTTCCATAAAACAGGAATGGTAACAGAGAAATCTTTAGTAAACAGGAAACGTCCCTGAACAGTTACTCAGTAATCTTCAGTTTGGGCTTAAAATAATGTAAACAGGATCCCAGAACTGCTGGGGGAAAAAAATCCACTTGAAAGAGGTACTGCCTTCTTTCTCAAATGTTTGAAGTAAGTGGGTCTCAACCAGGTGCATAGCCTGGCTTGCCCAAAGCAACCTTTATCCTATGCATGGTATCCCCACAGAGGGAGACAGGAGCCAAGCTACCCTTGTCTCTGCTCTGAGGCCTGTCATGGGCCAGGACTGAACAGGAGAGGGCGTCTGAGGTGAGGAAGGAGGCAAGCAGCTTGCAGGACTTCAAGGTCTTCCACAATTGTAACAACGCTCTGCTTGTCCCCAAGGCAAAGCAAGCACTCAGAACATGGGTACATGGGGCCCTCTGTTCTTTCAGAGATGAAGAAACCAGGGATATATGCAAAAACCTGAGATTACAACACAGCCTTATAGAATCATATAATCCTTAAGGTTGGAAGAGACCTTAAGGTTGGAAGGGACCTATCTAGTCCAACCCCCACTGCACACGCAGGGTCACCTAGAGCACATGGCACAGGATTGCATCCAAGGGGCTTTTGAGTGCCTCCAGCGAAGGAGAATCCACAACCTCTCTGGGCAGCCTGTTCCAGTGCTCTGTCACCCGCACTGTGAATAATTTTTTTCCTTAAGTTCCTGTGGAACTTTTGATGTTTTAATTTGTGGCTGTTTCCTCTAGTCCTGCCATTGAGCATCATTGAAAAGAGGCCGGCCCCATCCTCCTCCTTCCCACCCTTGAGGCACTTATAGACACTGATCAGGTCCCCTCTCAGCCTTCTCTTCTCCAGGCTGAACAGGCCCAGCTCCCTCAGCCTCTCCTCACAGGGCAGATGTTCCAGGCCCCTGATCATCCTCGTGGCCCTGCGCTGGACTCTCTCCAGCAGCTCCACATCCCTCTGGTACTGGGGGGCCCAGAACTGGACACTGTGCTCCAGATGTGGCCTCACCAGGGCTGAGTAGAGGGGCAGGATCCCCTCCCTCGACCTGCTGGAGACGCTCCTCTTAATGCACCCCAGGGCCCCATTGGCCTTTTTGGCCAGGAGGGCACACTGCTGCCTCATGGTCAACCTGTCGTCCACCATGACGCCCAGGTCCTTCTCTGCAGAGCTGCTCTCCAGCAGGTCGGTCCCCAGCCTGTACTGGTGTCTGGGGTTATTTCTCCCCAGGTGCAGGACCGTGCACTTGGCCTTGTTGAATTTCATGAGGTTTCTCACTGCTCAGTCGTCCAGTCTGTCCAGGTCCCTCTGGATGACAGTGCATTATAGAAGCAGTGCAATTAATAACAAGTTCAGCCAAAGCTTTCTGATTAATATGCTTGAAAATCAGTAGCTAAACTGACATCAGAAAGATAAAATTGTTTTTATCCATAATTACTATTTTTTTTCTGATCAGACACAGCAGAATACATAAATAATATGATAAACGTGGTTTATAAGTCCTCTGAGTATGAAAACCTCCACATTTTCAGAAGAACAAGACTAAAGGCCTTGTTCAAAGTCGTGTGCATAGGCAGGACCCAAACAAAACAGTCCTTTCCATACTCCGAGCATTGGCCACAGTGCCATTTTTTCACATCTCTAAGTCACTATTAGATATCTCAAATTCATGAGCAACTGAATCAACCATTACCTGTCTATGTGTTTGTTTTCCAGGTTCGTTCTGAAACTATTGCCACCTATGCTCTTTGCGGGTTTGCCAACTTCGGTTCCCTGGGACTAGTTATAGGAGGCCTGAGTAAGAATATCTTTCATTACAATTTAATCGGCAAGAAAAGCAAAGGAAAAACCCAATGGGACATGTTGTGGGTGAAGCTTAGTAGCATTAAGGGCAAGGGGCTGCTCCTCTGAGGCCAGGACTGGCCATGTGCGAGGTTTCCCACAATGTGTTCTTGGGATACAAGGGGAACCTGGAGGAAGGTGTGGCATGAGTCATGCCAGCTGAATGACCAAGAAACAGCATGCTTTAGGATAAGGCTCAACTACCTGATAGTCCGAAGGAGAAAGCTGTCCATTTTTTTGCAAGAATGAGCCATACAGGAAATGTATAAATTCAAAAAAATATATAAATCGACTTCTCAGGTCTCTGAGGAAATGAAGCCATGAAAAAGTCACTAGCAATCCCCACCTCTGAGACCCCACTCTGGCCTCTTCCCCATGGAGCCCACAGCAGGGCAGCATGGAGCAGCAGGTCCAGCCGTGGGGCCACCAGGCTGGCCCTGGTGCAGCAACGGAAAGAACTGGGGTCTTTCTGTTTGGCAGTCAGGATTTGGCAGTCAAACCTCTCATTGAAAAATGTCACATTCTCCGTTCCTTGCTTTGCCCAGTTAGGACCACAGGTCAGCACTATCACAGAATCAGCAGGTTCACCTAATGTATCCCAAAACGTATTTGTATTCTCCACACACTTAAATTTTCTTCCCAGCAAGCATCGCTCCATCCAAAAGAAAGGAAATTGCTGCCGGTGCTTTCAGAGCAATGATCGCCGGGACCGTCGCCTGTTTCATGACCGCCTGTATTGCAGGTACCCCATAGGACTGCGGTGCAACTTGCAGGGATTGACCACAGGGTGGCAGTGCCATAACTGCCGTGATCATTTAAATACCATTTAAGTGTCATTTTTTTCATCTTTGACAGGATTTAAAGACATCATTCAACAAAAAGTTGATGCAAAATAGAATATTAAATGATTTCCCTCTTCTGTATCTCAAATATTGACACTGCATTCTGCACTCTGTTAGCATGTGTGTAATCCCTAACTCATGACCAGGAAAGATAATTGCAAGTTTTAAATGAGTTAAAATTCCTCCTCCGTGCTGTCACCTACAGAAATATAGAACTAATAATTATAGAGAAGAAAGGGAGGAGTGGGATGAAAGGCAGACAGAAGAGAGAAGGAGTGCAAAGGAGGGAAAGAAAGCTGAATACTTTCCTGTCTTACTGTTAGATGGGTGCTTTGGGCTGATAACTTTCCTGCAGCAAGGTAAATCTGTGTTTAAGTTCATGGATGAACACGGCACCAGGGTTGTTTTTAGCAGAGGCTTCTTATTTTCTAAGTCACACTTGCAAGTTCAGTAAAAAAAAAACATAATGAAAAAATCATATTTGGGAGGAAGTGAAAAAAAAATTAGGCTTTAACTGACTATATATGATTCAGTGATATTTTTTTTTTCCCTCAGTAGCCAATTAGCTTTTTCCCAGTTTCTTTTCAGAATATGTGATGTGCAGAATGGGAACAACAAAACTCAGAGTGCTCAAAGCACTTTGCTCACTTGATGACTGATCAGCAAAACTGTATGTGCTTCACAGGAATGTTGTCTGCTCCTGCTGTGGAAGTTTCCTGCCACATTTTATTAGGCAATGCCTTCAACTCAACAAATCTCCCAGCCAACAGCACAGCGCTTGTTGAGTGTTGCCAGGAAGTCTTTATCAGGTACTAAACAGCTCTCTATCTTTTATCAATGTCATTTGAGGAATTCTGAATTCTCCAACAGCATGCTTTTATTTTTTTCAGTGTAGCTTTCTTTCCTCCCTTTTTAAAGAAATTTGAATTTGCTACTTATTTGAATGCCACTTAAAGTGTATTCCTTTTCTGTATTACTTCTCTGTTAAAAAAATTCTTATTATTTTTAACTCCTGATAATAGGAATTGAACTTACAATTCTAACCTCAGCTGCTTTTTTATTTCCCTAAATTGTTCTTTTGAAACCTATATATCTTGCGTGCCCCAGTATTATAAGTAGCCATGAAAAGGTACATGCATGAGTGTACACATATTACTGCAAAGAGACTTCTACTATTTATTATTGAATGTTCTGAATGAGTTTCTCATGACTGTGAACCAGTGCCCCTAACTTTTGGGCAGAGCAAAAATCATCTGTGATCCTGGGAATGTTTTTTCATTCAGATTTTCTCTTTGCTTCAACTTTGGCTCTTCACAATAATTTTAACTCTACAACGTTGCTACAAAGACAAGAACATGCTCATTTTTTATCAGAATCAATGCTGAGCAAACATGTTGAAGACACAAATATCTTGAATAGCGAAATGAAACTTCTAGTCTTTTCAGTTATCTAGGAAGATATATCTGGTTCCCAAAGACTTCATACAGAAAGTAGGGCACAAACCCAATAAAACCAGATCAGCTGGATATAGTACATGGAAGTGTTTAGGATGGTCCAGCTGAGTTTCATTTTTCATGGGAAAATTTAAGACATTTTAAAGTCTCTTGGGAAAAAATGTCTGTGCTTGCATATATACGTTCAATCCACTATGAGAGGAAAAAAAAGTGTTTATCTGTTTTTTTCTTTCCTTCTTTCCTCAGTGTTAATGAGTCAAACCCAATCTTCCCTGGAGGAAACTACAGCCTTAGCTCCTGGAAAGGATGTTGTCAAATGCTGGACCTACCTGCTCCTCATTGCAGTTAAATTAAGCCATGATTTGAGGTCAGGATAGTCCAATTCCTCTGACCTGCACAAAATGTCACCTAAATTAAATTGGGATAAAAGCACAAAAACTGATACTTCTTGCTACCAATTTCTCCTCCCGTTACAGCTCCAAAAAATATAGAAATAATTAAGATCAGTTTCTAAGCCTGATTCTCCTGATTTCATTTATACTCTAAAACAGTTTGAATCTACAATATGAAATTACTATAGGCAAGAAGAAAATCAGATTCAGTGGATTTGACTGCCATGTAGGAACAGCAGTGGGCTAGAAATATTAAAAATTTCCATCCATTCCCATTGATATTTCTGCTCTTTCTGATGCCAAAGAAGTGTTTTTAGTACATGGAGGCAACTTAATATTTCAGGGACCTGCATATTTCCCTATTTCCCTATTTTTCGTAGTTATTTCTATAACTATGACTACAGGTGAACTGGCCTGTGGCAGTAGCATGTCCCTTGCTTGGCCACCAAGCCAAGCCACCATCATGGACAAGCTGCCAGCATCCTCCCTCCGCCTGCAGTGGCAGCCAGCACCATGCCCCAAAGGGCAGGAGGTACCCAGGTCACAGCCACATTCAAGATCTTGATCAGCTGGTTCCAGTTTTTGTGCAACGGATATGACTGGACATGACCAACTCTGATTTTTATTTCCATTTTGGAAAAAACTCCAAGCAATGATTCCTCTATCAACTCTTCTCACTGTCTGCTGCCTGGCATGGGCGTCAGTCGCAAAGGCCTTGCAAGAGAATTTCAATGGGGAACGCCAGTAGCATGCCGTGAATGAGCCCTCATAAAGGCAGACCAGACTTGCACCTCTCTCTGTGACAGCAACATTTGCCGGTCTTGACTATGATATCGTGAATAGAAAATGCACTGTCAGCGTTAAGAAAATACCTCTTTGGAAGATGACGTCATTTTTTTACACCTAGCTATATTCATGTGTGTATATATCATAAAAAAGGACTTAGTAGATTAATGGGGATATACATATTATGAGTTTTCTTAATAAACCTAACGTATATTTTTGAGGTCTGTCTGATGAATGAAATTCTAATAATTAGCCCACGTTAAGAACTTCCATTAAGATTGAACATATGTCATTTTAGGTTTTAGCCCCCTCATCGACTTCAGAACCTCAAGTTGTATGCGGCTATGGCATATTCATATTCAATGGCATTGTCAATGACAAAGGCTTTTTTAAAAAGCTAAGAATTTAAGTAGAGAAATGGCAGAAAATTCTGACAAACCCTCCCAAATAAGGTTGGTTCAGCTGGACATGAGCCACTCTCCTCTGATAAAATACTTTTCATCCTTTAATTTAACTATTGCAGAATCTGCTCCGGGAAATCTTCATTAAAAATATAGATAGCTGTCAACACAGCTGTTTTAAAGGGATATAGATTCAATTTGATAGTAAAAGGATGTTAGTTTTCTGTGAGGTTCAGTTTATTAGCTTAATTCTCAAAAAAAAAAAAAGGGAGGAAGGAAGGGAGGAAGGATTATAAATGCCAGTATTGTTACTACTTGTGATTTTTATCGCAGGCTTCATATTATTAGATGTTCTTCCTTGAATCTATCCTTCTCAGTTGAGGAGATTGTATGAGAACCTTACTTTTCAGTGCATTTAAAGAAAGTTTCTAAATCTTAATATTATAGACAAATATATGCACAAAAATATGTTGCAATTTTTTTGCTAAAGAAATGCAGGCAGGTTTTCTCCATTTCTCGACAACATGATTGTAGCAGGGCTTAGCTCCAAAATCAGCTTGGTGGTTCTGTTTAGAAACGCAGAAATGTAATCTTTCAAGAGGAATGAATCAGAAAGATTAACCCCACTCACTATCAGTGAGGAAAATCCCATGCTCATAAGACATCTCCTTCCTTGCTGCTCCCCACTTCACTCCATTTAATATCTACCTTTTTAAATGGCAGTTGCTCCCTTTGCTAGCTGGTAAAATAGGTGGCTCTGTCCAGTAAAGATGACAGTGAGGAAACTTACAAAAAAGTCTCCTGCAGACCTGGAGCAGTGGCATCCCCATGGCAGTGAGGACCTGGCAAGTTTCCCTTCCAAAGGTCTTCTCTACTAGGAATACACAGGAGGTAACTACAGGCAATGCCACCCTACCAACCACAGGACAAAGAGAACTCGAACATAACAAGTGGAGTGAGAGCATGACAGAGCTACTAGTAGGTGTTACCATGCTTTCAGGTGGATATTTTCCCTCCTTCCTTGTGGCAGTGTTAAGATTTGTGCACTGAGCTTGCTCATTCTCAACTACACCTTTCAGCCATATCGGGTGAGCCCATCTACTTGGCCCTCAAGTCAACACTTGAGAGCACACCTCATAGAGCACCGCTACCAGTCATCCTCTTTAGCTGTTTTTTTGGCTTGGTTTTGTTTTATTTTTAGCTAATTAGTCACTAAAAATCATTGCCAATGATTCCAGGAAAACCTATTACCAAATACAGTGTAGGGTAGTTCCAGGAAACATCCCATGCAGCCTTTCTAATGCTCAGAGAATATACAACTAGCTATCTCTAGTTTGAATCATGTTCTCTATGGCTCCAATCTAAAAAAGCATGTAAATACAATATGGAAATGAAGCAAGGCTTGCAGGAAACATTTTTTTTTTTTTTTTTTTTTAACCTCTCTGCTGAGAGCCAGTTGGGAAAAAAACAAGTACCCTTGTAGAAACAAAAACTTTTTCCAATTCCAACACACTATAGCAGCTCTTGCAATCTATAAACTCTGCCTGAACATGCAAAGAGTTTATTCTGTCAGATATTGTGTTTGTCAAAGAATTGTTTTCCAGAAACAGTCTCGTGCAATTATTACCTCTTTCCAACAAGAGGTTTTATCAGAGGGAGACAGGTTGGCTAAAGAGAAAGCATTAAGTCTGATATTTTCCTTCTGCAAATTTGAAGTGCTTTTGCTTGTTTCATCATTAGATTGCCTCACACTATGCAATGCTGTAAGTTTACAGTCCCCAAATTTTGAAAGTATGCAGATAACTATCAGACTTTCACATTGCTCCTAGCTGTGGGTACAGATAACTTAAAGTCACTGCAGTGTTTCATATGGCTCCCATGTCACAATAGCCCCTCAGGTGTCTCTGAACTCCAGTCCTCATTTTCAGTATCTGAGCACAGACTCAGGGCGCTGAATGGCTGCGGAAAATCCTTGCTGCTGCAGGGTGCTGGGCATGCAGAACACCAAACACATCCAACAAAGAAGTCTCTGCTCAAAACTTGCCTGGATGCGATCCTATGCAACATGCTCCAGGTGTCCCTGCTTGAGCAGGATGGTTGGACTAGATGGTCTCTAGAAGTCCCTTTCAACCTCAGCCCTTCTATGATTCTGTGAAGGCCTATATCCACACGGCAAGCAGCAGCACATGAGCTTGATGGACCCCTCTTGAGTTGTGTATTTGTGGGTGTGCAATGTCATTCTTACTACCATCCATCTGAGCAGGTGATATTGCTCTGCAAGTTGTCCCACAGAATAAATAAACATGCCAGTATTCTATGTAGTATCTGAGATCAGACATGTAAACTAGTGGTGTATAATAATCTGTTCTCTCAGAGATCATAGAATCATAGAATGCC
>VWPW01084859.1:274338-336961 GCA_013389825.1 Crypturellus undulatus | reverse complement strand
TGCCGCCGCCGCCCGCTGCTCGGGGTGTCCCGGGGTCCCCGGAGGCGCCGCCGAGGAGCCCGCGGCCGTGGGCACGGGCTGAGCGCTGCGCGAGCTCCGGCTGCGCGCGGAAGAGGGTTCTGGGGTTGTTTTGTAGGGAAAAGGACGGCCTTTCCCTTCCCAGGTGTTTTTGCTAGCTGTGCTGCTGCTGCTTCGTGCTTTTATTTGAAGAAAGACACGCGTTTGAGGTGATGCTGGAGCATGGGTCCTACCTGCGAGCGTAGTACCAACGCAGTTAGGCTGCAGGGCGTGCAGGCTCTGGCATCCACCCCCACCTTTCCAGGCTCTCCACGGAATTATTGGGAAAAACTTTTGCTTGGGGAGGTTGATAACTGTAACAGTTGCAAGGGTTGCAAAGCTTTGCCACAGTTACCATCCTTCCAGGTGAGAGAGATGTGTCATTCCCTCAAAGAGTCATTTTAGGAAAGAAACCAACACAAGCAGTGCTTACGCCCTTCCTACGTGAGCATTTTTAGGTGTTGGGTAGTAATTTTGTATCAGCAGATCCACATCTAATGCAATGTTTATCAAAATCTTTGAGCCCTGAAAAGAGAGGAGAATAGCATGCACTTGCTAGTAAAAATTGCACTTCAGCTTGATTCATTGTAACATGGTGGTTACATCTTTGCTGAAGATGCTTACAGTAAATGCTTCAGTCAAAACAGTGTCCTTTTTGACACAACTAATAACTAGCTATCTCCCTCCAAAATAAGTTTTTTTTTGTATTTGTTTTAAATAGTAAACAGTTCCTTACTCAAATATATTTATTTATTTACCTTTTGATGTCTAGTAAAAGTGGAGATTATTCCTTTTTTTTTTCCAATTTGCTACATTTTTAATGCTGTTATTTTTACTTTAGGTGATGGCTCATGAAAGCTATATGGAAAATCTCTATAAGGGTACTGCCATTCTTGAAAGTAGACGGTATGGATTAAAGTTTAATAGTTATTAATAGCTTGCGAGATCATTTGTGTTAAGTTTTAGGAGTCATTTTGATAGTCAAGGGATGAGGAAGGTAAAAGGTGGTTGCATTTGCTTATAGGTAACAGAAGCTGCAAGCAGTGACTGTTGCTGCCTGTGCCTAGGAATGAGAAACCCTCACCAAAGAGCAGCTTCCTGACTGTTGGGAAAGTGTGCGCTACAGTGCGAAGTGTTAGCTGCACAAACAAAACATAGAGAAAGACTCTGTGCTCTTTAGGATGAGATGAATAACCTGTTTTTTTTTTTTCTGTATATGTAGGATAGAAGTTACCAGTTGTCAGAAGATGCCCATTAGCATTTTTAGAACTGGTATGTGTCACTTACAGTAGTATATTGCAACAGCATTTTATCTAAACACATTCTATGATTCTATGAAATGATTTGACAATAGTGTAAAGTATTATTTGTTAGATACCTAACAAATTGAACTCCACAGTTACTGCACTGACCCTTAAGTTAGAAAGGGATGCCCAGTGAATTTCTAGATGAATGCGAGCACAGGTTTTCTGTGGCAGGTAAGTTGTGCTTTCGACAGACAGTAGTGCGAATAATAGGTGACTATCCCCAATCCAGCTTCAGTGTGCCATAATAATTGTAAATACTGGAAACAAGTACTAACACTTTAAAGCAGTGTTTCCAGAATACATAATTATATAAGAACCCTATTGGTAGCCAAAATTCATACAGTCCAAAATGGGTATTATATGATGGCAGCTGATTTGAGGCTTGATGTGAAGAGCAAAATTGGAATAAATGATTTAATGAGAGGAGAGAAAAGAAAAGCAGTAGCTCATGTGTTACTGCAGTTGTTTTGGGGAGGCTATAAATAAGATTTAGTAGCTAGAGAGTGAGTGTATTGATCTTTTTTTCAGAAATGGGAAGTTATCTCTACTTCAGTGCTTGAAGTAAGGTTGAGAAAGGGTAAATTTATACATCAGGGATGAACAAAACAGTTAGATATGATGAGGATCATCAATAGTCTAAAGGCTCTAGGACTTTAGCACCAAAGAAATGGCACTGGGTAGCTCTTTGACTGAAATTATCCAGTTGATTGGTGTGGTCCACAGGCAGCACTTGATCTGCTTCATCTGGATTGGCAAAGGTGGGGTACTTTTTCAAATTGCTAATTTAGCAGAATTTGCATTTAAATAATGCTACTTTTTGTTGTTTGTTTTTGTTGCATTTACTCCTTTAAAGGAGTAACAGCTGACCATGTCAAACTTCATCTAAACAAACATTAGATTATTTTTGATTATCTTAAATTAAGCATTACTCTTCTGAGAGAGTTGTTTTTTTGATAAATCAGATGTGGTTTGTATTAACAATTGTAGCAGTTAATGATTAATATGGAGGTAGTCTAGCTTCTATAAAAATTATCAAAATAAGAATGTTGATATAAATATGCCAATAGTATAAGCTGTGGGTAATTTACAAGCTGTAACGACAATATAGTGTACATAAGTATATATTCATTGAAAAAAATCCTGTTATGTAATATACTTTAAAAAGAATAATACTTACCGTAAGTCAGGAAGGCTGGTTTTGACTGACCTGACATACTCTGGAGGAAATACACCTTCTTTCCAAATTCAGTTGTTCATTGAGCTTTTAAGATGCACTTTAGATCTGGTGGTATAACATAGTAAATCTTTTAGGGCTGAATAAAGAAGACATTTTTCAGAAGAAGATCTACCTGAGGGCCTTGTGCCTCAAGGAGGAAAAGAGAGAGAAGAAAAAACTAACTGTATTGTTCAGAGCTAACACTGAAGGCAAATATGAAACTCAAATTTAATGTGTTACTCTTACCTCACATCAGTACTTTTCAGTGTGAATGGTGGTTGATGGGTTTTGAGTAAGAGTGGAATAAATATCATTTTTTCCTGCAGTGAGTCATGTTCAGTTACCACCATTCTTAGCTTTAAAGATGGTTTGGATGAAAACTGATCCTAGCTGTTGAGTATTAAACCTGTGTAATTACCTCTGAAGAGATCAGAACCACAAGTTCTTGGCCATCTAGCTCAGGTGGTGAACCATTTCATTTAAAATGTACTTCTCAAGTAGGGTGTAAAACACTTCACAAGAAATAAAATCACATAACTGTGCAAACAGCCTTTCCCCTGAGGTGACACTCAAGTAGATCCTTTAGTTCATCCAGTCACTCCAAAGTAGGAGAGGGCCTGCTCTCCAGCCTGGCTTCCTTTTCTTCCCTATTCCCTATCACCCATCTGCACTTTCCTCTTTCAGGCTTCAGCTTTTGATGTTCTTTCACACTTTCTTACCTCCTCTGTGTACTGCTTTCTGATGTGACTCTGGATCTGTTAGCTCTTTGCTCATGCTGCAGCTGGACCAAAATAGTTGTTACTGATGCAGATTCATAGCAGCAACAGTAAGGGGGTGGCAAAATATCTCTTAAAAGCAAAGTAGGCAAAATACTTGTCTTAAAATGCATTTTTCTAAGCAGTGAAACATAAGTTTGTGATTCTTTTTTATTTTTTTTCCCTCCATTCCTGCTGCTGCTGCTATGAAGCCTTTTGAATATCGAAGGTTCCTGGGTCAGTCCGAAGACAACAGTAGCTGAGGTGGATTAACGCTGGAATGTAGTCAGGGACTTGGAACACTTGGGAACTATGCTTAGACAGAAAGGGAAAGAGGTAAGAAATGTGGAGTGGTAAGATTGATTTTTAAGCTCATATTTACAGACTTTACTAAATGTATGATAGCATTTGTGCATAGGGTGTGTGAAGAGGGTAGTGCAAAGGAAAAATAATCAGAATCAGCCTACTTCACAAGCTATTTTTACATTTTAAATACTTAGGCGCTAGCCAGTTGGCGGGATCACTTCAATATCTAATATATCTGCTATCTGAGAAAACGTGTATTGGCAGAGTTTTGGATGAGCTTGTGAAAGTGTTTGAATGCTCCCTTTTGTTGATTTGTTCTGCTACTTAACAGCATGCAAGCAGTGCATTTTACTAGTTAGAAGGCACAGTGCTGTTTCGTAGGTAATATCTGTGACTGTGCTGCCGCTGAACGTGCTGGTACGAGCCCACCTTACCTGCCATCTTACTCGTACCAGTCCTGGCACTCCTGTGCGTGGAGGAACTGCTGTAGCCGAGAACACCTTGTTTGCTGGTGGATCAGCTCTCTGCTCTGCCTGCTGCACAAGTGCTGTTGCTGACACAGTTGGTGGTAGTGGGAAAACACGAAAGAGAAGCTAGGACTACCGTTTTGTAGTCCAATCTTTGATTGCAGTTTCCAAATTGGTGTAATCCAGTCCTAAATTAAATGCATGCTGATTACATTACTCTTGCACATTTTACAGAGGCTTTGTGCTGCTGCTTTTGTGAGCTTTTTGGGGTTGAAAATTTCAAGATGATTCTTGGTTCAATTTGAACAGTAACTGCAAATCATGAAGTATTCTTTTATTTCTAAAATCATTTTTGTTCTGGGAGTGTACATGTTTAACTACAATCCAGATGAGGATTACTTTAGAAAATGTAAAGCATTTTCATGCGGCCTTTTTCCCTGACCACTGAAGTATGGATATCAAGGTATAAGCAAATTACATCCTTCGTGCTTCAGTAGCCTCTGATGTTGATTTCAAATTTCAGTAAGATGGACAGGCTTTATTACATTTCAAACAAAAGTCTTTAATGGCCCTAAGCAAGTGTGACTATCACACTGGGCATGTATATTATGTATTGATTTCACTGTGTATGTAGATGCATACAAATGTTTATCTTAAGTAGTCACAAAAGACTTTAAGATGACTGCAGGTGGGAAAGTCTCCCTTTTGAGTTGCTGATGTCCATAATTTAAAACAGCCTATGCACTGATGTACAGCATGCCCTGGAGAATGGATCTAAGTAAAAACTGTGTCTCAGAATGTGTTACAGATTGCTGGAATTGCTGTGGTGTTTTCATGTGTCTTTTTTTTTTAAGCCCTTTAGAAAACATTCAAATGCAGTTAAGTAATTCTTTTTTTTTACCTCACCTTTTACTTTTTGTAGTCAAATAAAATAACGCAACAGAAAGTCTCAGTAGAGTGTAAGGTAACAGATTATTCGCCAAGAAATTAGGAATTATGGTTCCCACAGCAATCAAAATTCGGCCATCTTGTGTTTGATATTAGGGCATAATAACTATGCAATGTATAAAACTTAAAAAGTTGATAAGGAAATAGTTAATTCCCTTACAGTTATGCAGTTAGTTTACACACCCACCAGATGGAGCTTCTGGCACCAGTGGAAAATTCCAGAAATCGAGCAAGAATGAGAAGTGTGTGAATGACTTAGGAGATTCCTGTTTGTTGGACTATGGATATATATTTTTTAACTTTTAAAAAATGAATGGAAAATCAGAAACATCAGCCTTACTGATTCCTCTCACTGAGACACTGGTTGTCTGCCTTCCTCACCGATGGGACGTTGGAGCTCTTGGTGCAGTAGTCACCAGGTTGAGGCTAGACAATAAACTCCAAAAAATTCAAAATAAAACAGAATTTCCTAAGTTCCTTCTGAAGATTGCTGTTTGTGCTTATATGCATGTTAACTTTTCTGCCTAAGAACTTCCTGCAAAGAGATTTTAAGTGGTCTTTTTTTTTTTTTTTAAGTACCAGATTTTAGATGAACTTGCAGTCTCCCCACCCACAAAGGAATATTTACATAGTATAAAAGTCAGAAAAGGAGGGCAACCTACAAATGTCCAGGAAGGCAGGGTGAACTGTCCTTTTGTTTGTTTGACACACAGCTTTAGTTTAACTGTGAGAGGGGAGTTGGGGATTGTTACGTACCTAATGCTATAAAAGTCACTGAAAAGCCTCTGTTAATTTCCTTCAGTTCCAGTTATCTTAATTTTAAAGCTCAGATTTTTTTGAGGGGATTGATTTGGATTTGAAAGGGCAGCTTTCTAAAGTGCTTAATTGTGTTTTGAATATAGTTACAAGTTCAAGGGCCACCAGGCCTGAGGGTAGTAATCAGTGATGTGCAACCTTAAGCATGTTCTAAAGCACTGCATCCAGTGTGGCAACTGTGCACAGTTACCTGCTTGGAATTAAACGTGCTTAGGGATGAGTTGGATTAGACGAGGATGTTACATGAAGCTTGGTGCTGCGGATGCTTGAGCTGATGTTCTGGAAGTGCTGTGTGTTCAGAATGGCGCCCTGAGAAGGGTGTGCATGCAGCCACCACCTCCACTCTAAGATTACAGCAGACTTGAAAAACGAAGCATTAGTTGTCTGGCATTTCAGATGTGCTGTGTAACTGTAAATCTCGTTGCCTTCACAGGAGATGTGGGTGCACAGCCCCTCTGAAAATTAGGTCAAAAATGCTTGAATATGGAGGAGAGAGAAGAGTCCAACAGGAGAAAGAGCAAACACTTGATGTAAGCCAGTGCTAGTTGTGTTCGGAGTAAGGTGTTGGGTCAGTGTAGTGGGGGGAGTTACTCATTAAGATGTTCTTACCAGCTCGAGGAAGTTTTTGTCAATTTTTGGTTCTCCCAGCTTCTCTGTTGTGGCTTCTTATCCCAAATGTGTCTGCTCCTGTTATTCCTGATCTGCCTACTCTCCCTTGTGCCATCTTTCTGCTGCTTGACCGTTGCACAAATCTGCTTCTCTTCCTTGCTCAACTCTCTTGGAATTTTCAGGTCCTGGAATACCAGCCTCTATGCGGCCACAGGGCCAGACTGCTGTTTTCCTCATGTGAATATAAGGCATTATATCACTTACCCTGCCTATGTGAGAGAAGATGTAATTTCTATTGCAGTGGGAACCAGGGAGTCTTAAACAAGCAAAACACCTAAAAACCAAGTCACTTCACTGAGCTGAGGGGGACATACAGTTGCTGTCATTTGATATGCATAATTATGTTGCACTTTTACATGTAAGCCAAAAACTTATTTAACTTAAAATACTAGCAAAATGAAGACTAAGGAAAATAACTTTTGAGTTATACAAAGACAGAAAAATGTTAGATACTGAGTGATCTTGCTCTGCAGCACAATGCAGGGATAACACTGGGTCTTTGGGAGACCCAATATGTGATAAAATACTTGATTGTGCTTAATATTCCTCTCTTCAGACTGATGCAGTTATTGTCACTAATTCACTATTAAGCAAGTTCAGTCCTTATCTGGAACTAAACTTTTCCCAATGAGGGTCCAGTGGGAGAGAGTTAATTTGGGCTTGACAGAGGGATGCATTTTCCTTCCTAGCTGGAAGACAATCCATTATGAAGGAGAAATAATTTTCTTCTAGTAAATGTTTTTCTAAAACAAGATAACGCATCATTCCTATGCACTTGAAGATACCACCTGTGGCCTTTATAAAATACACTTAGTACTCTGTTTTGCCTCGGAAAGTGTTTTTAAAAGAATATTATCTTATTCACTTTCTTAAAACATTTTAGTATTACTTGCTAAAGTCATATTTGCCAAAGAAAAATAATCTGTACTTCAAGGTGTAGATGCCCTCAATCTAAATGATTAACTGAGATAAAATTAACTATTTTAAACTTAAGTGAGTCGTCAAAGTTTGCTTTTATAAACTTTAAATTTGATAGTTTTTGATTTCATGATGCTGAAGTTGTTTCTGGTCTGTCTAAAACTGAATTTCCATCCATGGATGATAGGAGTTGAAGAGGTATCAGGCATCTTCCTCTCGAAACATAGTACCTGGCATGCCCTTACCCAACAGTTTGCTTCACATCCTCCTACTAGCAGCTGTGTAATAGAAAATGTTCATCCAGATAATTATGTTAGGGTTTTGGTTGACAGCCACGTCCCCTGTTTGATCTCCCAGGGTTTTGTAATGAAAGTTTGGGCTGTGTTTGTACGTGAACCTTCTTGGAAGGATGCGGTGCTCGAGGAGGGGCTGCTGATGCAGTGCGCTCCACCCGCAGTCCCGCTGCGCTGAGCAGGGACTGCACGTTCCACAGCTCGGAGGAGATGTGAGCTGAGGCCCTAACCAAAAGGCACCAAAAGCTCCTGTGAAATGTGAATTGGGAGTGCTTGTACCATGCTGGGTTTGACTAGAGTAACTCGATTAAATCCTGAGTGTCAGTGTTCCCTGGGCAGCATCACCCAGAGGAGTCTGTTTAGAACACAAACATGCTAAGTCTCTGCACCACCATTTGCTGGATTGCACTTCACAGTAGCTCCGTGTCATATATGTGGTTTATAACAAGCTTTTGAGTCCTTCACAATGCATCGTACTTTATAAATGTAAGATTGCCCTTATCACATCTCTTATCTCTTGTTTTTAATGCTTTGTTTTGTACAGCAGGATATGATCCTTCTTCTATGTCCGGGCTTTGGCCTCACACAGTAGGTGTAATATAATCGCTGAGGTGGGCGTTCTGGAAGGAGAATTATTTTTGGAGGCTTTTGCATGAAACTTGTCCAATGAGTCTGAGACGCCCAAGCACCATTATTTTTGGAGGTAAATACCTCATATATATACTGAATAGAATGGGAAAAGTTAAGATTTTCATTTGGTAAAGCATGGGCAAAAAGTAGTTGAAAGGCTAGTTCTGCACTTGGACACTGCGCTTAAAGGAACACCAACTTGAACTAAAGAAAAATTGGAGTGAGGGAGACATTGAGCTTCAAAACTCCCTGGCAGCTTCGCTGGATTGTTATTACTTTCCTGTTTTTTTTTTTTTTTTTCCCCCCCTTCACTTTTGGTTTAAGACCAACAGAGACAAAATTGAATGCAATTTTGACTATTACAGGAGAAAGAGTAAGACAGCCTGAAGTACTGTCTCATGTTGAAAAAACCCGGGAAGAACTTCTGGTTTGTAATATGAAAGTTAAAACACAAAAATGTAACTTAAGTTGGATGTCCCTTTAAGTTATTCCTTGGAATTTGACATTTCTAATTTGAAACACAGTTTAACTAAAATGTTGAGATATTTTCTATCATTTGTATATAAATTGATCTCTCAAAGTGGGCTGGAATGTCTCATGGAGGGGAGGGAGGAATGCTAAAGAAAAAAAAATCCAAAAGAAGAAAAAAAAAATAAACAAATGAAAGAAAATACAACAATTGCTTCCTAAAAGCAATCCTAAAAAGTGAAACTTTAAAATGTCAGTACTTGCCTTGGAGGGGAGGGGGAAATCTTTTGCATGCAATATTTGATTTAAATTGTATTTATAATATTGTTATTGGAGCAAAGCCAGATTACCAGTAAAATTCTAAAGTTAATGTACATTTAAAAAGTTACTAAGTTAAGGTTGATACAGTAAACAACAGTAATACAGTAATGGTACACAGCCAGTAGAGGAAACTAAATTTTTTAAGATCAGCAGTGTCTTAGTTGCATTGATGATGTTGATCCTGGATTTTCATTGCTTCCTGATATCAGTGATAGCTGTTACTAAGAAATATTTAACATTTTAAAACAAACTGTATAACAGAGAGATACCTTGTACTTTTTGTCACTTTTTAGCAGAATTTAAATTTTATGCACTAACCTGTTACCAAACTGCATGCATTTTATATGATTATGCTGTGTTTCATTTCACTGCAGCCCTTTCCTTTTAGTGTTATCATGAATATTAGGAGAATGTGTTTTGAATTACTAGAATGAAAAAAAAAGTGATCATAAGACATAACAAAGGCAGTGGGCTAGAGTAGTGGGTTTAAGTCAAGGGGGAGGGATATTTTACACAGGGGAAAAAGCAGGTTTTTAGAATAAGGGTTTGAAACATTGCTTTTTCTGTAGGAAAAGGATGGAGTATTGCATGCTGGGAACAAGTGCTTTCCATAAGGTAGCTAAATTTTAAAAGTACATTTGTTTCATTTTATTTTAGGCTTTATTTAAGTATCCTATTCTAATCTAGTAATTTTGTCCTTTCTGCAGTTTTCATTTTGAGTAGACATCCCCAAAACTCTCTTCTAAACACCACCCCCCCCCCCCCCCCCAAAAAAAAAAAAAAAAAAACTCAAGCCCTGGGCCACACTTACGAGGCTTTGCTCAGTGTGTGCAGAGGAGTGTTTGAACATTAGTAATAGCACAGTTTTTTTTCTGTGATCTGTTTTGTTTTCCATTATTCTGGAAATGCAGATATTAACCCTGATGAGATGTGAAAGCATTGGATGACTAAAGAGAAATTACCAAAAATAAATTTGTTAAAATGTAAACTGGATTGAAACGTCTAAAATCAAATCATGGTTGCTGTCAGCAGAAGCTCCCAGTAAATAGTCATCTTTTTTTCTTTGTTCTTGTGACTATTGCAAGACATAACGTATGTAGCGAAAGTTTGAGCAGATGAGTCACAACTTCATTAACTGCGGTTCAGTGTTTGGCCCGGTTTCCCGAGGAAACAAAGCTTATACAATTTTTCAGATTGTGACTTGTCTCTTATTCCCCTCCCCTACCTCTGAAGAAAGTTGGCCAATTTTATCCAAATTTGATAGAAACGGAGGCCTGAAAAGATTAAAGAAAATCAGTTGCATTAAATACAGATCTCCGGTAAGAGGAGGAGCTAGGATTTGAACCCAGCTGTTTCCTTCACAACTCTCTCCTGTCAGCCTGTTGTTCTAATTGGACCTAGCGGAGCTGAATGGCTGCTAAAACGCATGGAGAAGCTGTAAGGGGAGGGCAGAGGAATTGTCCTGCCCGGGCCTGGGGTTTTGGGGGGTTGGCTTGGGGGTGCTGTATAAGCAGCTGCTGCTGCGGCGCCCGTTGGGTGTTGTGCAGAGTGGGGCCGCCCAGCCTGCCTGTCAGTACCTGATGCAGAGCTAGCAGGGGGTTCTGAAGGAAAGAGAAGCAGCAGCAAATTTCCTTGCCTCGAGTAATTGAAGTTTGGAGCTCCAAGCGCGAGTTGTTGGTGCCTGCCTGACTGAGTGCATGTATAGCATGTTATTCCATGGAATACAATGTTATTGCAGGTACAGGAGCAGCTCATGATGCCCCGTAAAGCTTTTCTTTCCCAGAAAGAAAAGCAGGCTCGTGCCAGGGAAAGGGATATGTTAAAAAAGAGGAGGAGGCGACAAGACTATCTCAAAAGAAGTGTGGAGCCACAGAGAAATACAGAAACAATAAAATGGCACAGGGATGATGAGAAGAGGAGAGAAAATGAGCAAGTTAAGGACAAAGATATCAAGAAGCGGTGGAGACAGGATGAGAGAGAACGACGAAGGAATGTGGACACTATGAATTGGCGCAGGGAAGATGAGAAGAGGGAAAATGAGCGAGGTAAGGATCAAGAAGCTGTGAACCAGCAAAGAAAAGGATGAGGAGGAGCGGGGGAAAAAGCACTGAAAGGACGGACTCCTTGAAGCAGCAAAGGGATGATGAGGGGGAGAGGGAAAGGGATAGAGCTGTTCCATTTTATAAGCATGTGCAGAAATAAGAGAAAATGTGTGTTGTTTAGTTAAATGTATAAGAAATGGGCATTCATTAATTACAGTTCTGAAGAGCTGATCATCTTACTAGCACGAGATCCATCTGCACACAAACGCAAAGTCATAACAGGTTTTACATATTTTTGAAATTGTCTGAATACATGCTCACACCTAATGCTGTCTTGAACAGTGCAGTTGGTAATACTGTGTTTCAGATCACCACGAAGGTCAGGTTATCTCAGTCTTCATAATATGAATAAGTAACAGCATTGAGAAGGAAAGGGTCAACAAAATGTGTTATGGGAGAAGGTAAAATGGATTTTTTTCATGATATGCCCAAGAGGTGGTTGTCATATCACATTGTTGTTTTTTATTCCAAGAGAAGTTGTTTTACAAAGACTGTACAGAAATGTAAAATTCAGTGTGCTTTAATAAGGACTCAGTTCTGGAATATTTCAGTATGGTTAGATCTAAAGCGTTAGGAACTCAAAAAACTATAAATTTGACAAATGGGAGAAGTTTACATAAAAGTAAGTAGGCACATTTTAAAACTACATTTGTGTTAAATTTTATTAGGTCTTACTAGTAAGGTCTTACTTTGTCTGGAGTTAGAAAATGTTTTGCACTAGCTTTAAAACCTGAGCTTTGGGCTTATCAGTGGGCAACAGATTTATACTAGGAGACAGTTTAGTTCTTCAGCGTACTTGGACTCTCATCAGCTGGAAATCTAAACCAATTTAGAAATTAGAGCCCTTGGAGTAAAAAGGATGTTGCTGCTGTCAAACATGATGACAGTTTGTTCCTATCTTTACAGCTGGGGAGGTTGCAGCCCTTGTTCTGGCAAGATTGAGCTGCTTTGCCTGCAGGGTATACGCAGTACACACTGGGGGAGGGATTGTCACACTTCATTGGTGAAATAGTGCCTCTTCTGAACAGTAGTAGACAACTTCTAAACTGTAGCAGACTCTGGTATCTGCACATCAGAAACTGATTCAGTTGTCTTCATCTTTTGAATTTTCTGTCCTTAATGTTCAAGTCAGGGCTAAAGAACTAATTGAACTGCAGAAAGGCAATTTAGCCTGTTGGTTTTGAGTAGTTGGTTGTGATGAGGCAACCTGGAAGAACATAGTAACAATGAAGAGTTAAGTTTAATGGGGCTACTAACTTCTGCACTGCTGTTTACTTCTGATTTTTTTTTTTTTATTCTTCCAAACCAAAATGTTCAACCTATGGAATGTGCATAAGGCATTATTCTAGTGCTGGTTGTTCCAAGCAGAACAAAAAAAAGAGGCTTTTTTTTACAGAGAAGATCAAGGGTAAATGTTGCTTCTTTGAAGTATCTTTATGTATTTCATTGTAAAGGAAGAATAATTTTATCGAATGAGCTACCAGCTTTCTATCCCTATATTTTTGCAAGTATAAGAATTCCATTACAGCCCTAGAAGCCATTAGTTTGTAAAACAGAGTATCTCTGTGAATAGATAAATACATATCAAGAAAAAATGCATTTGTTTTCAGGGATCTCTTTATTCTGTCAGTTCTGTTTTTCTTTTCTAATTTTTGCCTATTTTCTAGGGAAGTTTTGTCCTGTGGTTGTCATTTTCTTGATTGGCTGCATGGCTGAACTAATCTCTTTCCAGCTCTATGAACTTAGCAGAGGAACTTGCATTCCTAAAATTCCCAATGGAAGTAAATGGCATAGCCAGATAATAGTATTATAGATTTGGGAATTTACTACCAATGTTGATTCAGCATTTTTAAGAAAAGTCCATTGGCTTGATTTCCCTCCAAAGGACAGTTATTTTAGGAATTGGTGCCATTTTAGCATTGGGATACCCAGCCTACGCATTCATGTTTGAGATACCCAAATGAAATGTGTTAGGACCAGTTTTTGTTACTAGTTTTAGGAGTTTTTTGTTGCTTTTCGGAATGCCGTTTTACAGTGATGCTCTTTATGAATTGAGTTTTAACTGGAGAATTAAGAGTTAAGAATTAACTGGAGAATTAGATTTTAGTTGCACTAAAATAGAAACAAGTTTTGAGCTTACAGAGAAGTGAAGTGCTGATTATGTTTTTATATTACCTCTAAGAATTTGATTGGTAAGACGTTTTTTGTTGTCAGCACCTCCAGTGTCCTTTTCCCCTCTTTCTCCTACCTGCATAACTTCCGGCAAGATCAGAGCCCAAATTGGGAGTACAACATATTGTGTATGAGATTAGTGCTTCCCTCATAAGGGAGGGCTGTTTGCACTGACAAAAGTACATTGCATAAAAAAAGTAAACTCTTGCCATATAGAGCTCTAGGACAGCTGTGCAGTATAGTATTTACATCAGTTAATTTTCCAAGTAATTGCATAGTAATCTTTTACCTCCTCTTTTGAATTAGTTCTTCAGGTGGTAACTGAAATCTTGAGGGACTGAACGGTGTGACTGTAATAATCTGAATGCTAAACTGAATGGCTTTAAACTGTTCAGTGAGGATAGTTTATTAAACAAAAAGAGTGCTTATAAAACACTGCAAGTAACATAGCAGGAGAGTGTCAGATTTGACAATCCGGATGCCTTTCATAGTGACTGCAGTGGCTGAAAGTACTAGCAAGAGTAATTTGGAGTTGAAAATCACAGAGGCCTTATCTAGATGCCAAAATCTGTAAAGATATGTTGAAGAATTTAGGGTTGGCTAAAACTTCTTCATGATTCTCCTGCCATTAATCTGTGTGCTAGACTTTTCTTTCTACTTTTTTATCATGTGTCAAAAATGAACAGTCCTGATCTGTATCTTGCATGTTGGTGGTGTTGTGTTACTAAACTAAGCAATCTTTTCTAGAAACAAGTTTCTTCCTCCCGCTTCCTTGGATTAGTTTTTTTTTTCTGCATTTTGTTCACAGTAATGCTTCTGAGAACATTGGGGGTGTTGCACAATATTTTTCTCCCACTGTTTTTTCTTTTTTTTCGAGCTCATAAACTTGAGCAGTGAAAAATCCCTTTGCTGTCAAGTAATAGAAACCCTGAAGAGAAATCTCCTTTTTATTATAGCTTTGAATCCAAGCTAAAAGAAAGGCTAAAAGTCTTTGATTTTGACAGAACGAGGCACAGTTGTTGTCTCTTCTAGTTTGCAGTTTTAGTTGCTCTCCTAAAACTTGATCGTAATTGCTATTTAAATCAGCCTGTGTTATGTTCTAGCCCATTCTCATTTCAGGACAGGATTCTGTTGAGTGAATGCTGATTCCTGCAGACTTCTTGGACTTTGGAAGTTGTAGTCGGTTCACATCCAAATTTTGAGGTTATAAGATAGATACGTCAGTATTGCAGTTGAGAATGAATTCTTGTCTCCTGTCCTTCTGGGGACTTCAGAGCCTGTTAAAACCCCCAGAACAGAGTTTTGGTTGCCCTGAACACCGAGTTTTGTTGTGAGACTCCTGAACTTGGTTGATCTTCCCTAGCAGGGCAGACTTAGCAACAACAGCAAAAAGTCTGTTAGTGGTTGCTCTTCCACGTAGCTAGCAAATAACTATAATGACCTGAAAACGTTCTTTACACCTTTCCCTCTGTAGTTGTTTGCTTTTTTTAAAAAAATCTGTTCAGACTAGGCAGACTCTTTTCCATCTTCCACTGTTCTTTTGGGATCAGGATGCTCTTCTCCTTAATAGGATAATTCTTCATTGAAGCATTTTTCTTTACCATGTGTGCTCTACCTGGAAAACCTCTTGTTCATGCTCTGCATGGTGGCTGTTATCCAGAGCAGTGTATGGCTGTTGCCAAACTAGTGAGCTGAAGGACCCCTTAGTTC
The DNA here is from genome assembly GCA_013389825.1 of Crypturellus undulatus. NCBI lineage: Eukaryota > Metazoa > Chordata > Aves > Tinamiformes > Tinamidae > Crypturellus > Crypturellus undulatus. The sequence continues at coordinate 321,806 of VWPW01084859.1, read as the reverse complement.
CAGTTGCTGTAATATGTACATGTGAAGGGGTGGCCAGCTGGGTTTATCAGTGAAAAGTAGAGGTACCCCTGTTGAAAAGAATGAAATCCTGCCTGAGAGGTAGAGGGGAGGTTGGGACACAAGGATGGTGCAGATGAAATCAAGATTTTGTTTCCAAGCAGCCCAAATGGTTTCCTTTAGCTCTTAGCGTGTTTCCATCGTGGCATGGTTTGCATCTACAGGTGCATTGGACATACCAAGAGAAAGTAATTATTGCAGAGATAAAGTTGCTAGTGCCATTTTTATTTTGAAAGAAGTTGTTTGTTAATACACTTTTTTGAGAATTGTTGCTGACCTCAATATTTTGAGTTTTTGCAGAGGAAAGCTTACTGGAAGCTTTCAAATATAATGTTCTCATGCAGTAATGTTTCTACAGCTCATATTAAGAACTTGGATTAACGTTAGATAAATTACAAGAATTTTTATTGAATTTGAAAATTCACTTGAATGTTTGTGCACATTCAGCTATGCTTCCTGATGTAACTTCTGATGAAAAGTGACCATACAGAGCTAACACTGAAGAAGCTACTGAAATCACAGGTGATACGAGGTTTTAATGAAGGGATGCTCTTGAGTTTAAGCAAAGCACGCAATAGCACTGTGCTTTGAAAGCAAACTGTTATTTTACTGCCACTACTTTTTAGAGTCATACTTTCCAATTCTTTTTTGGGGGAGAGGGACTCGAACATTAAAGCAGGATGTTCCTTTCCACTTCACATGCTTTGTAGTTAAGGATATGAATTCAATCTGGACACTGTCCTGCTCAGAGATGGTGGTGTTGGAGTGGTATGTCTGGCCGTATTACCATATTGTTAATAATATGTGCTATTTTTCTTTCTTGTTAATGCAGTTTTAGTATCATAAGGGTCAGAGCTGTTTTAAATGGAGTCATGAAAAAAGTGACAGAGGGCTTGGCCTTGAAAGCTATTTCATATTGAGTGGTCTGAGGAAAGAAACTGTAGGTTTGAGTTACATTTTTCATTTTTAAACGTTAATGTTCACTTACTGCTTCAACCAAGGATTAAAAAAAAATAGAGAAGATGCTACTGCTTGGGAATTGCAAGTAGGACACAGCCTTCCTAAACCATTTGCTTTAAGCAATAGACTAGTTTAAAGTTGAAATTAAGTCAATGGCTATTTTTTTCCATTAGTCTTTGTCATCTTCCAGAATAATTTGTTACTAGCACACCCAAAATTGGGATTGTTGTTTCTAAACTATTTTGTCACAAAGGGTATTACTTTTATTTTTACTTCATCCAATAGCTCACATAGTACAGGACAAATAACAAGACGTAGCCTCTGCCCAGAGGTGCTCACATCCTGGAACTGACACCACAGTATGGGTGAGGACAGGGCAAAAGTGGAGAGAGCTTAGCACATAGTAATTATTCATCAAAACCAATTGTATACTAGAGCTGCAAAATTTTATGTGTGTTTATCTTTACAGTGTTTAACTTCAATGTATGACTGTAAAAATGGATCTTAGATGAGAAATGGGCCTTAATGAGATAGAGGAAAGGCACCTGGATAAGTTTGACTCTCAGGAAAAAAATGATAAAGGAACCCTTAGTTTAGATGGAGATTATGATAAACTGCTCAGCTCGGTTTTCAGATAACAGTAAGTGAGAAAATCAGGTTCAAATCTTCTTTCCCAATCCTTTATCAAGATGAAAAAATATACACTGGGCAGGAGGGAGTCACGTTTGGAAGGGCTGCCCTGACCCAGTCGCCCTGTGCACGAGCACGTTGGCTCTTGCACAGAAGGGCAGAACATCTTAGGAACAGTGAGCATTTTTGTTGTTGCGTTTGGTTTTGTTTTCAGATGCTCTATCTGATAGTAAGAACACAGATGAGAATGGTTACAGCATAAAACTCACCAGTTCATGACTTCTTATACAACCCTATGAGAAGCTTTAGAGAGAGTACCTGGAAAGGGACTGTCCTGGCATGGTGTATTTAATTCTTTCCTTCTCCACGATGGCAAAAGTGGCCCTTAGAAATGCTGTTCATAGCTTGGTAAGGGTTCATATCTCCAGTATGGTGAATTACAGAGATTCTGCCTGGCAAGTGTTTTACCAGAATGCTGATTCTTTGTACTTTTGAGGTGGCTTGAGTTTCCCTAAAATGAAAGAAAGTTAAAGGACACAGATACTTCCCACAGGAATTAATGCCAAGTTTGCTGTTTCATTGATAATAGAGGAATGTCACCTTTATGAATACATAAATAAATGTACTTGGATTTTGTTTTGTATCTCACTAAAGCAAAAAGTATCAAGCTATTTGTAACATAACAAATACTACTTCAAGAAAAGTAACACAAAGCATTGAAATACCGGTTGTCTGGCTTAGGTCCTTTGAAAATTAGCAACTTTGCCTGAAGTCTCTAAGTAACTTCATCAATTGCAGAAACTATATTTTTAAAAATCTCAAAATTTGTAGATAAGGTGCTTCTTTGGTCCCTTAGTTTACTCATAGTGGCTTTTATAGTGACACTGTTTTTACTTCTGCTAGTTTTTGACCAGTGCCCAGGTTGATACAAGTACTAAAATACTTAGTAACCAGAGTTGCTTTAGTACCTCTGAAAATCTCCAGTAGATCTTTATGTAAACACAATCTAATTTCCTCTTAATTTCTAATTTATAGTTGTGATATGAATCCTAACACCCTGCTCATCTTTCTATTCTGAGGAGCTATTTTTGATTCACTGAGTTTGAGGATATTGGTGCTTAGCAACACCCGCTAGCAGCACCGACTTGTGGGTTGCCAGACTGACTGTCGTGGTGTCAGCACTATTACATGAACATGTTCATTTCTGAAAACAAACAGTGTTAATGGTAGGAGTCAGGGAATAGGTAACTTGCTAGTGAGTGTCTTAAAGCTTTGTCTAGTAAAAACTGGTAGGAGTGTGGAACTTAAAAGGCTACTATGTAAAGAGCTAAGTCATACTTTATGTATGATGGTGCTTTGGTCTTTGATCAGAGATGCGCTCAGTTACTGCAGTTGCAACCCACTTCCTTAGTACTTTTCTTTTTTCAAATTCTTTGTAGGCTCCTTCTAATATAGAGATTGCCCTTCATCCTGTGGTAGCAAGGGGGAAAAATTAACTAAAATTTAATGGCTGTAAAATTATTCTTTCTGCAATCTAGACTTCTGCTTGGAAGGGTTAAGATCTCCCAGAAAGGGTTTCAAAGCTTAAAAAAAAAGCTGTCTACTTTTACTTGATGTAGGTAGTGTTTGGCCTTACAAAGAATTAATTAGTTGATAAGAATCAAGTCTTACTGTTCAAGCAAAGCATCACTGCTGAATTGGCACACTGCAGGAACAGTGACCCGGGAGGCAGCTCTTCAGCCTTGCAGGTGATGGGTGTTCTCTCCGCAGTCATGGGCCGGCTGGGCTCTGGTAGCCAGATGCAGCTCGGAAACTCAGCTGTTCTTTGAGAAGCCTCTTCCCCCTTTCTTGAGGAAAAGGCTACCTTTTCATTCCTGGCCCTACTCACTTCCAAAAGAACTTCCAAGAGTCTCACTTCCAAAAGAACTTTTGTGCCATCAAATACTTTAACCTTTGTGCCATTTTGCACCATGCAGCCATCCGTGTGATGGTTCTGTAGCTGAGCTGTAGCCCTGCTGCAGTGACAGGGATGTGCAGGGGGAGAGCTCCTCTACCCACACCATCAGGAGGGCTGGTTACTGGCAGCGTTTGGAAGAGACCTTGGTCTTAATGGTAGTGGGAGAATTTGGAAATCCACATCCTTTAAAAATTTAGACTTTTAGTTAAAGAGCATTAGTCATTCACAGCCAATGTTATTGGAAATAATTTATCTACATATGGAGAACTGCAAGGGAAGGGTTTATCGTATTGGCTGAGAATCCATCTCTTTTACATTTTCTGGTGTTTTCTGTCTCTCACGGGCTCTAACCAAACTGTCAGGTTATGCTTTAAGAAAAGCAGCATGTCTGTCATGTATGTTTAACACTGTCTTTTCTGGTATCTGTAGTTTCTGATTTTTCCAGTAATTTAAAATAAATCTGTAAATCAGTAAATCTGTAAAATGGAGGAAACTTAATTTTTTTCCCGTCTCACTTTCCTCCATCCAAGGCATTCTTAACTAATAGTCTTGTTTCAGTATTTTATTCTGAGGACTTTCTGTGGCATCTAAGTTGGTTAATGCAATCTGTTGTGGTATTGATGATAGGGATCCCCAAAATAAAAGGGTGCGGGAGGAGAACTACCATAAGACATTAAAGAATATCCTAGCATATCTTAAACATGGGATATTAAGATTTCATGGGTGACTAGCTCAATGCAAGAAGCATCTTCCTTTCTGAAGAGATGCTGTTAAACCATTGCAAGAGTGACACAGACATTGATGGTGAACTCACTAATTTACAAAGCGGTTGGAAACCAAATGCACAAAAAAACCTCTTTCAATATTTCAGCATAGGAGGCAATTTCATGTAAATGTAAACACGTTATAAGTTATTTCCAGATGGGACTGATTACTGCTGCAGTAGCTGTTACATCAGGTTTTGTTTTAAGCTTCATGGCCCACCTCATTTAAGAACCAAACAGAAAATAGGGTAGCTCTTTTAGTTAATGGTACAGCTCTGAGATCCAGTAATGTGGGTAGAATGAGAGAGAAGCTAACTGATAACTAAAAATGCAGCTATTCATGAGACGAAACATATTTAACTTGAACTTTTTCTCTTACTTTCTTTTTCAATAGAAACTATGTTCCAACTTCCTGTCAACAACCTTGGCAGTTTAAGAAAGGCCCGGAAAACTGTGAAAAAAATACTTAGTGACATTGGTTTGGAATACTGTAAAGAACATATAGAAGTAAGTATGACACCTACCAAGTGTTTCAGTTAGTTAAGCTGCTTCAAAATTAGTGGACTGTGATGTCTTTGGTATCTGAATTTTTAATTAATAAATTTTTAAAAATCTGTTTCAAGAAATGCTAAAGATTTACTGCAAGTGCTGAAGACCACTTCTAGAATCCCCTGCATGCCGTTCTTGCATCTTACCTCTCTGTTCTCATCAGCCTGAGAAGGACTTTTAGATTCAGCTGAGCTTTATTTATTCAGGAGTTTTCACAACTACTAGTAGAGACTTGTGCCACCTCTGCTTTGCTTTTAATCCTACACAAAGTAGGGTTTAATTAGTAATTTTAGCATATACTTGCAAGCACTTTCTAGTGCTAAGTGGAGATGAGATGCACTTCAGCCTGTAGATGACTGGTTTGACATACTTTGAAGATAGGTTGTTTTTTGCTTATGTTGGATTCCTAAGAATAGATTTCACTAACTGACCTTAAAAACAGAGCATGAACTAGGCATGGTATAGGACATTCCTGCGGGACAGAAGATAATTCTGAAGTTTTAATGAAGAGTTTCAATGCTGAACAGTAGGTCATCAAGTTCATAAATCTCTTGTATTTTTTTTATTTGAAATTGGGCTACTTACACATGATAGAAGTTTTTGATTAAGTATAAAATCTCTATCTGAATTCCTGTCTGATTTTTTTAAATCAAAGTTAGTGGTGAAGTGCATTTATGATGTTAAATGTTGAGCTGCAACCAGATATATTCAGTGTCTGCTCTGAAAAGGGAATTGTTTTGAGAATTTTTTTCTTCAGGTGTTTTGTGTCATTGTTTGCAATTTTCCAACTCCAAAGATGGCATTTAAAATACACAAGTTTTCTTAAATTGATATCTCTGCTATTTACTTGCCACTCAAGTGGCAGCACTTGGGTAGAGCGCATGGATGCTTAAGCGAGTTGTGTAAGGGAGCAGTTGGTCTCTGATTTTGATTCTTTGTACTCTCTTCCCATCTTCCCCCTTCTCCAGGATTTTAAACAGTTTGAACCTAATGACTTTTATTTGAAAAACACTACATGGGAAGATGTAGGACTGTGGGACCCATCGCTTACAAAAAATCAGGTTGGTAATAGTTTCTGTTGACACCTCAGATGTTGAAGATAGTTCACACTGACAGGTGTTTCACAAATAGGCCAGCAGTGTTTCCTGGGGGTTTATCAGTTTAACAGCTGCCTTCAGTTTAAGTGACAACAAAAAGCTGTGTATATTGATCTTTATTTAAATATTGATGACCAAATATTGGAGTACTTTTTCAAGGAATTTTAGGCACCATTTTTCAACTGTATAGTGCCAGCACATCTGTTCTCCTTTGCAGACAATATCAGAATCCTTCACCACCCAAAAGAACATGTTTATGCAGTTGCCTGATAATGTTGTTCCTTTTCCTAAATCCATTTCATCATCTGTTTTCATCATTCACGAAAAAAATGTTAAAAATTGATCTTAACTCTTTCTCCGCTGTTGCTGTAGTTCTGTTAGGTGTCTGTCACACCACAGGATGCTGTGTCAGACACCTGGCTGGGTCTGGAATTACTGCATTTTGGCATGTGAAGTTATATACAGTAGAATGAAGTGACGCTGGAAGTTTTGTTTTACATGATGGAGCCAGTTATGAAGCTCAAGAAATCTGAATTAAGCTAGACATGTAGGGAGGGAATGATAAAATGAGGCCTTTTTCAGCATCTGCAAGATCAAGTATTGCCTACTTCAGGAGGTGGGAAGCAATGACAGATTGCTAGCATAGTGTTTGTCTAACAAGTTCTTTATTACTGTCTTCCATGAACATGAATTTTCTCTTTTTCCCCTAGTTCATTCCAGAATAAAAATTGTGATCTAAAAGGGGACAGCTTTCACCTAGTTTGTTCTGTTGTGTCTCATCTGCAGTCCGCCAGGTATCTGAGGCTCAGACGGTGAGCAGTGTACATACCTGCTCACCCAGAGTGCAGTCTCTGGCTACTCTAGATGATCCACGTGTAACCTGATGCACAAGACATGCTTGACACACGATGCAATGTCTGTAACTTTAAATTTCATGTTTTATCTCATCTGAAATACCACATTGCTTGTGGCTGTCTCTAAAGCCAATGCACAATAATTCCAGTTTCTGTAATAACAGTTAACAAGAATTATATCAGCAATATCTTAAAGCTGCTAGAGATGGAGGGGACAGGGAAAGCATGCAAGTGGTAAATTTTCAAATATGTTTTTTTCTGATTTGAGATAAAATTGGGATTGTGCTTTGAAGGAAAAGGCTTGGTTGCTTTAAGGGCTTGTGTGGACCTAGTACATAATAACTTGGTAAGCTTAACTCCACTGGTACACCAATATACAGTAAGTTTTGAAGAGCATCTTTTATCTTAAAAGTTTATAATAGATTAAGACACTGAAATGGCTGTCAGGTAGATATCTGTCTTGTATGTATAGATGTTTGGCAGGTTTTGATGGGAAGTAATTTCATGTCTTTTAGATGTTATCCTCCAGCAGTCATGCTTGTCTTTTCTCCAAGAATGAGACTTGGTGAACTTGTTGAGCTCCCCTGGGAATGCAGCTTCTGCTGACTGGGGTGGAGGAGGCTGCTGATGTAACCCTGCATGCTGGGCTTATGTCTAAGCTCTGAGGGAGCTCCAAATTGGCAGGTTACAGTTTTGTGTCCTCGTTCAGTTAAAACTTCTAAAGCCAAAAGTTGCAGAGAAGTTAATAAAAGGTTTGAGATTGTTGCAGTGGGTTTTAAGACTTAATATTAAGAAATGTTATTGTTTGGAGACGATCGTGGATTTTTTTTTCTAAAACCTGCTCTTGGTTACTTAGTTTTTGCTTTGTTCTTTGTTTGAAGGACTATCGGACAAAGCCCTTTTGCTGCAGTGCATGTCCATTTTCCTCGAAGTTCTTTTCCGCCTACAAAAGCCACTTCCGGAATGTTCATAGTGAAGACTTTGAAAATAGAATTCTTCTTAACTGTCCTTACTGTACTTTCAATGCGGACAAAAAGACTTTGGAAACGCACATTAAAATATTTCATGCTCCAAATGCCAATACAGTGAGTGGAGGCATCAGCACTTTTAAAGATAAAAACAAACATGATAGCCTTAAACCTAAGCAGGCTGACAGTGTAGAGCAAGCTGTTTATTACTGTAAGAAGTGCACTTACCGAGATCCTCTGTATGAAATAGTTAGGAAGCACATTTACAGGGAACACTTTCAGCATGTCGCTGCTCCTTATGTAGCAAAGGGAGGTGACAAGTCACTCAATGGTGCAGTTCCGCTAAGCTCCAGTGCCCGCGAGGAGGGTAGTATTCACTGCAAGCGATGCCTTTTTATGCCGAAATCGTATGAAGCTTTAGTGCAGCATGTTATCGAAGACCACGAACGTATAGGGTACCAGGTAACAGCAATGATAGGTCACACTAACGTAGTGGTTCCAAGATCTAAACCTTTGATGCTAATAGCTCCAAAACCACAGGATAAAAAGCCTATGGGCCTCCCCCAGAGGATGGGTCCCCTTTCCCCTGGAAGCGTTCGGTCGCTTTCGTCACAGCAGATGATGAACAGACTCACTATACCAAAGCCTACGTTAAATTCTGGCGTGAATATGATGTCAAATGTTCACCTGCAACAAAACAGTTACGGAGTCAAATCGGTACCACCGAGTTACGTTGGTCAGCCAGGGGGAAGGCTGAACCTAAGTGGCAACGCACCAGTTTCTATTTCCCAGCAGTCCCAAACAATGAAACAGTTTTCAAGTGGAAATGGAAGGCCTTATACTCTTGGGGGGGAACAGAGATCACAGGCCTCAGCAAGATACTCTCTGCAGTCTGGCAATTCATCTTCTCTTTCATCTGCTCAGCTGAAGCAAACGTCACTATCTCAGTCACAGGCAACTTCAAGAGTATTAGGTCAGTCTGGCTCAAAATCTCCTGTAGCTGCTACAGGTCCCTCTGCTGTCAATACATCATCCACGCAAAAGTGGAAAATCTGTACAATCTGCAATGAGCTCTTTCCTGAAAATGTGTATAGCGTCCACTTTGAAAAGGAGCACAAGGCTGAAAAGGTGCCAGCAGTAGCTAATTATATAATGAAAATACACAATTTTACTAGCAAATGTCTATACTGTAATCGCTATTTACCTACTGACACGTTGCTCAATCATATGTTAATACATGGTCTGTCGTGTCCGTACTGCCGCTCAACCTTCAACGATGTTGAAAAGATGGCTGCTCACATGCGGATGGTTCATGTCGATGAAGAAATGGGACCTAAAACTGATTCCACGCTGACCTTTGATTTGACATTGCAGCAGGGTAGCCACACAAATATTCATCTTCTTGTAACCACCTACAACCTGAGAGATGCTCCTGCGGAATCTGTAGCTTATCATGCTCAGAATACTCCCCCAGTTCCTCCAAAACCACAGCCGAAAATCCAGGAGAAGTCTGATGTACCTGTAAAAAGTTCTCCGCAAGCAGCAGTTCCCTACAAAAAAGATGTGGGTAAAACTCTGTGTCCTCTGTGCTTTTCAATCCTAAAAGGACCTATCTCTGATGCCCTTGCACATCATTTAAGGGAGCGGCATCAAGTTATTCAAACAGTTCATCCAGTTGAGAAAAAGCTGACTTACAAATGCATTCATTGCCTTGGTGTATATACTAGTAACATGACTGCCTCAACCATAACACTGCACCTTGTACACTGCAGAGGTGTTGGGAAGACTCAAAACGGCCAAGAAAAAGGTAATTCGTCATCTCGGCTAAACCAGTCTCCAGCTCTAGCCCCTCTAAAGCGTTCTTACGAACACATGGAATTCTCCCTAATGAAGAGAAGGAAAATGGATGACGATGACTCCCCCTCGGCCTTCGAGGAGAAGCCTGAAGAGCCGGTAGTTTTAGCTTTGGACCCCAAGGGTCATGAAGATGATTCCTATGAAGCCAGGAAAACATTTCTTACAAAATATTTTAATAAGCAACCATATCCTAGTAGGAGAGAAATTGAAAAGCTGGCTGCCAGTTTGTGGCTATGGAAATCTGATATTGCTTCTCATTTTAGCAACAAACGGAAGAAATGTGTTAGAGATTGTGAAAAATATAAGCCTGGTGTGCTGCTTGGTTTCAACATGAAAGAATTGAACAAAGTTAAACACGAGATGGATTTTGATGCCGAATGGCTGTTTGAAAACCATGATGAAAAGAATGCCAGAGTCAATGTTAGTAAGACTGTTGATAAAAAAATAAATATAGAGAAAGATAATGAAAGTTCCTCAGATAGCTATGAGAACATAGAAGAGGAATACAACGAAAGCAGTAGTCCATTCGGTCAACAAATTACTGACATTGGTGGGAAAACCTCTTCTGATAGCCTAGTGGAGAATCCAGAGGACAGCATATCCAAGGAGACTGGGGAGGAAAATACTTCACAGTCCCCAGAGAAGAATGATCAAAAACAAGAGGAAAGTTCTAAATATGAAGAGATTATTTCTGCTGAAGAACCAACAAAACTAGTAGGTGATGTTTCAGACAGTGAAGGTGATCAGGATGATCAAGATGATGCTGTTGAATGGAAAGATGGAGCTTCACCATCTGAGAGTGGGCCTGGTTCTCAGCAAGGGTCTGATTATGAAGATAATACATCAGAAGTAAAGCCAGAAGTGTGGACAGATGAATCTTCCCAGAGTGAAGATGCTGGCAGCAGTAAACAGCCTGTAGAAGCAAAAGGGGGTGGATCTGAAAGTGATGAAGAACAGTCAAAGTGGAAGAATCGTTCCTATGGAAAAGTAGAAGAGTTTTGGTCCAAGGACCAGTCGCAGTGGAAAAATGCATCAGAGATTGAGGAGAGCTTGTCGAGTCAGCAGATGGAGTGGCAGAACAGCACAATGGACAGTGAGGATGGAGAGCAGTTTGACGGCGTGACGGCCGGCGTCGCGGAGCCCATGCACAGCAGCCTGCCGGGTGTGGAGCTGAGCAGCCAGCAGGCGTGAGCTGCAGCTGCGCCGCTCCGAGCAGCGCCCTGCAGCAGCGCCTGCTGCGGCCGCCTCGGAGCGCCGCGCCGGCGCGAGCCGGGCTGGTGGCCGCTGCTGCTCCAGGGGTTACTGCAGGATGCTGCTGGCTACTCTTGCTGGAGAATATCTGCTGGGATGAGCACAGTAACTTAATGTGAAAACAGATATGCTGGTGGCTCTAGAATGCACACAAGGAAAAGCAGAGGTTTATTTTATCTGCATTTTCAACATTTATTTCACTCTTGTACATGTTCAGTTGTATGTCTTTTTAAACATTATCCTTTTTCACATGGTAGTATAGGGCCAACATATGAGCTACCAGTTCAACATGTATAGTAGACTATGGGGAAATTGATTTTTTTCATGTATCATTCTGAATAGTTGAAATGTATATTTGTACAGTCTTTTAGACCTATTCAAGTGAAGCTTATGAAATTGTTCTTGTGTACCCATCATAGATTTGTTTCTCTTTTTTAGTGTTGCCCTGCTGTGTAATAAATGCTGTATCTAGTTTACCTAGCAAAAGCTTGAAACTGCTATAGTATGAATTTTGACAGACTTAGTTTTTGCACATAACCTTGTACAATCTCAAAACAGAGGCCAGCAACATAAAAAAATATATCTGGACTCTATTGTATTATAGAATTTTCTTGTTCTGAATATCCTTGACATGACAACAGATGACAAATGTATTTCAGAGCCATTTTCTGAAATCTTTTAAGCTAAAAAGAAAAATCACATGCAAGAAACAAAGTTTGCAGCTACTAATTTTGACACCTTTTAGATCTGTATAAAAGTGTATTGTGTTGAAGCAGCACACAACCAAGAGTGCTGTGTTTTGGATATTTAGTTTTATCTTTAGTTAACACCAACAAGGTGTTGTATTCATTTATACCATCTAATATATGACACACTGTTGTAGTATGTATAATTTTGTGATCTTTATTTCCCTTTGTATTCTTCATTTAAGCATCTAAATAAATTGCTGTATTGTGCTTAATGTAAACATTTGCTTTCTTACATGTAAGTATCACGTTCTTGTTTGTTAAATGCTGCTTTGCTACATTCCCTTCTTGGAAACAATCCACAGGTCTCCTCGGCTGTGTGCCTGTCTTCTTACTGCATACAAAGGCAGGAGAGAATTCCNAGTTAACACCAACAAGGTGTTGTATTCATTTATACCATCTAATATATGACACACTGTTGTAGTATGTATAATTTTGTGATCTTTATTTCCCTTTGTATTCTTCATTTAAGCATCTAAATAAATTGCTGTATTGTGCTTAATGTAAACATTTGCTTTCTTACATGTAAGTATCACGTTCTTGTTTGTTAAATGCTGCTTTGCTACATCCCCTTCTTGGAAACAATCCACAGGTCTCCTCGGCTGTGTACCTGTAGTATCTTCTTACTGCATACAACGGCAGGAGAATTCCTACAAAACTAATTTATGCTGCGTTTGGTGTTTGAGGACATAAGTTTATTATAAAATGGAATGGCGCTGATCTGCCAGTTCTGTAGCCTGGAGACGCAGAAAGACGATGAATGTTACCTGCATTTTTCATCCCTTTATACTTTTATCAATGAAGATCACTATAGATTAAATTACCTAGAACTGTGTGTTGCTCAGAAGCATTTAAGTTTTAAGGGGGAAATAAGGGTGAAGGTTTTTGAATGCTTTCTCTTTGAACATGAAGAACACGCCTTGTGGAGGTAGAGCTATGGATTTTTGTTTCTTTGGCCTTGCTTTCAAGTAATTTGAATGTACAGGCAGTGGATTTGTGATGGGTTTGGTCAAACCACTCCTGCACTGGAGCAACTGCCAGAGTCAGTTACATAAGCAAAACCTCATTGAGATAATGTGCTACTTGAGGGAATCTAAGCATGATGAGGACTTAATTACAGCAGCAGCTTTAGTTTAGTAAGATACCTACGTACCTAGGTCAGAGCTTGTAAAATTTCAAGAACTGATCTGTGAAACTTATAGCGATGGTGCAGGAAATATTTCTGTTAAAACATTTAAAAATAGAACTAGTTGATGGTTGCCTTGGGAAAAGATGTTTGCATGTGGTTTCTAGTCAGTCTTGGGCAGGTATAAAGTATACTCTCCACTAATACAGTGAAAAATCTACAGTACAAGCTGAAGACCAGAATACCTGTATGCCATCCTGCTGAGCAGCTGACTTGTGCTGCTGGCACTCTTTGGAAGGAACCTTCCTGTATTTTGCTGAATTAATCAATGATTTGTGAACTATGTGTGTGAAGTAGGAACAGACAGCAGTTACCTTTAGCAGCTGGTTTAGATTTGTCTTCCTTCTTCCTTTTCCCCTTTGCAGGGGGATGGGTACTTTAGTTCTCCTTTTTTTTTAACCAGGAGGCAGGGTGAGGACATGCTGGACTGGCTCCCATTTTTGAGGTGAGCATTAGAAGATAAGTGTTTAACGGCAACACAGAAAAGATACTTTTAGTATTTCTATTGGCAAGACTTCCTTGTGCTTCTCTGCTGGAACAGAAAACTTGGGCCTTCCATCTCATTTTGTTAGTACACATTTAAAACAATTTCATTGAAAATAATTTCAAGTCAATTGAGAGTTTCTTAGCTACCATTTATATATGGCAATTGGGTGGAATTTTAGCTCTTGGAAGGGCAGTTGTTGCTAAGAGAACTTGGTTATAGTCTTTCTGGAGGAGGCTGTTTTGTTTCACAAATGCTCACTGTCTGAATATGTTCTACACTTAAATTCCTGGTTTGTGTCATTTTACTTAGGATCTTTTTCCCCAAGCCCCTGGTTCTCCATGCTGCCTTCAGGTTGGCAGTTTTGTCCTCCTTGCTGGCTCAGGTAGCTCTCTCCAGTGACAGTACAACAACTGCTACCACTCTCTGCACATCTGCATTGTCTTGACTTCCATATCTGGCAATCCCCCTTCAGTACTGCAGGAGCAGACTGAATTTAACTCTATTCTCAAACTTCCACGAAAATCTATTAGTTTCATGGAAACTAATGGAAATAGTAAGTCTATAAACTACAAACTGCTTAGAAATGCCTTATTTACCAGAAAAAAAATTGCCTATGACAGGAAATGCTATTTTATGTAATGATTAATTTATAAAAAAAAGTCCCTGCTATATAAGTAAGGATTGGCAAGAGAGCAGGAATAGCAAGGATTAAACATAACCATAAACTTTATAGTATTTGAGAGATGTCACTCAGATCTAGATTTTTGACAGGACAAGAATTCCTTGCTAGATTGAGGCTAACTACATATTTTCTTGTTTTTGTTTTTTGGGTTTTTTTTGAGTCACAAAGAGGAAGAAGTAAATGGCCTCATAAAACTAGAGGAACTTTAAATCCAGTTTGGGTAGTCTTACCACACTGTTAGAATTGTTGGTGCAAGACTGAGGTTAGCCCCTTGTCACAAATTACTGAAGCTCTGTGGCAGAACTGCGGTGATGGGACAGCTGTGCTTCAGCCGAAGCTGAAAAATAAATTCTGCTGCTTTGGTCAGTAGGAGCCCCAGAAAATGGCTCAAGTCTCCAGATTCTGTCCAGCACAACAGAGCAGAAAGATTATTAACCTAAACCTCTAAGGAATTTGTTTCAATTTACCTGAACTGAAGCAAAGCTCCGTGTTTCCATCTTAAACACTGCTGCCTGGAATCTAAAGGTTTAACAAGGTGAGAAAGAAGGCATCACTATCATGCATGTGGGTTTTAGATACAGGACAGCTTTGAATAATGAGCTATTATAAATGTAACTTGAACCAAAATAGCTGATGTAGGCAGGATGGCTTGGGATTTTAGGAGTATTTGTGTTTTATATGACTCTTCTACTCTTGTTTTTATTGGTCTTTGTAGGGATTTGTAGTAAATATAATTTTTAAGTTGTTTTTATTGAGCTGACTGTTTTTTAGTAAACTTCCCTGTCTCCCCTTCCCTCCCTCTCGCTCCTGAAGCGCAGGTCCAGCCCATGAGCTCTCATCCAAACCAAACACTTACTTTCCAGCAGGGAGACACAGTTTTTGCAAAACTCCTGGTTTTCTCACAGCTGCATTGTCTGCTACTGCCACGCTTGATCTCAGCATTTTCCTGTGGGTACTGTGAATTAACCCTTGATCTAGATCGGGATTTTTAGTCAATCAAAACTTCTACAAGATGTTCCAGAAATATCTATCAGAAATACCAAGTTTTATTTCATAAACTTTTAAGTCTATGGAAGGTTCAAGCAACATTTAATGCTGCCATCTCTGTTCAGCTGTAGCATTTTTGTAGCAAGAACTTGCCAATTAAAAAATGCCTCGTTGACTTGTATTTCCAAGGCAAAACAGATATCTGAATATCCACACAGTACTGTATATAGAAACTTTCAACCATTCTTAGCACCAAAAAAAAGACTTTAAATATCTGCCAACATGGTAACAGTAAACAATTTACTAGTTTCTAGCATGTATATTTATTTCCAACACTGCTATGGCAAAGCTTAAACTAATCTTATTTCTATTTTAATCAGACAAAACATTTAAGTAAGTTGTGCAAACTGCCTAAAGAACCCAATAATGTAGTAAACAGGTTGGTATAATTTTGTCCCTTTCATAATTAATTTGCTTCTCTCATAGCTGCTCATTTGTAATAATCCATTACAATAAAATGTATTGGTAGAGCAGAGACAGTGGCTAGGTCTGGCCTTTATGCTTTATATTTTAATTTGCCGTTATCTTTCAGCATCATTCTCACTAGTAAATATGAAAAGGTTAATTCATTTCTGCATCAGAAAAGCCTTCGTCTCCATGGTTACTCAAAGCCATGTAGCTTTACTTTCACCATAAGCCTTTCTCTTTTTACAGAGTTTGCACTGGCTCCTCCATCTTAGTTTTTTTTGCATACCTGTTTTTCTAACAGGAGCCTTTGCTTCCCATTGCTGTACTACATGCAAAGCTGATCATCTGAAACACTTATTTCAGAAGTGGGTCTTGACCAATACCCTTTACCCAGTGAGAGTTTCTGTATATACCAGTGACAAACATATCTAAATCATCTAAAGATATGACATTTTTCCTGATGTTCCTTATTTAAACAATCTGGTGCTTTCTGTTTCCCTAGACCTGTTTCACTGTTTAAAAAAAGTGGAGCCATAAACTGTCCTACTTCTGTTTCTGGTGAAGTAATATCTCCATTATGAAACTTGCACTTCCAAAGATCTGTATCAGTTTTGCAGAAAGTTTGTTTATACCGTCCAAGTTAGTTATCTAACACAACAGCTTTTATAACCCTATTCCTGTTTTGAAGAAGAATGCTGGAAGTTTCAAGCATGTGCAGTTTATTGAATTTCAAAATTGTGACACTGATTTCATGCCCATTTGTAAAATCTAAACATTTATGAAGTATCAATACATTACATGACAGCTTTAACATGCTACACTGAGAGCACTCTTCATCTGGTCAGCATAGGTATAAAAGGATTTTTAAAATGAAAACAGAGTGAGTTCTTATACATTTTCCTCACTGATTTACTAAGTTTCTGGAGCACCAGAGTGATCAGATTGCAGAACAGATGTCCAGGCTACATATATACCCATACTATGATCAAAAAGTTTAAGCTTCCCTTAAAGATGCTAATCTTTAAAGATGCTCTGAAATCTAACAGTTGCTTCTTTCTAATGTTAAAGTATGAACCATAATAACAACCTCAGGCAGCTTTGCCTAGAAAGCTGCCTAGAAATCAGACCTTAGTCATTTTGATACTTCATACCTACATAGTTCACAGGAAGAAAGAGTCTTCTGTTCTGTAGAGTTTAGGTAGATCACAGGAGTGTGCTGCTGACAGCTCTGAAACAAAAGCAGGAGAGAAATTAATCTCACTGCTAAAGAAGAAATAATACATTAAATTCTTCATTCTGTGCACCAAATGAGGCAGAAGATGTAGAAAATGAAAGGACTAGGCTGAACATTTGGTAGCTTGCAGGCATGTCAGAAAAAAAAATGAAGAGCAAATAGCTTTTGTGGGAGCCTAATGTAAGCCATTCATGCCACTATAAAGGTGTAAGGTTAGAAACTGTGCTTGAATTCAAAACTGCTATTTCCTGTGTTCTGTTAAAATGATACAGTAGGCTCCAAATGGAAATTTTACCATAATTTCAAACCATATATTCTAACATCCTTCTTTAATGTTGAAACGTTAAGCTGCAAAAGCCTCCTGCTTTATGACCCTACATTGTCCACCATCAGGAAGTCGGGGGTTTCCCTTTTTCTGTTTTCATGAGTAGGTTTCTCTACTCACTATGTCTCAGGGATATGTTGCTTGATTTTATAGCCTTGAACCACAAACAGGTCTATGTCCCAGTTAAGCTGAACACAACAGTGTTCAACATGCAGAGCAGGTTACATCCTTGCTGAATCCGACATAAAAAGACGTAACACCAGAATAATTGCCCTGAAGACTGCAGTGTTCATCTAGCATAGCAATGGTACCTGTTTATTAACTGTTTTCTTTTTATATATAAGGCAAAATGACCACCTAGATCTGCACGTGTACTTCATGTGCAAGAGACATCTGTGAAAAAAAGCAGCATCTCAGAAGTTACTTTCAAATGTAAGTTACTGTCTCTGTACACAGTTCTGAAAATGGGAAGTTGTTTGCGCTCACCCCTGCTTCTACAGACTTTGTCATTCTCTTAGCTGGAGTGATACGGAACAATTAGTGCGGAACATGGGGGAAATTAGTTTTAAAATGTTACAGGAAAAGATTTAACTCCAGAAGATACACAGAAAGAATGCCGGTTTAGCTTTTAGAGGTAAGAACCTCAGCATAAGATCCTAAATTGGGATGATCAAATACTCTTTTTGCAGTACAACAATTTAAACCTCTCTAGCTATAACCAGAGTGTCAGTGGAAAGCAAACCCCTCCATACAGTTAAAGGCTTTTAGGCTCTAAAGAAGTTCAGAGGAGAGTTTGCGAGTTAGATGCAGTCTTCACATTTATTGGTATTTAATTCTCCTTTGTGTGTCTGCTAACATAGTTTTCCCTCTAGTATCCACTGCTGACTGGACAGATACAGATGTATCTTCATGTATATCAAGGCACAATTTACAAAGCAGATAGCTGTGCCATAGTGTATCTAAGCTGCAGGGTTCCACTGTTCCTATCAGGACAGGCAGGATGAGTGTCCCCAAACTCGCCAGGACAGCGACACTGTGCACAAAGGCCCCTGCAGCAACTAGGATCTACACACTGTGCTACGGGGAAGAAAGATACGGATCTTGGTGCCGATCATCAGCAGCAGCTGCCTACGGGTTTGAGGTTTTTCTGCACGCACACAAACGAAAGGACATCAGCTCTACTAATGAGCAGAATATTGGAATCTTTAATGTAGAAGGTAACTGTCTTTTGTTTTAATCTACAACTGAAAACAGCTCAGTCACGACCACTGGAGAAGGGCAGAAGAGGAGTCTCAATCAGTGGAATAAATCCAAGCAACAAAGGTTACTTCTACAAAACACAAAGGAGGGAAAAAGAACAACCAAAACCACTGTAACATTAGTCTGTGTTTACAGTTGAATAGTGAAGTTTTCATCACTTTCCAAAGAACTATCTTGAGAGAAAGAAAACTGTAAAAAATCACCTTTATTTTCAAAATAAAATGACCTGTCCTTCACTTGGTGAGCAGGATTGACAGCGGCTGCAGGAGAACACAAGGCAGAGATACCATTATGGATAATGGTAATTAAAATTAAAGTGCCGAGTAGCAAACTGCTTGTCCTGATCAAAGCAATCAAAGGAGCGGTAGTAAACAGGAGGAAACAATACCAATCCACATGACCAGGCAGTATTTCAGAAGGAAGGAATCTTTCTTTCATAGCGGTGCAAATACAGAGTTAAAAGCCAAGGAATCTCGGAGCTGTGCACATCACACGCACTGAAGATGAAATAATTCCTTTGTGGTCAGACTACCGCAAAACGTAAAGGAAAAATGATATGGTTGCTTGCCAAGAAGAAAAGGAAGGGGGGCAGGAAATGGCTTGAAATTCCACCCAAAGCCTATTGAAGGAATGACAAGATAAAGGCTTAAGCAGTAACAAGTGGCTTTTCACCTCTAGCTCACTTGGATTCGTGTCTGTCACAACCTAATAAGGGCCAGAGTACGCCCTTGGAAACGGGGGGCTCTGCTTCTCACCAGGAGGGCATCCATACTATAAAACACAACCGCAAGTGGCACTGACACAGCAGCAGCTTCCTGGCGGCCAGTGACCACGAGACTGCACCATGGTCGGGTCTCAGCTACTCAGTAAAGCCCCAGGGCAAAGCTCAGTCATTTTCTTGGCCTCTGCCCGCACGTGCAGCAGAGAATATGGAAATCCTCCCTTCTAACCTCGCAGGTCCAGCTGGAGACAGCTGAGCGGTGCTGCAAACTCACCCTGTGCCTGAAGGATACCAGCAGTGCTGGTAGAGAGCTGTCATTCTGCAACCTGTCACTGGCATTAAAGTCACCCAACAATAAACAACATTTCAAAACCGAGAAGTTCATAATGCACCAAATATTTTAAGCCAGAGCACATAAGAAACTCCCCAGAACTCCTGCCAAAACAGGCAGAGATGGGTCTTCTCAGCCTATATCTGCTTTATTAGAGTTCCCAAAAAGGAAACTTTATGTTTAGAAAAGTTAGCAAAGCACCATCTGGAAACAGATCTCTGGTGGGATGCCCCCTACCACCACAGTCTTTCTCTCAAACTAGGAAACTATTAACTTAAACTATAAAAGTCCCACTACAAGGGAATAAATTAAGGAAATGAAGACTAAAATTATCAAGGAACATAACATTTGGAAGGAAGAATAACAGGTCTAGCTGAATCTAGCCCAAATATTTAGAAGAAATAAAAAGATCAAAAGATTTTAGAGAGATTTTGAAAAATGAAGCACAATAAACATCCTGCACTTGCAGGCAAATAACAGAAGCTGCATGTAGAATCATGCCTCAAAGATTAACGTTTCTTGTGGCAGCTTTAGATACTTCAGTCCATTAAATTCTACCAGGCAGCCAAGTTGTCTAGGGAGACAAGTTGTGCGACATATTTTCTGAGGTGCTACAACCTTGAGAAATACAGTGTGAAGCCCCTAAAAGCCAGGCCCCAGCTGATAAAGCAAAACACCCAAGAGCACTAAGAACATAACCCATTTCAGAGCGTGGTGGTTACTTTTGACAGCTGCAGCACGGCATTAGAACAGCAATGCTGGGTCAAAAGGTGCTCAGTTGCAGGTTATATCACATCCAGGAAACAGCTTAATCCAGACATTTGGCTTTACATTCTAGTGAAGAAACAGCTCGGCTGCATGTGCCTGCTTGCCCCATTGCAGCCTGCCCCAGCTGCAGCACCAGAGCCTTCCAGTGAAGGTAAGTGTGACAAGAACTCCTCCTCTGCACAAGGAACAGCTTTCCTTCCATCTAAGTCTTACAGGATGGATCTGAACTCTGCTTTGGCACCACCTACTTAATGCAGCTGTGGGGCACCCAGCCCAGCCCAGCGAGGCAGTTGCTGGCAGCTTCTGCAGCTAAGGAAGGAGAGTAACAAAATGTTTTGTCTGCACTGCTGGACTCCAGTGTTGACTCTCCCTCAAGTTCTGCTAGTCATGTTTCCAGTGCTCCTGAATCCAGTTATTTCACATCTGCTACCTTCCACCTGAGGCAGCACTAAAATACCTTTCCTTTGACACTAGCAAGTATTTTTGCTCCTGCTGGTTTACAGAGAAAGACCTCCTAGCTGGCTGGAGGGGATCAGCACCAGAGGAAACAGAGCAGCCAAGATCACTTCTTCACAGACAGCTTGACGGTACCTGGGACTCTGATATGAAGGGGACAAGTGGATTTTTAGGGGGAAAAAGACAATATTCATGAAGCCAAGCAGCCTTAGAACTTGGCTGTCTGGCAATAATTGTTTACCAAGTTTGATTATTCTCACAGGTATTAAGTAGTTGCTAGGTACCCAGGCAGTAATTTCATAAGAATGTTCTTAAAAGAATAACAAGACTTCTGCCTTCCATGACAATTCTGATCTCCCTTTCGTGGGGCTACCAAACAAATGGGCCGAGTGGGGCGGCTTCTTCTGCCACCAAAGCAGCAACACTCTCATCACCTGTGCAGCTGGAAGGAATAAACAAGGAGGCTTGTGCCAAGGGTTCTCCTGAGCCAGCCAAGGGAACTTCTCAACTATGAGAACTTCTCAAAAGCTTCTTAAAGCTTCTCAAAGTACTTCAACCAACATCGTCTTTTAATTAGCAACTGCAAAATAGACTTAAGATGGAAGATTAATCCTAACAAAAGCCTTACAACCACGGCAAAGCAGAAATATGATGCATCCCGACACACAGCAAGTCAGGACGAAGACTAGATTTAAATCAGGATTGACAGAGGAATTCTAGCAAATCCTGTATCACTGCTTTAAAACTTCACAGCCTACAGCCATCCTCTCCATTCCTCATCCAGAGATTATTCTTCTACCAAAATCTCCATGAAGAAGTGTGTCTCCATACCAGGGCCATACCAGTTTAAGTCAGAAATGATGTGTGTTTGTGCCCTGAAGCCAAACATACATTGCTAAAGCTATGGGTAAGTTCTCCTCTTCAGAATCTAATGAAGTATTCCACACAACAGAGGAAGATCCAGTCAAGGATTTCAGAAAATTGGTAGAAACAAAACAAAACAAAAAAACATAATAAAAAAAAAAGTGCATGGAACCCAGTGAATGTAGTTGAGAATGCTAAAGGAACTGATTGAGACCATTGCAAAGTTACTCTTTGGTACCTTAACGGTCACAGCAATCATAGGAGATCCTTGATGACCAAAAAAAGGCAAATGTCACATTTAAATTCAAGGAGGTCAAGGTAACAAGGAGGTAACTGAGAACAGTAAGCATGGATCCAGCAAGGCAAATCATGGTTAGCCAAGCTAAATGAAAGGTCTCTTTGCAGAAAAAATGCTGGAGAACTCATGGGCAAAGGCCCCAATGCGAGCCAGCAGCGCGCCCTGGAAGTGCCGAAAGCTCACAGCACATCGGGGCCAGTAAGAGCATGGAAAGGATTGCTCCCCTCTGCTTGGGGCTTCTGAGACTCAATCTGGAGAAGCAGCTCTGGTTTTGAGCTTCCCAGGACAAGGGGGATATGGCTGACTGACCTAATTGGACCATGTTCAGCAGACGCCACCACGACGCTGGAGGCTGCAGCACGCACACCGTGAAGGGAGGTTTAAGCAGCCAACTGTGTTCAGCCTGTAGAAGAACAACTGAACTTACGTCTTCAACTATGTAGTAAATAGAGACAAAGCTACTTGCAGAGAGCTAAACTCTTCTCTGAAGAGCACAGCAAAAGGACTAGAGGGAATGGATAATAACTACGACAAGAAAAGTTCTATTCAGACATAAGGAGAAAATTCTATACAACAAGGTGGTCAAAGACTGAAATAGGTGCCCATGGAGGCTGTAAAACCTCTATTCTTGGAGATATTCAAACCTTGACTGGAAATGACCTTAGGCAACCTAATTAACTTCAAAGTTGGCCCTGCTTTCAGGAGGGAATTGGACCAGATGACCTCCAAAAGTTCTATTATTCAATGATTCTAACTGAGGCACAGAGGCAATAAATTACTTGAATTCTGCCTGTTTTCTTGATCCTGTTAACCCTGGGCTTGAAACTCAGCATTTCTGGGCTATTCATTCTATCCCCTAACTGCTGAGCAATTACCATGTGGTATATTAGGGTTAGGTAGGCTTTGGTTAAGCAGGTTTTCTGCCTTTCTGCACAAGTTAAATTATAAGTTAAAAAAATGCAGTGCTGCGCTCAAATTGGCATCACAGGCTAATCAAAACATGCAGAGTCTAAGTCTGCTACCATGTCTGTTACTACTGTGCCTAATGTTTAAAAAAGAAAAAAAATCAATTTTCTCATTACTCCCTAATGCATCACTTGCTGCCAGTCTCAGTCCAGCTCCTAGTCACATCCCCAAAACTTCAAAATAGATGTTCAATAGCTTTTTCCACAAAGATACTAAGACAGAATGGCTGGAGAGCCTGAACTAGTCCTCTTTAGGACATCCTAGCTTTCAGTCTTCCTCCAGCAACAAGCTAAGCCATAAACACAGACTCCCAAGTAGTCACTTCTAGATTTTTATGAGCTCTTATCTTCTCTTTATTATTATTAATGCAGTGTCTGAGTCAAGCACATACAATACCAGCATAGTAATAGCCTCAAATTATAGGTCCCTTTGCAAATCAATTCATACCAACACATTTTCTCATCTAAGACATTTAAACGTTTGCAGTCTCTTGCATATGGAACAGCAGCTGAGATCCCCAGGGAACAACCCCAACTGCTTTCACTTTCTGGAGTGAAACACAGACAAGAGGTAAACAAAAATAGTATTATCCATTTGAAGCATGAGGCAGCATTATATTCAAGAGTCTGTAATTATAATGGGAATCAGATAAGGCTAATAAGAAATTAGATTAACCGGAGACAAGACAAAGCACAAGAACTCCTCTCTACCTCTCTCTCTAACTTGGTGGATGATTCACTCCGTGTCTACAATAGTAGCCAGGTCAAGGAGAAAGTCTGCTCTCCAACCTGGCTCCTTCTTTCATTATTGCTGTAATAAAAAACACTCTGAAAACCCCTTGCCTGAGACTATGAACAAGCAATTGGAAAGTATGGATCTGAGATAGAATTGAATTCCACACAGCTACGACACTCCCTGTCAGTCCCAGCTTGTATTATAGCAGAGGGTCAACCAAATCCAGGTGCATGGCTTAGCAGAACTGTCAAATTTTGCAAGATTTGTATCACTGCATTCCTTTACTGGTGTAATGAATGATGTAAAGGATGTAAAGTAGTACTGATGTACTACTTGAGAAAGACAGTCCTCCCAAGTGCACCCCCCGCTGTTCCATGCTGTCCACAAATGTGATGAGCAGGCTGCCTGCTCCTCTGGCACATGGAGCTAGATACCAGACCACTGGAACTGGCCTCCTGGAAGTGTACAAACCTTTAACAACCAGATTTTCATTAATCTGGAAGTCCATCCCCCTAGATCATAATGTGACAGTCTGGAATCAAATATGCTGTAGGAGACTGCATCAAAAGTCTTGTTAAATACAACGTACTCGATACCCATTGCTTTCCTCTCATCCACAGTCATGTCATGTCTGAGAATTCACAGTCAGAACAAACAATGTTTCTAAATGAGAAATAATGTCAGATGAAGTTTCACGGAGTATTAAAGCAGGTACTGATCCTACTACATTTCCATTTCAGACAATGGGACCTGAAAATATTCAGTGCCTTGGAGAACCCAACCTCCACAACTATTAGAAACACGGCAACAGGAATGGAAATGTGTGTGTGTACACACATGTGAACTGGCAAAATACACAATATTCTAATGCTTAAGTGGAAGGTATTCGGAGAAGGAGACCAACTGACCCACCCACAAGTCACAGGAGATGGGAAATACAGTT
The DNA here is from genome assembly GCA_013389825.1 of Crypturellus undulatus. Taxonomy (NCBI): domain Eukaryota; kingdom Metazoa; phylum Chordata; class Aves; order Tinamiformes; family Tinamidae; genus Crypturellus; species Crypturellus undulatus. The sequence goes on along the minus strand of VWPW01084859.1, from coordinate 297,405 downwards.
TCCAAGGATGATGCAGCAAGAAACAAAGATCAATGAGGTTTGGCTTGTATGTCAACTTCTAGTCAGCAGCTGTGATGTTATTCTACAGTAGTACAAGAAGAAATCTGTCCACAAATACAAGAATAGCCAGGGTGCCTACACTGCCGAATCAAAGCTTAATAAGTTGTCTCCAGCTGAGAGCAACAGCTGATGCTTAGAGTCTAAAAACAGGGAAGTATAAAATGTTGCTGCCTTGAATACTCTCCCAGCCTACAGGAATTTGCAGCTTAGAGGATTCCAGAACTAGAAAATTTAAAAGCTGCTAAATGACTTTGTTTCACTGAGCTTAACATTCAGACATTTTTCATTTACAAATGCGACCATAAGCTCCAGGGACACACTGCATGAAAATGAAAATCTTGTTTGCAGCCTACCTCTTAATAACTTCATTTGTTGTCCCTGAGTTTTTGCTCCATGAAAGGGCAAATAATTTCTATTTATCCCCTCATGCAGTGTCAGACTTCAGAGAACTCTAATGCATGATTCTTAAGTGTGGAAAAAAGCAACCGAAGTCACAGTCTGTTTAGCTGTTTCTCAAAGGGAAGTAGTTCCATACTTCTGGATCATCTCCGTTGCTGTTCCAGATGCAATCTCTAGTTCTGCTGAACTAGGATCAGAATAGCTCACCATACTAAAGATGAACTTACGGATTTTCAGAGTGTCACAGAGAAGACATATTTTCTTTCTTGATACTTTTCCTAATAATTCTTAACATTCAAGTTTTCTTTCATGCCTACTACTGACCAAGTGAGATGATGGTTTGCACGAAGTCACCTGTGATAAGTTCAGGATCTCTTTCTAAAAACACTAGTTCAGAAACCAATAGGGTATGTATAAGGCTCACTCACATCACCCCATCTGCCTCACCTTATATTTATTTACATTTCATTTCAGCTACAAATCTTTTCCCTCAGTCTCTCAATGTCGCAAGGTCTGTCTACAGCTCCCTGCAGCTGGCATTCACGTCTGTGATCTCTAAATAACTTCATCAACAAGTGTCCTCACCTCTTTGTGTGCCTCCTTTCCTATGTCATCTGTGAACACAGGGCAGCATGCTAGAGACAGAGCGCCAGCAGCCAAAGGGCTTCCTTGGGATTTCTTCCAAGCCCCTTGCTCGGGAGCAGAGACGCTCCTCGGCACGCCGAGCCAGCCACACTTTGCAGGCCCATTGGGAGCAGCAACTCCTAGCAGCTTGACATGGTGCTTCACAGGGGAAAGACACAGTCCAACTGAAAAATAAAATAACTGCATGGTACTGCCACAGATGCATAGTTCCGTGGCTTTTCTCTTTTTTTTTTTTTAATGTATAAAAAGAAATACAAAGTTTTTGTGGTAACTGATACCAAAAATCATTCTTAAGGACTGTAAATTACTATAATCATTAGGTTTTACTATCCCAGGTTTCTCAGTAGAGGAATGCTTTGGAAATGAAAGAGTTAAAAGGGAATGTTTGGGGGCAGCCGGCAGCAGCATGGATTAAGCAGACTTTTCTGGAAGAGAGACTGTGAATGGTTCCCCTTCAAAACGGCAAAGTTAGGTCAACTACTGATGAATAAAACTCTGCAAAGGGAAGGTGCATCCTGGCTGCAGGTGCTGGCAGGGACTGAGCGCACAGAGCCACCACGGTGACCTCCGGCTGGGTCAGGCCAGGCCACGGGGGTGACTGTGTTACCCCTTTTTCCCCCGATTTTCTCACATTTGAGATCCCAGCAAATCTGAACAGCCTGGGAAACACTTGTAGGCCTGGGGATTTAAGCCAGAGCAGCCTAGCAGAGAGCACGCACCTATCGCTGGCAGCATTACTGCTACTCGAGGAAGAAAGTCCCTTCCATAATAACTATTTTACAGCACACCAGCTGGGCTTTCTGTAGCATTGCACCATCCAGATGAATCACAAAACCAAGGGTGAACATGTTATTTTCATATCTATCCCCCTCCCACCCAAGGTCATATTGACACACAGACTCCATGACAAAATGAATGCTAGAGAATCCTCAAAATACCTGCCTTGAATATACACATATTATGAAGTGTCCTTTAAATTGTGCCCTGAAGCAGAGGCTGATTGGCTGCCAGTGATGCCAGCCATCCCTCAGGAAGGCTGGCTGGAAGGTGCGCTGCTCCTGCCCTCCCGCAGGTAGCCGAGCGCCCGGCGCCCGCGAAGCACCTGCCCCCCAGACAGGGACTCGCTGGGCTGCTCTCACTAGGGCTTAAGGAAGCTCCTCGTGCGAGAGGCCTTCCTGAAAGGAACAGTAAGTCCCTGTCAGTGTGGCGGCACGGATACACCTACACAATTCATCTGGTCTTAGCTGGCAGCTATGGTGTCACCGCTCGAGCCGCAGGCGAGGAGGATGGTGCCCTTGTCAAAGAGGAACTTGACCTTCAGCCCTGATCAACTCAAGTTTTAAAGTGAGCAACGTATTTGTGAAAAGCTCTAACAAAACACAGATCCACAGTTTTCAGAAACTCAGAGACTAGTTCCAGAAATATCAATTCAGCCTTTAAAACATACCATTTTGGCACAAGCTGCTCAAGCAGTAAAATATGTTAACTCTTTCCACGCTCACCGATTGCTAGACAAGGAGTACTAGTTTACGAGTTCAGAAGATGAGTAGGTAGCTTTGACAAGCTGAGCATTATATGTAGACAAGGGTTTGTTGTGTAAAAACACTAATGCCTGTATATGATGCTTAACCACCAGCAACCAATATTTATTTTGCTTCTTTTTGTGCAAGCAGCTCTGGGAGCTGGCTTAGCTTCAAAAGTAATGAGGTAGATAGCATGCAGCATAGTAGTAAGTCTTACACACAAACTGGAAAATACTCCGAATTTGATCATACTATTCTAAGCAGTTTTACTGCCAAATGTGGGCTTATTTATATACAGCAGCCTACTTAATAGCTTGCATTCATATTTCCAAAGCAAGCACAGAGGCAGACCACACAGAAATATGGAAATGTTGCCTGATTCACTGCATAAAACTGTATTTACTTTTCAAAAACTTGCCTAAGGTTTATGAACATGCAATAGAAATAAAACTGCAAACTACATGGCTAGACTATGGAGCTACTAATATGGCATGCTATTCACTGCATTGTTCAATGCTGTGTCACCCGTATACGAGAGAAAGCAGTGGACTACCATCTAATATTCTATGTTGTGCTTCTCTTTTCAGTTTTACATTAATGGCAGAAACGCTAAAATCGGTCAAAGGGGAAAAAAAACACAAGCTCTGTGTCTAGAAACCTCCTGTTTTCCTCGATTACTCCTAAAGGATCCCTTTACTGCTGAACCTCAGCACATACCATCAAATATTTCAAGTGGAACAAATTCATTAACTTGTAAACACTACTTAACTAACTGAAAGCCAGCGACAGAAAGGCAGAGCACTGTTAAATCAACTTCAAGCAGGCACTGCACTTCATGTGTTAATACTTGCCATCTGCTCGCGGTGCATTTTTTTACCTCAAGAAAAAAAAAGTGACTGCTGAGTAAAGGCACTTCAAAAAAATGAAAGAGGAGAAACCTGGCCTCACTCAGCCATAAACCCAGGGTTTATTTTTTACACACAGACGCACACACATACAACTACAGAACAGAACCTCAGTAAAACAGCCTTTTGAGCCCTTGCTGCTTTGTAATAGCTGCACTAGGAAATTTAAAAGATAAAGGAAAGTGCCTGTGCACGTTTGGTACTCCAGACAGCAAGAAATTTGCCTCAGGGAGAAAGGCAGTGTAAAGAAGAGGGGGAAGGGCTGGGAGACGTGAGCACCAGGGAGTGCAGCAGGAGCGCGGGGCGGCGCGACGGCTCCTGAGGCTGCAGCCAGCAGAGCCCCTTCCTGCAGCCCCTCCGCTGCATCCCAGCACCTTTTACCCCCAAAGCCTGGCCTGCGACTGGAGGATGCTAAGACATTGTGATGCCAGGCTTTGTTTTAGTCCTGGCTGAAGTTATATTTCATTTAACGTCCAGTATGTTTCCAGTAATGTTCCTAAAAAGCACTCGAGTCTTTTAGTGATGCAAGCAGAAAGACATTTGCTGTGAAAGTGAGGTCACCAAGGAAGAAATATTTCCTAAGTTATCTGCCAAAATGTTCTGATTAGTTGGTGCCAGTAAAAAATAAAAAAAATCCTCAGACTTGCTTTTGTGTCTTTTAAAATCGGTGTATTTTTAATGGGTACTTACAACGAAAGCATCTAAATGAACTGGGTGGCCTGACATTTACCATTAGTGTGCCAGATGCAGTGAACAGCAGCAGGACAATAGCTGACAGTCTTGATCTACAAGTGCAAATTCAGCTGCAGGTTTCCCTAGAGAGGCTGTCAGGAAAAGAAGCAGATGTGGTGACGGTCTGTGAGGTGGAGTCCTATTCATTGGAAATGGGACAAAACCTTTCATCAGAGTCACTGCACAGGAGCCATGCGGGAACCCTGGCTCCAGCACCTGCCCCTACTGAAATCAAGCCAGTGCACGAAATATGAAGCTCTCTTCTGTTTGAAGATCCGTTCCATCCATCTCCCATCACTAGTTCCCAGAAATATTTTACTTTCCTACAATATAGCTTCATTTCTTTGAACATCTTTTAAGTATATTCCCAATATTACCTAACAGGATTAGCATTTGGTAAAATGTTATTAACTGATGGAGTCCTATTCCTGATGACTGAACTATTAAAAACAAACAAACCACTCCGGACATAGCCAGGGTGAACAAATGTCGGTCTATGCTACGCTCTACTAGAAAAACACAGGAACAGGATAGTATTCATCCACAAATACTTAAACACAAGAAATTCTTTACAGTGCAAAAAACCTATCTGGGCCCAGATCCCTTCTGCTTAAAACTCACGCTGTCTTAACTCCACACTAGAACCATCTTTCCACTGCACAAAGCAGCAGCCCAGGTGTTTCTTGAATTCGCTTAGTATTTCCAATCCTTCAGTCATTCTCACTTTAATGAAATCCATCTGTTTAAGTATTACTGTCCTTAGTTCCTTACTTACTGCCCTTTTCCTGAGATTTGCATTCATTTTCTGAATAACCTGCTCTGTACTAAAAAGAAACCCCACAACTTTTATTAGTCTCTTTCCTAATTTTGAAAACTACAGTGAAATTGATTTTTACTTTGGACAGTTTTGATGCTGGAAAAGAAGATAGGTGTTTCTCCTATTACAGCACTGACATTTCTGTTTTCCGAAGTATATTGGACCAAGAATACCCCTTGTGCAAATACCCACTTAAGAGCTACTTGAAGAATGCTTTTGACAGGCTGCATATGTTAAACTGAAGGCTCAGGGCAAGGACTGCTTACATGAGGACAGCTGCAGTGATTTTCAACCTCAGTTGAATTTCCTGCTGCTTCCTCTAGTGCTCCTGCCCAGTGGAGGAAGAACTGCTAGACTGCCCTAGCTCAGACCCCACCATATTAAAGAAAACTAAGCTTGGTTTAATTTTACTTTAACACACCAATTAGCAGTGCTTCAAGAACAGCTTCAAAACCCAGGCTGTAATCTTCATGAGAGGAGCTGGGTATCCATTTCACCCATGGGACTTCTAGTATGCCTATTTCTCATTACTGCCCTGTAATATGGTATTTAGAATAAATGCATTTACATTTATGCGTGTTCCTGGATGAGTACAGCTCTTTAAAAAAGAAGTCCTCAAAAAATCTACGCTAAGAAAGCGGGAACAAACACAAAGACAAGAGCAGACACTCAGGCAAATGAGTCAGAGCAGACAATTCAGATCCAAAAGATGACTCCTATATGTAACAGTTTCACGGATGGAAAGGCCGGCGGCACTGAACCTCAACCAAGAGTTTCAGAAGGTGGTGGGTGTCCAAGCAGGAACACCCGAGCGGGGAGGCAGTGGGATGTGAGTGATGCTGGGGGAGGGCGGGCAGGAAGGTAGTAATGAACTCCAGCAGCAGACCCGCCACGGGGCCACAGGAGAATTCCAGCTTTACCAGGAGCAAGGAAGCAGAATTCGCATTTTTCAGAAGAAAAACTGCCTGTGCAAGAATTCAAATATCTTCTAATTGGTTTTGCTTAACCCAGACAATTTGGAAAACAGGCAATTTAGTAAAACCACCGATATTTTTGTTGGTTTTGTTTGTTTAAGAATGATTTGCAAATTAAATACTAAGGTGTGTTCTTTTTGAGGGAAAGGTAAAATTTATTGTAAGGTTTCCCAGTACCCAGTCTCTACGTTATGTTTATTAAAAGGGAAAAAAGACCAAATTTCTCCAATATCAGACTACATCTTTACCCTCTAACTTGCATACAAATTACCTCAATTACTTTAATGAAAACGAAGATTCAGATTGATTTCACAAACAGCACATTTTGGTAACTGCTTTTGTGTAGACAGCTATTAGCACTTGTGGCTAACTTTATTTGAAAATATTTATGCAGGATCAAGATCTTTTTTCTTCCCAGATGCCTTTCATATTTCAGTCATCTTACTCTATGAAAATACTTCCAAAGCAGTCATAAAAATAACCTGATTTATAGTGAAGGGCACTCCTGTTTAAATTTAGAATAATCTGAAGATCCACAAAATACAACATGTTCTGTGTTGTAAAAGCCAAATCAGATTAGAAATTCCTTCCCAACATTTCCTCATGCCAGCTTCACTCAAACTTCAGAATCAAAATTACCCTGCACAGAATGTTTGGAGCAAGGATTTTTCTATTTAAACCTTTCCTCGCTCATGGTATTTCCTTGGATCTTATACGAGTTTATTTATCCAGTTATGAGATGTATGTACACTCATCAGTTTCTGAAAAGTCATGTCTTTACTGTAATACTTTAAAAAAGGACTTCAGGTGAAAAGCCCAATATACTGTGTAATGATACTTCAAAAGTCTCATGGAGAGAAAGTCTGCTATGCTGTAGGTTTGTGGTACAACCCTGAGAGAGTCATTTTATTTCTGTATGCCTCAAGTCCCCATCAGCATGTATTTCCTTTTGCTCACTCTTTACTTGCCTGGAAAGAAACACCCAGAAAGCTGTTAGAGCCTGGAACTATTGCCAATCATGCACTTGAAGATTAGCACCCTGATCTCAGTTAATCCACCTAGGCCCTGCCACAAATTTTAAAAAAGTAAAATGTCTGGAAATAGAAAATCAGTTAAAAGGCGCTTTTTTGATGCAGAATTAAGAATATGCACAAAATAAACACGTAAAATATTGCTTCTGTCAGAGACCACAATTTCTGCAGACATTCCTCTGACGAGACGCTATTACTAAAGTGCATATGATATGGTTACAGCAATAAGGAGGAGCATACCACGCTGTGGAGACAATAATCCACAGAAATATGGTAAAACAAAATCCTAACAAGTTCACCACAGCCAGGGCTAGCAATAACATAATCTCTCAAAGGACTACAATCCATCTGAAACGTTTAACTCCAGCATTATGTAATTCACAGTACATTTCTGCATCTCAGCTTTGTGTTTAAAATTTAGCTAAAACATAAATCGGGGAAGGAGGTATAACCCAGGAAATCCTGAAACAGAGAAAACAGACATCCTTCTCTAGCAAAGCAGAAGAGTTTAATTATTCTGAGAAAACATGTGGCTAATATCTCTTACCAGCAGAGGTCTAACACACCTCTAACAAAGAAACTGGATGTAATGAGAAAAATCTGCTAAGAAATGGACTCGGCGATCCCTTTCACGACATACTGCTCTGCTGGCCCTAGGATACTCAGGCTACAGTCACAGCAGCCAAGTTTTTGCTTTTTCTTTTTATTAGTTCGGAGATTTTTTAAGAATCTAGGGCAGCTCATCACAGGTTTATGCACAGAGGATTGAACCACTAGGACGAGGAGCAGTGCTAGCATTTCACACCCGTTGTTTTGCCGTGACGAGCACACGCAGCCTGTTTAACAACGGATATAATGGCATGGAGCCACATATGAAAGACAGAAATGTAAGCCCCTAGACAAACAGAAAATGTGATACAACTCAAGATATCTTTATTGCCCCAGTAAACAGGCCAGTGCAGATCTGAAATTTATAACATGCAAATGCTTGAATCAATAGTGCAAAGCCCTAACATTCCTTACAGCAGCAGCCAAAGAAACAATAAAAAAAGAGGGTGAAGAGACATTTCCCTCTTACTTTCACTGCAGCAGCTAATCCCTTTTCTGCAGCTAATTCACTTTATCTCTGCACAGAGCAATGTTATATAAAACATTTCTAAAGCAAGATTTTTTTTCTGCCTTTCAGGATCCAGCATCAAAGCCTCGTAAGCCATGTACTGCAGAATATATTTAAAGCTCAACAATACCAACCAATAGTCACTGAAACTAAACTGGGAGGGAGGAGCTGTCTGTGCAGAGGCTGCGTTTCTTTCAGGCCCACATCATATTAGCTTACAGAAAGGCAGTATTTTGCAAGTCCTTATATCCATAGTTAGAAGCTTTCCTCAGTGAGGTGCAATTATAGTCTAAAAGCAACTTGACAGAAAGGAGAGGAGAGCACTTATGTAGGCAAGTTTTCTGACAAATCTTTTTTTTTTTTTTTTCCCTAACAGCTTCTATTTATTCATTCAATTTCAGTATTGGAATTTTACAGCAGAAATTGGCGCAGTCCCTTTCAAAACAGAAAGGGCTTTAGTCTCTCCAGCGAGGAGTCAGAAGCCAATTGTAGTGTCGATTGAAAAGAATTTGGGCTGTAGCTTTAACTTGCTTGTTGCATCTGAGCTAGAGGATTTTCTTCTTTTCGGCTACCACGTCAGCATTAATGGTTCAGGTAAAAGCTGATGTCCCACCTCAGTGGCACCTGCATAGTCCATGAGACACTTTGAACCAGCCACTCTCTGCCAAGGAGCCCGCTGCCCATTTCCCAGTGTTGTCTTTCTGAACACAGAACAGAACCACTTTGATCCTCCCAAGCAGCTCACGGCTAAGCCCACACGGGAAGGGGGCAGAGCTTCGGGCACAGCAGGCAACATCCCCTCAGCCCAACAGAGAAGCTGACTCAGCCTCTTTTCTACTAAATCTGAGTATTTAGGTACGTGTCAGATTTTTTAAATTTGCACTAAGATTAACAACGTGTACTCATATACAGCACTTGAAAATTAATCTTAAATATGAACATAGTAAGTCCCTGGTTTTGAAACTCTCTGCTCTATTTTCCCTTCTCTCATCCTCCCCACCTGGTATGCTTTAGAAATAATTTAATAAATATTTATTTTCTTCCTAGGCTGTCAGAAAAAATCTCATAGCATTCTGGAAACACCAGATATCATCCCGTGAAGCAAAACTGTACGCAAGGAAGTAGTATGACGCATATGAGACATGATGCACATTGTCAGAGGCAGTAACAGAAATCCCAACATCTGCTTCTTGGGAGTCTTTAAGTAATAAAATCAGTAATACATGGTAACTAGTGAAGCTGAAACACACATCAAGTTATATCTGAAAGATGATCTGCAAAAATTAAAGCATGAGGTCTCAATATGGGAGAAATTACTTATTCCAATGCTTTATTATTCCTTTTCTAAGTTTATTTATAAATAGCCAGAGCTGCCTTATGCATTTAAGCAAAACCTTAACAACTTCTCTCAGAAAACAAAACAAAACACTACTATCAATGGAGACTGCAACCATAAGTCTAAGCCCACTGCCATACCATAAGAATTTTAAAGTACAGGTCTCTCTTCTAGAGATTTAGTCTCTGTAACTCTGCAGTAACTTTTGCTTACCAGTGAGCTCAGATGAACTAATAAAGTAACACAGAGAATGCCATTAGTTTCACATTTGTCGTTAATAAAAATCAGAACTATTTTTTCTGTGCACATGACAAATATTGCTGAATGCTACGGCTCTTTTCCATTTCTGTATTTTCTCAGTACCATATCTATTCCATCAAATGCTAAGTCCAGCTTTGACCTACAGAGAAAAAGGGATAATTTTTGTACCATATCCCTAGCAGTAGTACTGCAGCTTCAAATCCCTGCAGCACTGTGTTAGCAGCCCAGTAACTAATCGAATCACATAGCAGAGAATATTCACAGTATCACCAATTTCTGCTATTCAGGAAGCACACTGCTCGTTTGAAAATAAAAACCTCCTTAAAACATAACATATGTGAACTTTTTCTTCATACCTTTGATATAACATTCTTTGGAGGTTAAAAATTTAGAAGTCTTTCCTTGCAACTATGTAAGGGTTAGAATTTACTCTAAAAATAAATATTTGCCAAGATGCTCAGATAATGGCTTTAAGGGCTGAGGCTTTGTGAAATATATAAATATTAAATACTAAGTATAATAAATACCATGAGATGCATGGCAAAATAGGAAGAGTTGGTGGTGACACTCAGTTTTGTTCCATTGGAAATGGCAGCGCTGATTTTTTTCTTTTCTAAACTCCACATGCTCAAGTTTTCTAAATTAGATTTCCTGTCCTTTCTCCGGGTCTGTTGAACCCTGTTCACTCAGAGCACAGATGACATCTTTGGATAAAAGATTTGAAATGTATGAAAAAAGAACAGTTTCTCCCATACAAAGCCCAAGCTTTAGAAAAGAAAAGCTTTTCTTCCACAGAACTTCAAACTTCACAGGAGAAAGTATTTCCTCTGTTCTGTTCCCTCAGGGGGTGTTATATTCTGTAACCTGTCACACTTATACAGTCATATATGTTTGTAATTTATATTTAGCATAAGGTCATTTGCAGTTGTCTGCAGGATGCGTCTGATAAATTAAGGAATGTAGAACTACTGACAATCCCAGAAGGAAAGAAGAAAAAAAAAGAGAGAAAAAAAAAAAGGGAAAAGAAGGAGACTTAAGTGTCCAGTTCAAAGATGATGGAAATTTCAAAGCATTCTTAGCATATTTTTTAAAAAAATGCATGAAACAGTTTCCAAACTATATGTGTAAAATAGAATGTTTTGAATACAGGCCCTGCGCCCTGCAACTTTCCCCCACACACATGCACGGACACAAAGTGAAATAGCCTTAACTTGGACAGCTATGTGAGCATGAGGCACCCTGAGGATACACACATCTATGACTGAAATAACAAGCAGTACAACAGGACACTGTAAAAGCCTCCTATACTCCCAGCTTGGAACACACAAACTGTTTTGGTGATTCTGAAAATTCAGTTCATTTTCAATTTTTCACACGAGTCGCAACAGATTATTATGTTGGTGGTTAGGAGAGAAAAAATAAAGAAGTCATTTCTGTATTTGCTCACTCAAAGAAAAGGTTATAATGGAATTTTACAAAAAATCAAGAGAATAGGAGCTTCAGCACAAATGCCCATCTTGTAGCTGCAAATCATACACACTTCCAGAAAGCAAACACTATTTCATATTACGATACAAAAGTTCCAGATTCTGTTTCCAAACATTCCACACGTTTCCTGCTTAACTTTTTGAAATTCTTTAATTCCATATGCTTAGTACCTTGTTCATATGGCACAAACCTGTACTGTTGCAGGAACACTTTGTAAGAGTTTCAAATGTTGTGATGGAGTCTCCATGTTCTCATGTGCTAACAGTAACCGGCATGAAGTAAGAAGTTCTCTCAAATTTCCAAATTTCTTGTCTGGCAAAACCTTAATTTCTTTTCAGACCACCTCTGAATACTCCTAAGACAGAACAAGAATTCAGAGTGAATTCTGATTACTCATGATTCTTCCACAGATTTGACACCTTTCTCAGTTTCTCTACATCAGAAGTCTGTATGAAACAATTTCTTGAATACTCCAAAAATACAGACAAAAAGCATAAGCATTACAGGATTTTGTTGTGCCCTGAAATACAACGGCAAAACAATGAGAATTAAATTTTCCTTGCATTTAAAACACAATGTATGTTTACAATTGAAAGGATAAAAATCTTAGGTGAAATACATGCACAGACAGTTTCTGCTCAGAGGGGAACTCTTAGACTTTCATACGCAGTCTGACAGCCCAGAAAACTATAGAGCGAAGATGCACAAGTCGGATTGTGTCGCTTCAGAACAGGTTAAATTACCTTACAACATCCTGCCCAGAAAAATGGTCAGAATAGACCATTTCTATTTTTCAGATTGAAAAAATGACAAAGGGACATCTCTGCAATATATGCTATTAAGGAAGAGACAGCTACAAAGGGATGGATTTGCAGACAATTCAGAACTTTCGAAGTTGGCAAGGATCTTAGCAGGTTTCCAGCAACACTCCAAAAAGAAGAATAGTAGCTCTAGGAATTCAAAGTCTATTTATGTCCTTAAATAATACAATCCTTTCCCGCATACTTCTATTGGATGGTAGCCATTCTTTACCAATGCATAGGTAACAGTCATTAGGAGCCAGAATTTACAGCCAGAAGCAGAATAAAGGCTCTACTGTATCAGCTTCACTGTATCTATCAGAGGTCAACGCAACCCAATAATCCCTCTTTAATAGTGACCAGGTAAAAGGAATGTGGGAAGGGAAAACTTTAAAGGGCAAATACATAAAAGGTTTTTCCCAGCCTTCAAGTATTTGTAGTTGAAGGGCTGAAATAATTTTAATATCCCCTGCTGGATTTTCCTTCCATGAATTTATCTAATTGCTTTAAGAATCTGTATCACCTTGTGGACATGAATTCCATGGGTTATTAGTGTAATAAGGTACCTCCCTCCCTGTGTTGTCAACCTGAAACATCACTGGATAACCTTGTACTTGAATTAGGGAGTTCTTGAATGGGATGGAATGAATAATCAGTCTCTAATCACTTGCTCCACATACAGAACGATTTTACCAAATTCCACCCTGCTCTATGGTCTTTATCTGTTCAAAAATTCTTGCAAGGGAACTACTGCTTACCCATGTCATCCTTGTTATCCCATTCACCATGTTTCTAGTTGCACTGTATTTTGGGGAAAGGATGGGAGCGAGAGGACAAGATCATTCCAGATACACTGTAAAGCTGCACTATTTCTTATTTATTTATATCTTTTGTTGACTAATATTATAATACCAAGGTGACTGTAAGCATCGATACACGATAATGTAATTATTTTGATTTTTTTCTTTGCAGTGGTAAGTTAAAAAAAAAAAAAAAAAAAAAACACTAAAATAAAGCACTAGACTGCAGTTGAGCCCAACTCGAGCCGGTCTCTCGAGTAGATTGCCAGGCCTTCTCAACATTCTTCTTAGCATCTAGTTACACAACATTATTTGTATAGGCAGACCAACCCTGCAAAACCTTCATCTGTTTAAAGCTTTGCTGTATTTTCCAGACTGGGTATCTGCTGCAGGCTCAATGTGCTTAGAAAGTTTTAGGGAACAAAAATCAGCCAATTCAGATAATGAAGTTAAGGAAAAGTATGTGCTGTTTAGCTCTTCTGAAAAGCTCCAGTGCCTTCAAAAGCTACAGCAGAGATTTTAAATTGGCAGTGAACTGCTGTTGTATCAAGGATATCTTTTGCCAGTCCTAGGAAAATATTACCAAATTTGGCCAAGTTGTAACTCTTCAGTTACGGCTTTCTAAAGATTTGCTTGAGTTTGACAGCTAAATTACCCAAAGGCCAAATCAGTGTGCACTATCTCCTCTCAGCACCTCTATTAAACAGGCCATATTTTCATTATCCCAAGAATTAAGGTTTGTCCCAGACTCTGCAGAAACCAAACAGGACTTTTCCTAAAGCTGAAGTTGTCAGAGGTTGCTATGGCATCAGACGGGAATCAGAAGTGGTTCAGTTGTCCCTACATAGTAATTGATATCTGTGTATTTTGTCCATTCAATACTATGCATACTGGTATAGAAGCCCCTTGGAGGAAAAGGAGGAAGAAAATAACGGCTGGAATGCAAAAGGGACACAAGAGAGCAGGAAAGGAGCTGCAACTCGAACAAGGAGCTCAATAAAGTTATGCTAAGATTGAAAACAGTAAGCATGAGATCAACATGGACATGGAGGAATGAAAAGGATGAGCTCACAAATGCTAATTGGAAACTGGGATAAAGAGCTGGAGGAAATGCCAGATTTAGAGAAAGACCTGGAAGCTTAGAAAAGGATAACAAGAGTAGAAAGATAAGTGACATACAGTGCGACTTGGAAGAGAACAGGGACAGAAGGGATAAAAAGAGCGTAAGCTTCCTCCAAGGCCCACATCAAATCTCATTATTGCTGACTCACAACATTCTTCTCCCAGCAAATATCACTAAAAACATTGACAAAGAGAGTGTGCCTCATCCCCCTCTAGTGCTCATCCACGGACTACCCTATACAAATAATGCAATTTCAAAATAAATTGACATAAAAGCAAGATTAAATAGAAGAAGCAATCTATGCTTCTATCTCTCACTGGAAGATGATGTATAACAAGTGTCTCTTTGCATACAAATACAGAGAAAATTCAGCAGCAAAATGTAGAGATCTTTGGAAACTACTATTGAAAAACTATCAATACCTATGCAGCATTTCTGAAAATGTCAAATGATTTCATTGAAAGACAACTTGTCAGGCCTCACTGATACAAAAACAATATTTAATATCATTTCCTATGTGCTATAATCAACTTTCAAAATACTCACATTTTTGGAAGACGAAATATGTTGAAACATTTTGCAGACAATGTTAAGAAAGGTGCCAGAGTCTTCTCTGCTTCAAGAACTTGCCCTTCTAGGGAGGAAACATGGTGTGCAACCATCTTGGCAAATGCCTGGGGAGAGAGGGAGAAGCACCTAGTGATAACTATCAGCATCCGCACTGGGCCTCAATGTTGTCCTCGTCATAGCTAAGAAGTCAAAGCATCTTAGGTTATTTCAGAACATACTGCTACTAATCTGAAGACCCAAAGGGTATATGTATTTACAAGTAGGCTACAGATGTTTACAGCCATGAGAAGAACAATGACCTAAGGGGATTTTTCCTCCTTTTCTAAGGGCACAGTTTGGCTCCCTCATAGGCACACGGATTGAGCAAGCACTTACAAACCAGCTAGAAGTTGGGCAACAGCTCAACAGTGACAAGATCCTCAGAACTGCAATGGGCACAGCTAATACCAATTGGAGGGGGAGACAAAGCGGCTAAAGTAGTGGCAGGAAAAGAGAAGACATAAGAAAAGATTTTGATGTGATCTTGACTTAAAAAAAAAAAAATAAAAAAAAAAAAAGAGAGAGAGAGAATTATTGACCTAAAACATACATGTATTCAGTTCCAGTAGAAATCTGAGTCAAAAGGAAAAGTCACTTACAAATTATACAGAATTTCTTCGCTGAAATACAAAATGATATGTGGAGAAGTTCAAAATCCTATATTAATCATTAAGCTTTACTTTTTCCTCCCTGAGAAGCTGAGCACTGCTCATTTTAGGGATGAGGTCAGTGAGGCAGAACAGGCAAATTAATTGCCCCAAATATATCAGCAGCTGCATCAAAATTAAAACCCAGCAGATTTTCTTCCTATTTAACCATTACAGTCCCTCCTTTTTCTACTCTGGGGAGCCGAAGTTAATTTCTTTCTTGAAAATCCCCATGGATGCTAAGCTTTAAATTTAAAAGTTGTAATTAAAGCATTAACTACTGCTCAAATTGCCAATTTAATCTTCTGCTTTCAGATTACTGTCATTACAGTGGGTAATGTTAGGCAGAAAACTCTCTTCTAATCAATTCATAGCACTAGCTTCTCTGATAAGTAAAGAAAGCATCTCCACAAAATGCTGCTGGACTTTCCAACAGCAACCTGTAGCCTAAAGCAAAGACTGGTGTTAATGTTCCAAATCACTGTGTTCCTGTGGCTGTATCAGCTGAATGAGTTGAGAGGGAAAGAAGGGTTGAAATAGTAACAGAAACTGCTACAGTTCAAAAGGCAAATTTGAGACATCTTTGGATTGTTTTATATTTACCCTGTGAAATCAAATAAAACCAGGGAACAGCTCCTCTAAAGTGATGGTCCACATGGAGAGGACTCTCTCAGTTTTAAAAAGAATGTTCTCAAGCTAAAGAAAACCTTTTCATATATGGCAGTCAGTAAAGGAAGCAAAACCAAGAACATCTTCAGTGTATAATAGCAAGTTCAACATTCTTTCAAATCAAAGTTGAAGATGCAAAAGTTAGATATTAAGCATGAGTTGAAAAGAATTTCTCTAATAAGCAAAAACGCAAAATATAAAAAGTAAATTGCATTTAAAGAAAACTTTCTGAAAGCTACATTAATTGCCCTGTCCCTCCCACAGTAATAAACCTCACCAGAGGATGCTACATTTAAACCTGAAGCTGTCTATCTGGAATTAACGGCACAAACAGTTAGCTTCTTTCACTTCTGAGTTAAAAGTATTATACAATTTATCTTGTCATGTTTTAATTATATTCTTTGCAGAGGTAAGCTTGTCCTCAGTTGATACTATTTTATTAAGGATGTTATTAATATACTTAATAAATATGGCAAGGGAATCAACGTAGTGAGTCACATTGGCTTTCCTCATTCAGGATGAGGTAAACACCAAAACAAAAATTCAGAAGAGGGACTCCACTACTCTGCAAGACTATTACCACCAGCTTGATATGGGTATGTCCTACACTGTATACAAAACTTGAGTTTTTAAACTTATTAATGGTTTTACATATATTTTTTCAAGTTTCAAAATATATCAACTTTATTAACACTATTAACATCAAAAACACTAGCAATGTTTTTAATCTAGCACTAGGAATTGCAGAATCCACAGCAATAAGTTACTCAACAAGGTTCCAAAACCACAAGCAGTTACCTGTGTGTAAACAATGGGTAAACGTTACATTGATTTAAAAACAAACAAAATCTAAGACAATAGAAAGCTGTGAACATCTGAATATTCCATATAAATACTTGGACAGTTAAGGTGTAATAAACTTAAAAAGAATATAAATCCTGTAATATAATTAACAAACCTCTCATCTATCAACTTTGGAGTAGATGTGCTTCATTTCTGTCACCTTGTCTTTATTTAGTGGTATGGCCTCGTCCATGATCTGGGATATATCACTTCTAATCTGCATAAAAAAAAGAAAATAGCATCTCACATGAAGATGAATCTTGATGATAAATATTTACATTTTCTTTCACATAAACATTTCAAAGCACTTGGGTTGAGAAAAGGTATCACAGAGGCTCTTCTGTAAGTGTGCTATAAAGCAGAGATTTGGAAATTTACCTTCTCAATTAATCTAGGAGACAACAAAACAACCAACAGTAGTTGGCAGAACCCCCATATCAAAATTGTAATCAGCCCCGTCTCTTCTTTCTAAATTTAGCCAGGGCACTTCAGTTACTTCCATACTACTCAAGGACTTTCCATCTTCTATAATGAAGTATACAACATCTACGGTATAGCAATATGCCTTTGCTCTCCATGGGAGCCCCAAGCCCCAACCATATCTGAAACCTTTCAAAGAATTCTGCTAGCAACTAACCTAGCCCTATATATATATATATAAAGAAAAATACGGAAATAAATACGAGAGACTTAAAAAAAAAAAAAATAAAAAAAAAATAAAGAGAGAAAGGGCAGCTAAGAACTGGCAATCAGCATCACTGCTTCTGGCATCATCTTCCTTCCCAGACTATTAACACCGGAAACAGCAGAAGAACAGAAGTTGGGGAGAAATCAGAAGGAAAGAAACACAAGAAATAACCATCACATAACTGCTGAAAACCTACTTCAAAACAAAGCGGTGGTGCTCTGACTCACACACCAACCTCAAAGAGCCTTAAATTAAGTTCAGAAGAAGAGCATCCCATAAGAAAGAAAATGTGGCATTTCTGTTAAAAGAAGCCAGTTCAGTTAAGGTCTTCATTCCAAAATAAAAACAAACCCAAGGAAGTATCCAGCAGGATGCTCAAACACATACAGTCTGAATGTAAAATGGCCAAGAAACAACTCACTGGCAAGTGAAACAAGTGTCAGCTGAGGCCATTTCTACACAAGGTTTTTTCCTCAGTTACAATGCAGTATAGCAACACTTGCTTTACTTATGGACAACACCTGCTCTGCCCTACAGTTTTAATAAACTTAAGGAAGAGAGGAACTCCAATCCTCTCCTCTAATACCCTCTGTAGATGATGTTTTTATCCCAAGGACTGAGCTACCAGATGTTCTTCCCTCAGCTTCGTGGGAAAGAGGCAGAATCTCGTAGCTAGAGCAGTGTGAACCTGCAGTTGGGCTCACACTGCAGCGAGTCTTCTGGGCTCTCTGAGGTGTAATTCAGAATCCCCAGTCAAGCACAAATACTTACTATAAAGCCTTTTCATCCAAGGACCATGCTTTATAAGGCCTAATACATACTTGGAAATTTACTGACAGATATTATGACTTAAATTACTGGGGGGGATTGTTTGTTTTCTATTTTCTTTTTAAAGAAGCTGTGTTTTTATGAGCCCACTATAAGTATTATACATATAAAATGACACATCGATTGTATGATATTTCTATTACCAGAACGGGTACATATGGGTCAAGCGCTTTTACTCTGCTACGACTGCTCCTTAGTAGGAGATCATACGTATCTTTTCTCCTTCCGTGTTACTGGCCTCAGCACTAGATCCACAGGTACCTCCCCCTGCAGTGACACAAGTGCACACTGTAGTCTTTACGGTGTGCACTTTATATCTGATGGAAAATGAGTGCAGACATTTGGGTAGGATCACTGCATATGAAGTCAGACTTACATTTCCTAATGTTAAATAAAATATAAAATGAATACAGAATAAAAGAGTCAAAGCAGATAAATTCCAGGCTTGTTCTGCTCAATTCTTTTGGCTCAGCAGTAGCCAAAAAATCCTTCTGTCATAAAAGATGTATAAAAAGCCGACTGCTGATCTGATGCTCTGATCAGTAATGTCAATTAAAATTCCACCCTGAAATTTCTGAGGGGAATAAACTTGTTCACTAATGTTGGTCTCCAAAAGGAGTAGGGAAAAGCCACTCTTACAGCTAAATGCCAGATAACTCCTGTAAATATAAGCACAGTTTGCCGTAACGGAGATGTTATATGGACCTACTATAAAAACCATGAATATAACAAGGTCAAAGCAGACAGGGAACAAATTTGAACCCTCTTTCTTTAGCAGTAAAAGCAAACAACCACTACAAGACACAGGAGAGCAAATTTTCCAGCAAGCAGCCTGTGATGAAAGGAAATGATATGCAAATATGATTCAAGAAGAGCCATTCTGCAGCAGCCTGCGGAACCACAGTGACAGAGGAGCTCAAGAGGAGTGAGCACATGACAAAGGGAAATGATTCTCCCAGTACAGAAACCTCTCACGAGCCAAGGAAAGCAGGACTGCTCTGAAGCTCCATCTTAAAAAACTAGATTTACTTCCCCTTGTGCAATTCCTTTTATATTATCTTGCTACAGATTTAGCTGAATGCTCAAGTGCAAATGCTAGAACACAGCAGTCTGTGGAAAAGGCTTCCACTTAGCAGGTTTTGCTCTGCTAACTGGAAAAGAGGGTGAAGAGGGAAAGTTTCAGCTTTGTCTTCTGACAATTCAAGAGAGCAAAACTAAGGAGGAAGCAAACCATGAGCAGAAAAGTCAGCCAGAAGAGAGTAAAAAGAACATACAGATGATGAATTAACACAAAGCAGGAAAAGCATATTGCAGGTAGGGCAGTAAAACCGATCCTTGCCTACACTACAGCTGTATCAGCTAAAACAAGCACAGATTCTGTTACCTTTTATTTTGTAAAAAATATATATACATATATATTTTTTTAGTCAAAAAATGTTACAAGTCAAAGATACCATGCAAAAATCTAGTTGTTGTTAGGCTTGTTTGATCCCTCTGTACTCTTTCTTGGTCACCAATTCCATATGTTAAAACAAGGTAATATAAAAGTCACCAGTAAAACTAACCACTCAAAACTGAAGAGCTCAGTGGTGAGAAAAGGGAAAACTGAGGTCAGCGTGTCCCTCGGGAGTTAGCAAACCCTTGCCACTGCAAACCAAGCCAACCAGCCTCTTTCTCTCTCTTCCTCAGTGATGAAACCAGGTTTCACATCTAGAACATTATGGAGAATGTACCCAAACCGTAGGTCCTTGGGACAAAAATAAACAGCAGATGCTTTGTGAAACCATATTAAAGCAAAATTTACAAACACATCATTTCTCTGGCACTTATTCTGTGTGAAAGTTCAAGAGTTTGAGAACCACCAACTTGTGGTTTATAAATCAGTAGGTCTGCTGAACCCGCATGTCTAACAAAGTTTCATGCATGCAGTTCTCTGTATACCCACAAATGCTCTTCAAATTAGAAGTGAAAGAAATAGTAGTGTGTTTTTACCTGCAACTAAACCAAGTGTGCATCTCTGAAGAGCTATCACTTTCAATCATGGTTTTAGATGTATGAGACACACAAAGGACTGTATATAAAAAGGTACCCAAATATGACCCACAAAAACAATACAAGAACAGAATGAAGTGTCTGATTATTGTGAAATTCTTTGCCTTTGTGCCACTGGTTCAAATCATAACTCAGTTAAAACTGTAATTTGATAATTACACTTGAGTGGCTCAAAAGCCACTTGAAAGCTGTTAATTCACTGTGCTGAAGTCAGCACCCTAAGGAAGACATCACACAAGTCCCCAACTGACACTAACCCTCCAACACAGCCTGTTCTTTGCGAGTGCTGCCTCCAGGACAAAGAGGAAGCACACGCTGATGTATTTTCACTGTCACACTATCTGACCCACGCTACAAGTAGCAAGCATTGTTCCATAGTCAAGTTCAATTTATATAATAGGCCACTGGAAGCAGCGATTTGTCTTGCTAGCACTGAAGATCCAGGTTTGTCACCATTGCAGTATTCAAAATGACGCACTGAGAATACTTACAAGTAAAAAGCAGCAGCACATTTAAAGGAGAAAAGCCAAATCCCTTCCCAGGACTACCTTACTGAATACCTGATTGGAACAAGCAAGATTCCCCTTGCCTCTTGGCATGGGCGAAAGAGCAGACTATTGCTATGCACAGAAACTGGAATCAAATCAAACGCTACTTTGTATTTATCAGATTCCCAGATACCACTTGATGTGCAGCTCAAAGGAACCTCACAGTGTAGGTAATGCACAGAAAGGCAAAGAATCAACACACTGACTGCAGTTCTTTGATATTCCCAGATAAGGTCAATAATCTGCATACTGGCTAATTATTCACAGCCCGCAGGTTGTGAAAAAATGTTTTCATGGGCAGAGCAAAGATAATGTATTGAAACTAGATTAGTGCTTTTTGTAGAAAACGCTGGCAAGAGAAGTCGTCTCACACGAGGATCATCTGAGCGAGCTAACAATATTCCATGTTAGAGCCAACAATGTAAAGCGCCTGTCTGACTGATGGGCAGAAAACACAAATCCTTAGGCAAGACTCCCAAACAGAAGAACTGAGTGAATGAACTTAATAGTAGGGCAGACAGAACACAACAGCAGAGAACAGCAACTGATTCAAACCACTTGCTTTGAGCGCGCTGATGTCATACCTCCAAAGCAACCCTCATCTTGCCAAAAAGAACTCAAAGGACTTCTTGGCCCAAGAAATCAATCTCTTGTGTTCTACACTTTGTATAAACTAAATGTGCCATAGTAGAGAATCTAAAGCTGACAAATACAAGCCAAGATGTATCAAAAAACAGACTGTATGTTCTGAGATTTGTATGCTCCTTTACAGTTATTGTTGTCAAAAGCTGAATGGAAAAGAAATGCTTAAACAACCACTAACGCTGAACCATCCTTTCAAGACGGGTATTTCTTTTTTTAGGTCCCTGTAAACCATGCGAGACTTTCACGAGCCAAGCTTTTGTTTCTTTCCATTCTCTGTCACTTCTTCTAGAAGTAATGATGGTTCCTTTCCACAAACAAGAAATGCAAATAACAAACCAGAAAGCTCCAACCTAAGTTAGAACGAATAATTTGCTATAGGGCTGACTCGCCTAGAACAAGGATGGGCCTCAATTCTCTCGAGCAGGATTCACATTTAAAATGTATGATCTGTCCCAAGCAATTACAGTCATTAGTTACCTGATGATATTTTGCATAAACTGCATCAAATGCATTAAAATGGGTTTTCAAAAGATTCTTGCAAACCACACCAGACTTCTCTGTGGCCACCTATGCCTTACGAGGTCCATCCTTGTGAGTAAGTACTGCTCTTCTCCAAACTACACGGGGACAAGAAGTGGAACAATGCTCAAGAGACACCTTCTGCTAACAGAAGACAACATGCAGAAAAGCCAGCACAGCAGTACCTTTCATTTGCAGTGTAAAGCTTGTAAAAATAACATGGGAGAATTACTTTTCAGATCCCTAATTAAAATTAGGCAGCCTATTTTGCTTATGTCTCATTTTATGAGTCCCCTCCGTGCAATTCCCAAGAATCATCCCACAAAATAGCTCTTATGCCATAAGTCACTGCAGAGATGCTGGCTGGTCAGTTACTTAAAATAGTAAATTCAGTACTTCTGCAGTACTTCAACAACAGTTGCAGTTATGCGTGACACATACGTTACAGAAGATGCTTCTAAAGAGAGGAGTAAAATATGACAGCCTGAAGACAAGGTGGTCTGCACATCAGAGAGCAGAGGAGGAGGTCTCTGCAAGTAAACTGGGTCCATCCTATGTGAGCTCTTGCTAAGCACACGATGAAGTGCTCAGGAAGGTTTAAATTGCAGTGATTTTCATGTAATTTTACTTTTTCCTGTTGGGATAGGCAAGGTTGACTGCAAAAGCACCACACGTTCTCACTGGTTACACGAACACAACCCCGGGCGCCTGCTGACGGCGCACGCTCGTGCAGACGGCCGGGGGCTGCCGTGGGGCTCCTCACGGCCGGGCAGCAGCAGCCAGGCGCGTCGGCCCCGCTCCGCCATTCCACAGGATCAACTTCTCGCTGCCAACCGGGAGCACAGGCCCTTGGGAGCGCCGGGCCTCGGCTCCCAGGCGCGAGGGCGTCGCGCTGGCGAGAGCACGCGACGCCATTTCAGTGCGCGCCGCGGGGCACAGCGCGGGCCCGGGGCAGCACGGCGGCGCGCGAGGAGGAAGGAGAGGCCCAGGGCGGCCATGGCGGCGGCT
>VWPW01084859.1:248448-258823 GCA_013389825.1 Crypturellus undulatus | reverse complement strand
AAAAAAAGGGGCGGGGGAGAGAAATGGGAAAGCAGGCAGAGTGCCTATGACTGCCTCGCTCCTGGACACTAGCCAAGTGACCTGGATTCAAACTCCAGAAAGCTTATTCCATTCCATGCTCTCACCCACCCCCATGCAGTGTAGGTAAAATGGCTGAGGAGAAGAAACAAAGAGCCCTTGCACAGAACTACTCCAGGCTAAGTTATTTATATAACACTAACTGCTACAGTTTGATTCAAAAGTGTGCAAATTCCTTAGGTTTTTTTTAAGCTTACATATACAAGTATTTTAAATGAAACAAAAAAGTATTATGTTGAATACTTCAGATCTGATCACCGAAATAATTCTGATGTCTGAAATGCCCCTTAATCAAAGAAAGCTTCCGTTTTCACATTTAAAATAAAATCAGCTTCACAGAGAGTTGTGGTGAGAAACTGAAATCCACTCAGATTTGACTCAAGTCCCTCAGATTTACACTAGTATTTCTGCAGTGTTATGTAAATGTTTAGAATCAAACAAAGCTGGTTTGTACTAACCCAGAACTTTAGGAGGTTGGGATTTCTTTGTACTAGTGTACTCAGCTGCCACTGGCATGGTCAAGAAAACATAAAAGTTTAGTTAGACACTGTAATCTAGATATTAACAAACCTATGGAAATGCTATTGTGGTGTGAAAGATAAAGAAAATTGTTGATGAAAAAGTACTCCTACAGGAGAGGACATGGATGCCTCCAGATTAGTATGTCCACCCTCCAATTTCTATGCCTGCTATCTTTTAGATGGAGACATCTTTTAATCCAGAGTGAAATTCCTGCATGAATTGCTCTGTGAATAAAGGCAGCACTAACACAAGTTGCCTCCTACATGCTGCTGCTTAGGACAAACATGCCGCAGCGCTGTCATTTCACGTGCAATGGGGTATGTTGGGTGCATCCTAGGGATTCTTCCTCTTCACCCAGACACCTGGTGAACTCTGCTTCCCTGATTTCTGAGGAAAGGATCAAATATAAGAAAACAGTTAAAGCAAGGAACAGTAGCAGGAAGAGTATGAAGGTGGAAGCAAACAGCAGAACCTACCTAGCTACAACTGAGCATGTTGAAATAGGAGTTTGAACGTTTCTGTCCCATAAAAGCAAGGAATTATGGCTGTTATTCACCTAAAAATCCTTTTAAATAATAAAATAAAAACACTTTTTTTCTATGCTTACTTAAATTTTAAGATCAGAGAAACATAAGTAGAAGTTTTACGAGGACCCATCCTGTACTGAGGACCCATCAAATCAGTTGAGTTAGATATCTGGTCGCTATTTTGAGAAGACTTCTGCAATCTGAGGAGTTGTAATAGAGATGCTGTTCTAACTTGGAAACACTACTGTTTACAGGATAACTAGGAAAGAACACTTAGGAAGCAAGAGTAGACAGAAGGCCCTTGCTCTAAACATGTCTTTACTGTCAAATACAAAGTAATGTTCGACAACAGCACACTGACAGTGTAGGCAATGATTAAATAGACAATGGCGCCTTGAATATTAGAACTCATTAAGAGCATTAATGAGAGCAAAGGTGATTTCTTAAGCCACGAATTTCCCCTTTCTGCCACCAGCATTTCACATGGAACTTGGTGATCTCACGCTAAGTTAAAAAACAAATTTGTGCAGCACATGCCTCTACGTAGCAGTTTCTGATAAAGCACAACTCTGCTTTTAGTGTTGCACAACACAGCAGAACTAGTGAAAGATATTCCAAGGGGAAGAGATTTTGCATGGACAAGTCATTTTGATTCATTTCAATTACGTAACTCTTTTGGTTTGTTGCAGTGGTAAAGATTTATGCTAATTTAATACTACATTGCTCCAGAAAAGTTATTTGTTCAAAAATGCTCTAAAGCATCAAAAAGTTGGGTTTAGACTAACACTGTTCATGCTCTTGCTGAAAATTCAAAGAACTAGGTATTTTACACATTTCCAAATCATATCAAATCTACAAATCTTAATACTGATTTGGTGTTTTTGCTTGTAAAAAAAAAATCACTACTTAACAGGTTTAGTAACACATTGTTGCAGTAAGAAGGTATCCCAAAATTGCAAGTTATTTAAGGAAACACTTAAGGAAAACTTTCAAGTTATCAAAGGTGTTGTATTATAGTTAGCTTAATAAATCAGCAGTAGCAGAAAATAAGACAGTTAAAGTAACGTAAGTTCAAAGGGAGAAAAAAAACATCAAAAAGCTGAGGACAAAAATTCATCTCTCCATATCTCAGCCGAACAGTATGACTTTGTTTAACCTCTCCTCCACTGCTAAACAAATTTTCTAAAGCAATATTCTCAAGTACAAAGGCATCTTTGTCCAGGCATCCAGCTAATCAGTTTAAAGCTGCAGTGAAAAATATTTTGGCCCTAAGCCAAAGGACTAGGTGTTAACTACAGATATGTTAAGGAGAATGTCCACATTCTCCTTTTCTTTTTCAGCTGTTGCAGACTCAGGACAACAGCAATCCATATGCATATTACAGTAAGTTTAAAACAAAACTCCACAATACCCAAACCTGATTTCAACTAAACATTGTTCAATACAAAATATTTAAAATTACATTTTTCTGGTCTACTACCACAGCAATGAAATTACCCTTCATGAAGTACATTTTCAGAATCCCAGAATCATATAACTGCATTGGAATACAGATTTTCCCCCTAAATGTTACAATAACTCAAGTCCCTACTTAGCCACAAGTTATAATGGAATACTGTTTTAGAAAATCAAGACATCTTTTTTTTTTTTTTTTTTTAGAAAAATGACTCAAACTCTTTGGATATTCCACAGAGCTGTTTAAAAAGTCAACTTCTCTTATATTTTTTACCAGAGAAGTTAATACTCTACAAGACGTCTTAACAGTGAAGAAGTCTAATTTAAAAGGCAGGAAATTCCAAAGTATTTTTTCTATTTTTTTATATGATGCATAAAATTTGCCATAGCTGTTAGGTTGTAATTTAAGTATCTGTAAAACTCTTATAATATTAAGTGAACTACACCTTCTATTTACTTATTATCTGCCATTATTCTTGTACTTACAAGGTAAAATCCCCCATCTGCCCTTCAGATTCAGATGGGCCTGATGGACTCTTTCTCCCTCAACACACACATTTTATCCTTCAGTAAGATTTCTCACAGACAGAGTGACTCCAATACATCTGGATTTAATCAGGTAGATCAGTTTAACCTTTAAATTCCAGATGTCAACAGTACTGGTTAATCTGTTAAACTGCAGAATGAAATTCCAATAATCAACTATTCTTTCTGCAAGCTGATAACCATCCCTGTGCAATATCACTCCCTCGTGATTTTACATCCTGCACTGGCATACTCAGAAATATTTTAAAGCAACTTAGTTGAAATGAATGTTATTTCACAACATTAGAGTAGCTCTTGGTTTCTCTCCAAGCTTGCCAATATGCATAAACACTCAGGATAAGACAATTTCCTAGCTTTTGTAAATTAGCAGTCAAAAGTCAACAGAAAAAGCATTTACTCTGGCATGCCAAAAATCTCTTAAAGATACAGACTATATTACCCTACCTTTTACAGTGTTACTAATATATGTTATTTTTATTGCTTCCATTACAACTTTTTAAAGGATTCCTAGCATGCAAAATAGTATGGATTTGGTATCATTTAACTGGGATATTATAGCCTGCTTTTAGGCTGCTTTTTCATAAGCTGAGTGTAGCTTATAGATAAGTCTACCTTCTTCAATGCCTTTTTGTCCAAAAAGGTCTTAAACATCCAAATAGTCTCGCTGGAAATGAAAAATGGCAAGGTCCATTAGATAAAAAAAATATAATACAGAAAGATCAAGCAACTTAATGTAGTATATAAAAGCCACAAAAATATCTTGCATGAGAAAGAATAATTTGGGGTAGCTTAGCATTAATATTCCAAAATGACAAGGACGACTGCCCTGTCAATACTGGGTATTTATTTAACTGTTTAGATAGACAAACAATAAGAAAGTCATGCTATCAGAAATGTTGTATCTGTACAGAGAGACTGCTGAACAAATTTTGACATCGCATACTCTTAATGCAGCCTTACTTATTCTGGCCAAAACCAGGCATCCTTATCTTTTATAAAACTGACCTTGTTGCGTGGCAAGGATACCAATGGAACCAAAGCCTCAATTTAACAGATAGAATTTCAGGTTTATATTGAAGGTTAAAACAAACCTCAGAATTTGAGTGGTCACAACTTAATCACTATAAAGTGCAGTGCTCTATGATTTTAAAATACAAACCTGTGTTCTTTTTTTCTCTATGCTACAGCTAGAGGAAACCATACTGATGGAGAGAAAACAAGGAAAAATCTATTTTCTACAAAAGCTTTTCTTGCTCATCAATTCTTGGCATACTAAAGTGGTTTAATTTTAGTCTTGCACACTGTATCAATTCTATTCTCAGTATCTTGTGCCAGAGTCATGGGAAAATCTGTTTTCCTCTTAAAAAATAGCCAATTGGTATAACAGATTATATATGTAAAGTCAGTAACAAAGTAAAGACATATGGTGTTAAAATGTAGCCTTAATAATCCCAGTCTGACAAGTGGCTTATCTGTTCTCATCATATGGATACTGAAGGAGATTAAATGGCCTTTCCTACCTCTAGGTTCCATTAAAGCAAATAGCTCATTTTCTTGGCAATTCAGAACCAAAACCATTCAAGGTCTTACCATACTACTGTCAACAAAAATATACACATTTTGCCTGCAATACAGCACCTGACCAGCAGCCATACTAACTGTTTTTAAATATGTCTTTGGGCAAGACCATTGTGGAGCTTGTTTATTTTTTGGAGTGTTTTTTGGAGAATTCAAAATAACTGCTTTTTAAAGGCTTTATGAAGACTATTTTATGCACTAAGCAATAAGTAGTGTTATTAAACGATATTTGGCTGACTTATGATAGCCATGTATGTGCACATATCCACACATGTATGTTTATGTCTGTACACAAGCAAGCTGAAAAACAGTGAAAAATTAGATTTTCTTGGGTTCTCTGAAATGAAACAGTTTCAAATAATTCCACTACATTTTGCCCCATTTTGATATACTGAACACTGTCTCCTGGATCAAAACAAATACAAATCAATTTTTTTTCTCCACAAAAAAAAACAGACACTAGAAAGAGACAAACAGAACTTGTGCCTAGAAGATGCTATTTATAAAAGCAAATTGACACACTGAACAGCACTTACATTTGAGTCTACTAATGGAAATAACCTTGTGTCTTTAAAAGCCTCAGTGTTTTGTTAGGAAAAAAATGCATTGAGTGTAACACATTACAAAGTCGGCCTTTAATTTATGCTGATATTGAATATTTTAACATTATAACCCTGAAACAAATATGGAAAGCCTTATTATGTCCTTTCCTTCTGTCTAAAGGAGATCTGAATTTTATGTGAAACTTATACCTAACTTACAGGAAAAGAAAATTAAAAACAACAGTTTATTTTAATTTACTAATATAAAACAAGAAAGAGGCATTACTAAAGACTTTTGACTCCATTTTGTCTAACTGAACTAAAAATACAATCAGAAAGCACATGGTATAAATAGGTTGCTTGAGGAAGCTGTTGCAAGAAAGCTGGGAATACATTATTATCCATAATTACTGTGGAATTCAATATGGTGAAATAGGACTCAAGGTTTCTTTTCCTCCCAAAGTCACACTGTTTACTGCAGCAAGGCATAGCTGTGTAAACAAATCGTTTATAACATGCAAGTGCACTTACCTTTTCTTTGAATGAAAATCCTGAGTAGAGGATTGGCTGTAGAAACTGCTTTATGATAATTGTCATCATTATTGATAGGCAGCAGGTCTCCATGAATGTCTGTATATCCCACTAAGACATCAACATTTGGTATCTTGTGCACATGCTGCAATAATCCATAGAACTCCTCAAACTTTCCAGGTTTTGATCTTTCCAGAGAAAATCGCCGAAATTCTGCTCCAAACTACAAAAACAAAAGATACATCTTACTTTATTGTGCGCAAACAATAGGATGATTTGATGGAACATCGGAATTGAAAGTACACCAAAAAACAGAACCCACAATTTGGAAAAGGCTTTTATGCCTTCGAGATGTTTACTGTAGAACTACTTTCACTCTACATTTGGTCTTCATATGAGTCTGCTGTAAGAATGTGTGCAGATTTTGTTTTTACTGTTCTGTTTAAGTCAAAACATTTGCTCATATGGTTGTCTAATAAGGTAACACACCCTAGTATAAGTTATTGCAGATTCTCACATTCTTACATTGCAGCTGCCATGCTCTGGGTATAGGACAGAATTCACACCCACCGCTGTCACTGGTTGCTCAAGGGCAAACGCATGCTTAACTTCTGAGGGTATGCGACTACTTGAAACTTTTCCAAAGAAATTCCAGAGCACTTTAGAAAGTCATGTAATAGGTGCATTATTCTTTCCAGTATTTGAAAATCCCTATTTTTTAAGGTCACCCGCAAAACAAACAAACAAACAAACAAAAAACAAACAAACAAAAAAAAATTTTTAATCTGAAGAATACAAATGATCACTGCCGACTTGCAGTGAAAAATAGGGGCAGCAAAGCTTTAGTGAGCTAGAGACATTTAAATTGAATCCTCCCAAGCCTTAAGTTACTTCTGCTCTTATCCAGAGAGAAAAATATAGGAAGCAATCAGCAACAGGTCTTCAAAAGTATTCAAATATTTGTCTGTACCATTAATGCTCAAACCTCCATTGAATAATCATTTACAAAGAGACTGTATCCAGAGTGTAAAACACACAAGGTTTGGAAAATACACTGGGGACACCACTGGCACTATACTTTTAGAACATGCAATTAGTCAATTATTCTGTTTCCAACTTAACATAAACAACAAACATTTCATGTAGATCAGACAAATTTTAATAGGTATAACTGACTCAATTACAGAGTTCTGTCCAATGTAGGTAGGACATGCAAACAGTATCAGATAAAAATAATTCCAGAATTCCAGGAACTGCACATCAGGCACACAAGACCAGTAAGGACATGAAAACTAAGGAAGAGATTGTAGCAGCATCCAGGCTACAAAAAGCCAACTAGCTTATGGATATTACCATTTTAAACAAAGACAAAACAAAATAAAAACAAAGTCAGTTGGTGATAGTTTTGTCAAAACTACTGCTCAGCTACAGCAAACAAAGATTTAATTTTTTTTTTTAGTGAGATTAATTTTAACCAGAACAGTGTTTCATGAAACAAAATATTTGGTATGAAAGTTTGAGCTTCAGTATCACATCCTTTGGTATATGTTACACTGCAGATGTGAATAAGCACATTATCAGACTTCCAAACCAAGATCCTCCTGATTGATTATAATCTTTTAGAAGATAAAAGGTTTAAACTTCCTGACAAGTCCTGACATACAAATGAATGAAAATAAGAAGATGCTGTTGTGAGCACATTAGCACCACACTAACTCTAATATAGCTCAACAAAACAACCTGTAAATCTGCACTTAGACACTCCACCTTTTTCCAAAACTCCTAAATAAAAGGATTCTACAAAAACATTCTTCTATAGATAAATCTAATTGCAGTAACATTAACTAACAATAAGGTAGCAGGGAGGATTCATTCTTGCTTATAACAAAGTAAACAAAAATCTGCAGGAGGAACTCCCTTCACGTCAAAAACCAGCCTGCTTCACAATGACGTCAGCTTTAGAAGTTCTGTCTCTCTCAATTCTCCGTCACTTGAGGTAGCAGTATCACAGAAATTGCCCATTCACTGCCTCGAATTTGCTTTGTTTAGTTTTGAAAGACTATGTAGTCTAAAGCACAATTACGTATATCTCTCAATTTGGAGCAACTGCAAAACAAAATGCAAACAAAGAACCAGATTTTCATAAACATGCATAAAAAACATGACATGATAAGTAACAGAATCCTATAAATCTTTAGTGCAAACACTAAGAGACTAATAATCTGGCTATAATTTCTATCTTTTTTTTTCAATATGCTCATATGACAAAATAGATAAAGACAAAGTAAAACTATGCAATTTCATGGTCCGTTTATTTTAACTCCCTGAAATGTTTTCATTTAATATAAATTGTTACACTCCATTCCATTAAAAGGACTGCACTAGTAAAAAATTAACAAATCAGAGGAGCTCATACAAGAGGAGAGATTGGAACAGACCAAACTGGGAGAAGACGACTTGTCACCAGAGCTCTTTACGGATGCAGGATGCCAGGATGTTTCACTGGTAACTCATTTGAGAAAATGCAGTACAAGCTATGTCAACATACTAAGAAGTTAAAGACGCTTACAAAAGACTTACAGTAATACACCAAGTAAAATAAATTTTCTTATATAAGACAAAGATGTCTCATCTCATAACATAGGTTACTGGCACTATACTATTAGTAGCCTCCAGCAGCAATAATAGAACATTAACTACAGCAACAAAACTAGTAGATTTCATTCTACAAAGCATAGAAAGACAGGAGAGGAAGGAGGGAAAAAAATAAAAACACACACATAAACACACTAAAACACACTCATCACACTCATTTGGAGACTTTCATACTGTTACCAAAAGCTCTAGGTTGAGGATAAAACTTACTCAACTAACATTAGAGAAACTGGGATAAAAGTATTATGGTGAACCCCGAAGACAAGTTCAGACCAGGTACCTAAATCCAATAAGCTTACTACCAAAAAGAAGTTGCTCATGTGCCTGCAAACACAGCCGGGCTGTGCTGGCTCACAGCTGGGGCAAGATACAGACTCAGAGCATCCACATGCAGAGCTGTGCATTGCTGATAAGGTTTCAAAGCCCAGACCCCTCTACAGCAATGTTCCTCCCACACACTCCTTGCTTCCTCCTCCTCTTTCAGGATTGTTCTTACTCCCATAAAAGAGAGATGGTATATTAAATCGATGCACTTTTAAACAATCTATTAGCGACAAGTAATTCTAAGAATGTCTTGAAGCTGGTTTTGTAATATGGGTGTAAGAGACAGTCCCTATTCGTGGGAATTTTTACATTTCCTATACAAACAGCAAAGAGTACATCGCACAGCTGATTCCTAGATATATTCATCCCTTTAAGAAAAACACACAATGGGGGAAAGCAAGCAGGTGCAGAGTTTGGGGCTTAAGGCAGTAAGTATTTTGCTCCTAAGCAAATTCTTTTGGCTGTTCTCAGTCTTGAAAGCATGTAAATGAAAGATTTCACCAGCCATAGTAAGAGCTGTGTTTTACTAGCACTTGGAATAGTGGCTAACAGGTATTCCTGTGCTTTTTGATTTTGTCCACTTGAAAGCTATATCAACATTTTTTCTTTTAAAAATCACTATCACCTATGCAACTTAGACCTTTTCCAGGGGGAGAAAAAAAAATCGCTAGTGTCAGGGTATCCTTAACAACGACAACAACAAAAACACACAACAGCTACTTAAGCCCTGGTTGATGCACTGCTAACACTTGATTAGACAAAAAACAAGACAGCATGGAAAGCAAGCGATAAACAGCAGTTAAGAAAATAAACAGGAGATGTCTTATACCAATGGAGAAACCCCATTTCTGCACAGATGCTCTTACAATTTGCCTAGACAAAGAGAAAGGGTTTCTAACCTAAATTGCATACGTTCATTTAACTAATGACTTGACACATCAACGACTACCACAGATCCAACACCACTTTACAATTCTTAAGAGCTGAACGACAAGTCAACAAAACATCAAGATAAAAAAAACCCC
Source organism: Crypturellus undulatus (assembly GCA_013389825.1). NCBI lineage: Eukaryota > Metazoa > Chordata > Aves > Tinamiformes > Tinamidae > Crypturellus > Crypturellus undulatus. The sequence continues at coordinate 249,040 of VWPW01084859.1, read as the reverse complement.
ACAAACATCAAAAATAAACCCAGAAAAAAAATAATTAATTCATTTAAAAACTTCGAGGCTTTTGCAGGAAAGCTATGCTTGATATGCATTAAGAATTGGGTGAGAATCCTTTAATTGAAAGACATTTCATGGAATTGTGCACAGCTTCACAACAACAAAAAAAGCTCTCAATAGGAGCTATAACATAAATATATGTGCTCACTTTAAAAAAATGCCATTATGAAATTCTTTAAGAGTCTCCAAAGGGCAGTAAGTTTTGTTTAAGGCAAGTTGACCGTGCCTTATCTTCACGGGGTAACACAAGCTGAGTAACAACAATCTCTGGCCCACTTGAAGGCAGGAACGTAAACACATGGTTACCAAGTTAAACCGAAACCCCCCTTCTCCTCATCTAGCGCAAGAGCAGGTTGGGGAGTTCAAGGATCATGCGGCTAAAAAGCTTCTAGGTTTCTCCCAACTCTCCCCAAAGCCTCTATCGCTATGGGCGTCGTTTTAGCCAACGCCGAAAGTAAGGGGATAAAGCTACGAAACTGCTTTAAAAATAAATTAAAATTAAATAAATAGAAGGGGGATATGTAAAAATACCGATTCC